>CM046877.1:477676936-478174164 GCA_025667525.1 Glebionis coronaria
GATCTTGAAGAACCTGCTAATTATAAATCCGCCATTCTTGATCCTGAGAAGGATAAGTGGACGGTTACTATGGATGAGGAAATGAGATCCATGAAAGTTAATGATGTTTGGATTCTTGTAGATCCACCACCAAATGCTAAATTAGTGAGACATAAGTGGATATACAAGAAGAAAATCGACATGGACGGAATAATACAATCCTATAAAGCTCGTTTAGTAGTTAAAGGTTTTACTCAAACTTTTGGCATAGACTACAAGGAGACATTTTCTCCTGTAGCAGACTTAAGAGCTATTATGATTCTCATAACTTCTTAAACTGATCTATTTTAAGAAGTTAATCTATTTTTTCAAACTTTCTATTTTTGGAAACTTTCTATTTTTGGAAACTTTCTATTTTTGGAAACTTTCTATTTTAGGAAACTTTCTATTTTTAGAAAGTTACTTATTATTACACAACAAGTATAGTAATACAATAAATACAAGTAATACTTAATCAAAATACGTAGAATACATGATAAACACAACATAACCTTAAAATCAGTAAAACAAGACATGAACATATAAAACAAGCTAAGACATGATATACCCAGTAAGCAGAATACTTATACATGTACCCTATTTATGTAGCGTTAGTGAGATCGGAGTAGGACTTCCTTTCGTTCGTATTTTCCGTTCACTGGACATAAGGTACGGATTTCCCGTCCCTTCAGTATGGAAATTCTTTCCTCATTAGGATTCCCCGTTTGCAGCCAACTTTTTTCCCAGTATTTGTTTTATATGTTTGATTACTTATGTTAGATTAAGAGCCTAAGCCATATACATGCATGACTAGTGTCACCTAGTTATGGAGGTACCATAACCATAACACTAGAGGCACCAGTGTTATGAATTCCCCACGGCGAAGTAATTGCTCGTGGCGTCCCTTTTCAGTTTTGGCCGTTCTATTATATTATCATGTGGGGCGTATGAGTGCATCCTAGTTACATGTTTATCAGTATTATCAGAGTGATTACGATGTGTGCCTTGCATCCTTCACTAGGAGCTGATCCCTCCTACCCAGAATATTTAATTAGAGTCAACCCCTCTAATTGCATAACGAGGTCTCCCCTCCAAATATTCATGCACGGTGGAACCTCATCACCTATATGGGCTATTTGGCTAATTAATACAGATTTTAAATAAAAACATAAGTCTTTTCAAACTATAAAACCAGTTTTATGAACATGATTCCAGATTGTATAGAACTTATATTATTCCGCTGCTATTAGTCTCTATGCTTATGTTATTCCATGCTATTCTTGAATATTCGTGCACTGAGCGTTATGCTCAGCTGTTTTCCTTTCATGTTCCCAAATAGCAGGTACTCAAGGGCGCTCGTAGACTTTAAGCGTACGTGCATATGGATTGGAAGCTATCTAGCCTTCTCTATTTTATGCATTTCATCATTCATTTTGATACTTATTTATTTGGACATTATTTAGTCCTTTTTCCTTACAGACTTATGTTTGTGTGTGATGAGCTTATATTTGGGGTACCGATGTTTTTTTTCGGTATTTCTTTTCATGGTCATTTAATGTTTTTAAGACATTTACCTTGTATGCTTTGCTGATACGCCATAATCACGCGTGACATTCCATTTATCAAAATAGGGTGTTACAAAAATTATAATTGTGTTATTATTATGATCTTGTTAAATCACTTTCGCTATGTGTGCTTTGATCTCGTTTAGGGTTTTGTGTAATCGTTATGAACTATATAAACATTCAGAAGGATGAAGGAAAGAAACGATGGGAAGTAAGTGTAGTATACCATTGATAGACTAACGGTTGGTATGAGCATACCATGGGATAGATTAGGAAGACACTTAAGCATTGGCGTGAGGTTTGGAAGATAGTTGGAAGAACACGTTGATTAGGAAGAATTCTTCTACAAAGAGAGAGTCAACAATGAGAGGGGCATATTCTTCATTAATGAGAATGTAGAGAATAAAAGGAGAACGCCTAAGATATAGGCTGAAGATAAGGTCGAAGATGATATGGAAATTGAGATCATGGAGAGACAAGCGGAGAGTAGTATGGAGGAAGAATGGCTTGAGGAAAACGAATGATTATCAAGACCGTGGACTGAATTGGAAGGGAAAGCCGATGGAGATAGAGATGAGAAATAGCGAACAATGGAACATTCACTTAGAGAAGGCGTAGCACCTGTTAGTATGAAGGGTGGTTAGCTACTAGGTTCCGACCAAAAAAAAGCAAAGAAGTAGTGGTGAGGATGACACGGTTCATGTGACGGTTATGAGAAGTTTCTAGCTATGAAATCCTGCATATGCCATTGGACGTGATAATGGTTGGGAGGAACTTTCGGATAATTAGAAATCCGTAGAGGATAGAAATCGTAGGTTTGGTGATGGGGAAAGGTAGTAGAAACTGTTGGAATAAATTCATAAAAGACGAGGTGGATCATTGTTATAGTGGAATGAAGTTAGAAGCGGCCAACGTATTAGACCGGATGTAAGATGTGTAAATCTAGATTATGTTTTAGAGAGAGAAAGAGATAGAAACTTGGTAGAATCAAACACACTTCTAGAGAGAGAAATGAAAGAACTATGTGTAAAATTATGATGAATCCACACCCTCTCCATCTAAGGAGAGGGTTTATATACCCAAGCTCATGAGACGGGCTTGGGCTTACATTGGGCTCTCCATCTAAGGAGAGGGTTTATATACCCAAGCTCATGAGATGGGCTTGGGCTTACATTGGGTCGTGGCCTTAGTCTTTGTTGACTAGGCTTAGCTAACTTTGTTTAACTTAATAACAAGAACTACGAGCTACTACTTCATTTATTGTCGGAGTGACCGAATCTTCCTAAATACGTAAAAACGCATTTCCAACAATCTCCCCCTAAGGGAGGTCACCCCAAAAAAGGGCGTTACCCAAGTTACAATAATAAAATAACCCTAGCATACTATGCTTGTCTTGAGCTCGTAGTCTTCTTCTTTCTTTTCTTTTTCTTTTCTGGTGAACATGCTGATGTGATCTTTGATATCAATCTTTAGCATTAATCTCTTGCATTGATCTTGTGCATCCATCACTTGTGATCTTCGCCTCTTCATGACTTCATGTCCCACATACTTATACCTTCGTAATTCTTGAAAGCTTCAGAGTTCGATACAGTGGAAGACTTGACTTTTAGGATTTCTAGAATTGGATGAAGTATTAAGTGCATAAAGCATAAGCATGCGGGGACGACTTCTTCTTGGATTCCGCAACGCCACCGTCTTCAAATGCCGCAACATAAGTAGACATGAACGAAATGGCTTTGAACATTTCATTCTAATTCGGTAGCATTTTACCTCCGGTCGATGAAGACCGTTGGACGATATAAAATATCGTACTTTGTGGCAGGTATATTTAATTAAAAATCTCCTTGACAAGATTTCGCGGGTAAACCCGTTCTCTTTACTCGACTGTCCAAAGCTGACTGCGAACGTAAAGAGTGAATCATTTGGATAAATTTATCCGCATGATTGAAGCCATCAATTCTGATTCATGGAACAAGTTTGATTCATTAAAGAATCGCACCATTGTTGCTTTTCAGTTGTCATGAGCTTGATTCATATTGAATCTTGCAAGTTACCTACCAAGTGTTGTTTGATGTTAACACTAGAAGGATTTCCACTCATCACTGTGAACAATAAGGTATCACTATGAGTGTTCTTACAAGATCACTAAGATATTGCGTAGAGGCCTGGAACGTGTTTAAGTTCAACTAAGAATTAAACCACTGTTGCTTTCCAGTTATCACAATTTTGATTCATAAAGGATCGCACAAGTCACCTACCATGATCTTTTTGATATTCTCTCAAGAAGGATTTCCATCTTCATTGTAAATACTTTCGTATTACTCGGATGTCCAGGCATGATCATGAAGATTTTGCGTAGGACTCTTAAGATCTTTCTTACTTTTCACAGTGTGTGAAGAAGCAAGGAAATATGAAAGTGTGTCCTAATGAGATATTTGATGATCTCAAATGGATCTAGACTCGATCGTGCATTTTGGATTTTAGTGATCGGAGGCTGGAGAGGAGTGCCACCTTTTTCAATACCTATTTATTCGGAGTGAATAAATCGATAGATAACGTGTTGTCTCCGTGTGATTAAAACAAATACCTTTCGAGAGATATATGAGTTAGCTGGGATGGGTTGTGCATTGCATCACTGGGTCCATGATGTCTTATCTTCAATATCGAGCATCATTTAAAATGATCTCAATAGCATATGTATTGACCCAGTTTCTGCCTAAGGTTGTAAGGAGGGCTTCTTTCTTTACACCCTTTATCTTTACAATTCTTTTTCATTCTTCAACCCCTTCAATGGTTACCAATATGTCATAACTAGCACCTTGTTGTGATTGTTCCAGTGCTAACTTAAGTTCTTGGTCGGCATTCAGCTACATTCAAAATCTTTTCTCCAACTTTCCTAAGGACTACTATTTCTAGCTATGGAATGTCCTTAGGAAGATTCCTCCGGTTCTGGAAGAATCATAGGACTTAACCTATCCTACCATCCTTATGTCACCACAAACTTCATCGTCGTGAAATAAATGGGTATTGGGTAAGTAAAAATCACCATGAAATCGATTTTGATATAGCAAATCTATATTTCTCCCCCTTAACATATGCCACGATATTTGAAAACATTTCGTACATGTCGGGATGAGCCATCACGTTAAGTCAAACCATTCGTGATAATTTCCATATTAAATCACATTTTCTCCCCCATATTAAAAATATTAACCCAATCGATGTTTTTAATATCTATTGATTTAATAAAGTTTTAACAAAGGTTTTGGGAAGAAAAATGCAAGTCCGGTTTATCTTCATGATACCAAATGTATGAGATATGATACCGATTTGTAACATGATCACATATTCACCATATTAGAAAAGAATGGACAAGGTTGGACCTGATAGATGAGAACATCATATGATAACATCAAATGGTTCTTGTCGGCATATGTTGGTCGCCTCGTCACTGCTGAAGTCATCTCTTGACAGCACGTGTACGATTGGTATGGTTGTCTTGACATGAATTAGTGAGCTTGGCACTTTCGGCATCCAAGATTCTGAATGCATGACAATTGCTCCCCCTCAATTGTTGACCCGTGTTCTATTGAAAGAGCTGTAGTCGTCGGTTGAGTAGTCGTATCGTCGAGTATGTGGATACCAATTGTAGATTGCTATGGTTGTAGAGATGATAGCTTCATAAAAAACAAGACTTCTCTTGTTTTAACAAATAAATGCATTGAAACATACATAGATTTGTGTTAGACCAATTTATAAAGTAAACTTGATCCCTTACAAGGTTTTAAAGTAAACCTTGCCCGAGAAAATTAATTTCCGTTGTGAGCCAAAGCTTTCATAAGAAATACTTGACTTTAATGAGAAAAACGGGTTGCAGTCAGAAATAACTACAAGCCATTTAGGCATGTTTTATGAAATATTTACAACTTTTGTACGAACTCTATTTATGGCGCCGTGTCAATATTAATCTACATTTCTAAGGCCGTAAATATTATCGTACCAAAAGACATGCCTTTGAAAAATAAAATAAAAATATTTTTGGATTTTTCTGAATTTTCAATTTTTATGGTTTTTATATGGTTTTATATTTTTGTATTTTGCTTTTGTGGATAAAAATATAAACAATATATACGAATAATCACCAAGGATACGGAGAATAGTTTTACCACCACTATTCTTTCGCTTCATCTGCCAGTTCCTTTAGATTCTCGGGCGAGAGTGTTCTCAAACCTAGCTTGTCGGCCAAAAATTCCATTCGAGCGCGATCTAAAGCCTTCGTGAAAATATCCGCCAATTGATACTCAGATCGGACAAAGTAAAGCTCGATTACTCTATTTTCCACTTGCTCCTTGATGAAATGGTAGTGAATGTCAATATGCTTCGACCGGGAGAATTGAACATTGTTGCAACATAAGGCAATTGCACTCTTGTTGTCACAGTATATCGGAATTTTGTTGAAACCTAGACCATAGTCGGTTAATTGCGATCTCATCCAAAGAATTTGAGCACAGAAACCGGACATAACTATGTATTCCGCTTCCGTACTTGAAATTGCAGCACTTTTCTGCCTTTTTGATGACCAACTGATTAGTCGATCTCCTAGTAGTTGCAAAGTTCCACTCGTGCTACGCCGTGTATCTTGACAACCCGCGTGATCCGCATCAGCATATGACATAAGTGCAATCGAAGAGTCCTTCGAGTACCAAATTCCCCGATTAATGGTTCCTTTAAGATACCGAAAGATCCGTTTCACAGTAGCTAAGTGTAACTCAGTGGCCGAGTTTGATACCAAGCACACATACATATAGCAAACTAAAGATCAGGTCGACTAGCTGTGATATACAAAAGGGTACCGATCATTCCACGATACAGTGTCGGATCAACGGCAACTCCATGTGGATCTGCATCAAGCTTAGTTCATTCCACCATTGGAGTATCCACGGGGTCGCAAAATTCCATTTTATATTTCTTAAGAGATTCAAGGGCATACTTGGATTGATTGATAAAGATTCCTCTGGGACTTTAAGATATCTGAAGACCTAAGAAGAATGATACCTTGCCCATCATTGACATCTTAAACTTGGAAGACATGAGTTTCCCAAATTCGTCGGATAAGGTTTGGGTTGAGGCTGCAAATATAATATCATCAACATATATTTGTACCATAATCATATCTTTACCTCGTTTCTGAATGAACATCGTGGGATCCACCTTGCCTTTAGCGAATCCTTGCGTAATGAGGAATTGTGACAACAGATCATACCATGTGCGTGGAGCTTGCTTCAACCCATAGAGAGCCTTCTTAAGCTTGTACATATGATTAGGATATTTAGGATTCACAAAACCATCCGGCTGGTGAACATAGACCTCTTCCTTGATTTTACCATTCAGAAATGTCGTCTTCACATCCATCTGATAGACGATCGTATTCATGTGGGCTGCATAAGCGAGGAATAGTCTAATAGCTTCCAAACGGGCAACAGGTGCAAAGGATTCCATAAAGTCGATGCCCAATAGTTGCTTGTATCCACAAGCTACTAGTCGAGCTTTGTTCTTTAATATTCCGCCTAACTCATCGAGTTTCACCTTGTAAACCCATTACAGAGTGAGTAATTGCACTTGATCCGGGCATGGGACAAGTTCCTATACTTTTAAACGTATAAATTCATCAAGTTCTTCTTGCATAGCTTCTATCCAACAAGATTGAGTAAAAGCTTCTTTCCATGTCTTAGGTTCAACTTCAGTGAGAAAAGCATCAAAATGACAAAACATTGCATTTTCTTGTAACTGACTTCGTGTGGATACCGGACGATTAGGGTCACCAATAATAGAATCTATAGGATGATCCTTTGTCTACTTGCTGTCATGTTCACGAATCCGTGGATTGGAGTAAATCGTAGTAGGAGCTTCCTCTGAGGTGGACGACCCGGCTTGATTAGGGTCAGGAATTGGTACACCAAAGAATGGAAGTTCATGCATTTGAGCAAATTCCAAATCGTGATCATCATCATCCTCTTCATCATCAATAGGCATGACATGAGTAGTTGAAAGAAGTGTTGGTTGAGAATTACTTGTTGATGGTATATCTTGACCAATTGTAGGTGTAGATGTGTCTGATTGTGCTTCGGTTGCTGGAGCGACAACTTCGGTGACCGGAGCTATTACCTCAGGCTCTGGAGCAACAATATTGGGAGGAGTAAAGAATTCATCAAAGAACGGTTGAAACAATGTATCCCATTCATTCCTAGTAGGTGGTGTGAATGATGATGAAGTAGGATTATTTGGGACAAGACCAGAACTCATGTTGCTGGGTCCCATTTCATGAAGTGCGGGTTCAGAGCTGCTTTGCTCAGAAGCCATTGCTATCAGCTCATAAAAATCAACATTCATAGTTTCGAGGACCTTACGAGACTTATGATTGTAGATTCGGTATTCCTTCTTTGCGGGTGCGTAACCAATGAAAATACCAATATCAACCTTTGGTTGAAGTTTTCCCAAATTGTCACCATCATTATTTGGATAGCAAAGAGAACCAAATACATGAAGATATGATAAATCTGATACTTTTCCATGGAGAAGCTCATAAGGTGTTTTACCATGGCGTTTACGAATTAGTGACCGGTTTTGGGTGTACACTGCTGTAGATACTTCTTTTGCCCATAAAAACAATGGAGCCTTTGCGTAAATTAACATCGTTCGAGCAGCTTCCACAAGTGTGCGATTTCGCCTTTCGACGACACCGTTTTGTTGTGGAGTGCGTGCAACGGATGTTTCATGAGATATGTCAACTTCTTCACAATAATCACACAAGATTTGATTCAGAAATTCGGTTCCATTATCTGTACGAATGCGTCGGACAATAGTGTTGAGACGCACTTGAATCATCTTGAGAAATCCGATGATGAATTTAGGTGCCTCATTTTTTGTTGTAAGAAATTTCACACATGTAAACCGAGAGTAATCATCGACAATTACGAGGATGTACTTTTTGCCACTAAGACTTTCAACACGCATTGGCCGACAAAGATCCATATGCAACAGATAAAGTTTCTCTTGGTTGGTGTCTTCCGTCTTGGGTTTGTATGATTTCTTAGTGCTTTTCCCCATTGTACACGCGGAACACAATTGATCCTTGTGAAATGAAACTTTAGGAAGACCACGAACAAGTTCGTTTTTCTCCAAATGATTAATAGCGTCAAAGTTAAGATGAGATAACCGTCGATGCCATAACCATGACTTAGTCTTTTATGCTTTGGAGAGAAGACATACGGGAGAAGCGGCCATCATGTCTTGTAGAGACAAAGTATACAAATTATTTCCTCGAGTACGTTTCAATAAATCAACCCCTTCCAAATTACGAATGAAGCATGTATGCTCTCGAAAATCAACTTCTAGGTTTGCATCACAAAAGTGTCCCACAGAAAATAAGTTGTGACCGTTACCTTCCACATAATACACTCTTGAAATTATAACATTCCCAATATGATATTCACCGTAACCCATTATCTTTGCAATATGATCATTTCCAAATCGAACCGTACCAAGAAACTTGCTGACGAAGTTTCTGAGCTGAGAGCGATCTCCGGTCATATGCTTGGAGCAACCAGAGTCCAAATAACCGAGAACAATTTGGACCACCTATTTTCAATAACAACAGTAGACAATGCATTGGAAACTATTGGTTTCGGAGTGTTAGCAGATACAAATATAAGATTATCAGCATTGCTAGCATTTGTGTGACCCTTAGATTTCATGCGTTTTCTATTGTGAGTTTTAGCACTAACAGGTTTTACTGTTCCAACTGTCTTAGGTTTTGGATTATTCGCGGGCACTACAGTGGGAGTAGACCTATTTAAAGGGCACTTGGTTCCTTCAGTAGTGTTAGTGTTCCTAGTTAAAGGACATGCTTGTGTTTTGGTAGCCTTGGTACTCCTAGTTAAAGGGCACGCTTTCTTCATTTTAGTGGGAGTGATCCTAGTTAAAGGGCACATATTTCCTACTATAGTGAAAGTTCTACCAGTGGGTCGCCACAACCAACCAGCTTGGGTTAACACTTTCCTAGTTGGTTTCCATTCTAATCCATTTTTTCGGGCATTCATCTCATTCACATGGTCAATAAGGCAAGAATCATGACAACTAGAAACATACATTCATTACAATTCCAACATTTCAAATTAGAATTCACAGTAGGCTTAGAACGCTACACAACCGCAGCGCCTTTAGGTTTAGCTACATGCTTCTTTTTATTCAAAACAGAAATAACATTCCTAGGATGGGCTTCTACTTTCTTCTTCACTTGACTACTAGATGGGGGCAAGATCCTATCATTCTTCTTGTTTCTTTTAATCTTAGATCTTTGAGCCTTAGTAGTGGTGCTTACTCCTATAGAAGGCAACACGGGAATATTAGAAGCTAGTTTTGATTCCGCCTTATCTTTAGTGACCAAAGTTTGAGATGGTTTAGTCCTAGGGCCCTTATTAAATGGTGTGACGGCTATAAGGTTCCTTTTGATTACGCTAGAGGACGATGCTGAGACAGTGGCTGCGTTATCCACAACATTCTTACCTTTTAGAGTACGAAGTGTTTCCTTTAACTCAGCCAAGACCAGATTCTTATCACAAATTTGTTCCCTCAAATCAGATATTTCCACCGATTTTCGATTCAATTGTTCCATCAATGATTGATTCTGTGCAGTGGTATTAACACATGCGGGCTTTACTGTATCGAAGAGTCGTGTATCTTTCTGTTTTAAGTTATCAACTTTGGGCAAAATCTTGGAAACTCGATTATCTAGATCTAGTTTAAAATTCTTAGCCACCTCAAGTATGTTCACACAGTTAAGCTCCTTAGATTTCTCTTTGTCTACCGGCAAAGATTTAGCAACTTTGTCACTTGGCTGACGCTGTTTTGATTGTAAATTCAATCAAAAATTCTTTTCAAAGTGTGCATCATCGATATTAACACCTTCGAATGACGTTTCAAAGATTTCTTGAATAAATTGTTGCTTGCATTCAAGCGAAATAGAATGTGTTTGAATCTCATCAAAACGTTTTGAAAGCAAAGAATATGAATCTTGAAGCTTTAAAAATTCAGCGTCAGATTCGTGACAAGTACTATCTACCACATTATCCACAGATTTAACATTATGCACAATAGAATCATTATCAACACTTTTATTCACACAGACAGAAACTATATCATGAGACATCACTTGCTTCAGAAGCTGATCATTTTGGAGTGAAACCCGTTCTATTTCAAGTAAACTGTTTTCATAAGCATCATCCATTTCATTGAAAACATGTCTAACTTCTTCTATTTCCAAAAGCAAATCTTGATCAAGATTACTAAGACAAGCTTTAATTTTCTTTACAAACGGAACAATTTCGTCTCGAAACGCAGCTCTAGTGTGCTCAAAATTCCATTCACCTTCCGTTATGGCCGAAGCCGTCGTACGTTCCAAAATGACCTTTTCAAAGTCGGCTAAGTGTTGGTGTACCGCATTTAAGTTAACGGACGCCTTACTTACCGGTGGAATTAACTTCGTTAAATCCGTTTTGACAAGTGTAGGAGACGTACTAGGAGGGTGTTCATTTGATAAACTTTGGGGCACAAGAACTGTCAATTCAGCTAATTCCTTTTGTAAGCGAATGCGGGTCTTTTTAGAAAATTGACCTTTATTATGCTTATCATAATCAATCGTATGGAATTTTCAAGACATTTTAGAATGAGTTTCTTCCATAAGTGACTGTGTCTCCTTAGAATTACGAACATAAGGTGCTTCTTTCGATTTGCCAATTATGGTCATATCATAAAGACCGGGAATATATTCCTGAGCTTGTTTTGCATAACCGGGATAGGTGGTAAATTTTGAAGACGCTTAAGTTCGAGTTCTTTAAATTATTTAGTTTAAAGATGAACCTTTTTTGTGGAAGCATATTGTTTTAAAAGCTATTGTTCCTTGAATTTAAGAACTTTGGTAGCATTAATTTCTGATTCAACCTTTTTAGACTCGAGAGTTTCGAAATCCATTTTAAGTTTCTGAAAATAATTGACAACCGACTCTTTTGCTTTTAATTCATTGGAAAGATTAGCTTTTAATGATTCTATTTCTTTCAAGTGTTCAATCTTTTCAAAACGAAATTGGTCAAATTCAGAACATGTTATTTTCTCTGCTTGAGGGACCATTTCAAAAGTTTTAACCTTTTCTTTATGCAATGCAAGCTCAGCAGTTAGGGTAGAATTGGTATCTACGGATTGTCGGAGGGCCATATGCATTTGATCAATTATATGTTTAGGTACCATGACCAAATCATGTTGAGCATAAGATTCCATACCCATCGTAGCATTTAGTTGAGGTTCACTCAAATGTGTAGGATTGGGTACCACATCATTTGAGTTACTAGTTCCCGAATGCTGTTCGAGGTTGTCATTTTCATGCCCAACTTGATGTGGGTTATCATCATTACCAAGATTGGTTGTGGTGGGTACCTCACTGACGACATCAGAACCTTAGTGAGAGAGATTAGCAACGAGAGCAGCTTGGCAGAGTGAATGTCATCACAATCCGAATCAGATGCGTCAAGATCATCTACTTGATAAGCTGCATTAGAAGTGGAAACGACTACAATTCCTTCAGTATTTGCTGCCCCTGGGTCTGCAAGAAATGCTAACTCCTCTGAATCCAAAATCTTTCCCTTAGACTGAGAATCGACCAAATACATTTTCTCACGAAACCACGATTCATCCCTTCTCCTTTTTGGCTGAGTGCATTGCCTAGCCATATGACCTTGTCCTTGGCAATTGTAGCAAGTCACAACCTTTTGAGGACCAATGGGGCTTCCATTTCCATTAGCTTAACAATTCACAGCTTGAACATTCACAGTCCTTGAAGGAGGTCCATATGAATTTTGCCTTCCCTGAATAGGTTGTACTGTTACTTGACCATCTTGAACAGTAGCTTGTTGTCGAGAATTTGAAGAGGTGCGAAGCTGATTGTTTGTTGGTGGAAATCCTCTAGTTGCAACAAGTTTTGACAAGTAGGCAGTGAGATGGTTTAGAACATCAGCTGGCGTATCATTTGGATTAAAGACTGGTGCTTGGATTGGTGGAAGTTCATTAGAGTAGAAGGCTTGTGCTGGTTGTGCTTCAAGTGGAAAGTATCCTTGCTGAGGAGTATAGCCCATTAGAGAAGTGTTGGCTTGTGATGGTGATGTCTGATATGGTGGTTGCTGTGGAAAAGATTATTGATGAACACTTTGTTGAAATGCTTGTTGTGGCATCATTGGTGGTTGATAAGATGGTTGTTGTGGTTGCTGATAGGTGTGTGGTGGTGGCTGCTGCAAGTATGATGGTTGTTGATAAGTATAAGCCATGTTTTGTTGAGAAGCATACATCGCAAGTGGATCATGAACGTGAGGTTTAGACAACCGATCCTCGATCACATGGCATTCATGTTTTTGAAGAAAAGCTTGAAGTTGATCCACATTGGTGTTATGCAATTCCTTAGCCAATTTAACATCTGTCACGTACTCTTTCCATTCTGAAGGAAGAGTGTTCAAATACTTGGTGTTCAATTGAAACGTAGGAATTGCCATGCCATAGATGTTGAGCTCATTCAACAATAGGGTAAATCTCAAATAGTAGTCATTGAGAGTTTCCCCGTGAACATAGGCAAACTTATCAAAAGTATCATAAAGCTTACACTCTCGTTCTTGTTTAGTTAACGAGGTGCCTTGCATTTGAACACGAATTCTATCCCATAACTCTTTGGCAACTTTATGTTTGTTGACGAGTTTGTAGACATCTGGAGGAAGGGCTTGGAGAATGATGTTTGTAGCATACTTATCACATTTGTCTTGAATCTTCATATCTCCAGTCAATTCACCCGTTGTGCGAGGACGAGTAGTTGTACCTTCCGTCACTGTACCATAATCTAATGGTCCATTGAGCACCGATGCCCAAATGAGATGTCCATTCTCTTTGTTCAACATCTAAAGTTCCATTCAGGAAGTCTAATCCTCGTACATAGATTTTTCCAACATTGGTGGACGATTATCCGTACTCGAGAGGATGGACTTATCCGTAAGAGATGTGTACTCCATTTCGATAAGTTAAGATTTACAAATTTTATCGGTCAATGAAAGAAAGTAAATGTATTTTTTGTTGTGTGTTAAAGCCGAGAAATAATGTTGAAATCCCCTAAATTATGTTCTCGATAAACCAAAAATTCCAAGACTAAATTACAAACGATGTTAAAAATTTTCAAAAACACGTTTTTGAAAAAATGTTGGATCGCAGTGGGGATCGTACTCACTATAATCGTACTCAGATCGTACTCCTTGATCGCACCCAATAATCGTACTCCTTGATCGCACTCAACGATCGCAGTGGTGATCGTACTCCCTTATCGCAACAAGTGATCGCAGTGGTGATCGCACTCCCTTATCGCAACAAGTGATCGCAGTGGTGATCATACTCCCTTATCGCAACAAGTAATCGCAGTGGTGATCGCACTCCCTTATCACAACAAGTGATCGCAGTGGTGATCGCAGTGAGTGATCGTACTCCCTTATCACGGTGAGTGATCGTACTCGTAATCGCAGCGAGTGATCTTACTCGTAATCGCAACTAGTGATCGTGACCTTGGATCGCAAGTAGAAACCCCCAGGGTTTATGCAATCGCAACAATCAGATCGTACTATGGATACCAACTTACCACTTTTCTTGGACAGTACAATAACACAACCAATTCGAGATTCTAAGTCTAAAAATGAATCAAACACTAAAAAATTTTGTGTTTTTAACCCAAATAACAATACCAAATCACTATAACAAGTAACTAGATGAAGTATATCAAGATTAACTCATAAAAACACAAAAAAAAAATTGGTTCGTGTGATTTTGGATCAAAAAGGGCGAGAGAATCAAGAACACAAATACAAAAACCAAACAATCATCCCATGGCTCTTTATACCATTTTTAGGATATGTAAATCTAGCTTATGTTTTAGAGAGAGAAGAGATAGAAACTTGGTAGAATCAAACACACTTCTAGAGAGAGAAATGAAAGAACTATGTGTAAAATTATGATGAATCCACACCCTCTCCATCTAAGGAGAGGGTTTATATACCCAAGCCCAAGAGATGGGCTTGGGCTTACATTGGGCTCTCCATCTAAGGAGAGGGTTTATATACCCAAGCCCATGAGATGGGCTTGGGCTTACATTGGGCCATGGCCTTAGTCTTTGTGGACTAGGCTTAGCTAACTTTGTTTAACTTAATAACAAGAACTACGAGCTACTACTTAATCTATTGTCGGAGTGACTGAATCTTCCTAAATACGTAAAAACGTATTTCCAACACCGAATGTGGATCGGAAAACTATGGAGGTGGTGGCAGTACTTAAATTAGAAGTTGAAAAGGGACCGACAAGAAAAATGTACGGATAAGAGGCATAAGTCGTTGGGAATTTAAGATTAGAGATAATGGAAAGAAGTTACATGATCTGGGAAGAAAGAGACGTTAACACCTAGAATCATGAGTACATTTGGAAATCTTTGAAAGGATCGGGCGAGTGGTATGTAGATTGAGGATGGTTGGAAGACAGTAGGTAGTATGCATGATGTATTTCATGTATCGAACTGGAGAAAATGCTTAGCAAGGGCAGACTTGCAAGTACCGTTGGAAGTATTAGTATAGACACGAGTCTTCCTTTTATCGAAGGGCCGGTAGAGTGTAAGGATCATAAAGTTAAAATGTTAGAAAAGTAAGATACCATAGTAAGGATAGATGGAATTTAGAACGTGGACTAGAGTTCACATGGGAATGGTATGAGGAACTAGTATCCTCATTTATTTGGTAATGAAGGTACTAAGGAGTAAATCTCGAGGAAGAGATTTCTATTAGGAGGGAGTGATGTGACAACCACGGTTTTGGGGTTCGTCACTTAGTCGTAATTTAAGTTATTTTATGTGTTTAATATGTGTTTTATATGTCTATGTGTTTATTTTGTATGAATTAGGAAGGGTGGACATCGTTTATGGGTATGGAATACTCATAATTAAATCGATGAGCGGATATTTCATGATCATGAGCTCATATTATAGCGACTATGAAATGAAATGAAGTCATTTTGGTAATTTACGTATACGTATATGTATTATAGTAAGTCGTATTTTTATGATTGTGGGTTTAGCATTTTGGGGTCTCGGATAAGATATTTAGTCGCGGGAATATTTTCGGGATAGTTGTAAGTCATTTAGGACTTAAACATATAGTTTATTTCATATTCCAAGAGTTTTTATAAAACTGTATAATTTTACGGTATACGCGTAAAACTGACTAGTTTTACGGTTTTGAGGTTCGGGAGGTATTAAAGGCTCAAATAAATTAAGGAAATTTAAGGAAATTATAATAATGTAATTGTAGAAACTAGAAGGGGGGGTTGAATAGTTTCTCTTCGATTGGTGACCAAATTAAAATTACTTTCAATTTGGTTTGTATCAAAACTATCTTTTACTTGAGGCTAAGTTGCATAATGATTAGGTTCAATTCAAATGCACTGTCAAAGATAATAGGTAAGTATAATGATAATGAAATAAGTAAAGAGTAAGGAAGGAGACAACCTAGTGGGAAGACACCAAGATTTATAGTGGTTCGACAACGAGGCTCTATCCTCGTTTCTACTCCACTCCTCGAGTACACCTACTCGAGATTTCCACTATATCCACAAGCTCCCTTCTCGGCGGAGAAAACCTTACATCGTTGCTTACATTATTTTCCGACACTAAGCTAAATGTCGAGACCTAATCTTTAGCAAGGACCAATCTACACAACGTTGCCTACTTCACAAGTTAACGACACAAGGCTAGATGTCGGGTTCTTTTGGAAATACGTTTTTACGTATTTAGAAAGGATCGGTCACTCCAACGATATTGGGCTCGTGATCCATTATAGCCCATATAGCCCACATGTAGGGTGGGCTATATAAACCCCCCTCCTAGCATGTTAGGAGGGGTTGTTGAACACATTTCTCACTAATCAACCATTTCCTTTCTTCTCTCCTTTCTCTCTCTTCTTTCTCTCTAAGTTTTCTCCATTTCTCATCCATATCAATAGATTATCCAACAATGCCTAATCCTTAGAAAAACAAGATCCTACAATTGGTATCAAGAGCATGGTTGATTCTTCGGATTAGCGTGTTTTTAATCTATTGTCTTGTTGGATTTTTAGTACATCGTGTTGAGGCGGGTATTTTGAAAGTATCAAAGTGGTACAATATTTGACGTGTTAAAAGTTTTTGTGGCCGGATTTGAAGACAAAAGTGACGAGTTAAAGTGACGGGATTTATTTTTAGTAGCTACGGATTTTTGATAATATTTAGAATTGAAGACGGATTTTTCATCAATCACTAATCCTTAACGTCATTGTTCATTCAATGGATTCGTTGAATTTGCCATCTAAAGAGGGAGATTCGCATCAAATGAAAGTTAAACCTAGAGAAAGTAGAATGACTTTATTTCGACTACTTCGGTCCCATCTATCGAACATTTCTCTACTTAAAGAAGGAAGCGAATTTGTGACACTCTTCGGTCAAGATCGTACCATTTTCGTCCACAAAATGCTCCTCAAAGTTAACCAACTACTAGACCAGATCAACAAAGAAGACATTAATCAAATTGAATCCTCACATTCACTTCAAGTTCTAGTGCAACATTTTTCGAGGTTCTTTCAATTTGATCCTGCCAAGGTTGAAGCTTCAATGATCTGCCAGTCATTCCTTGAAGACACACAAATCGACGTTAAAGACTTTAGGGATAGATTGCTCGAGTTCATGAAATCTATTGCACTTTCGATTTATGCAAATTCACAACTTCAACCAGAGCATACTAGTGGAATACAAGAATCTACGATGCAGATGACACAGCAGAAAAATGGTCTTACAGATGACTCAATGGAGACCGCCTTGGTTAACGATGATACCAGCGTCATTGCATCACAACAACGTGACTCAAGCATGCATGACGAAGAGCCAATAGTTGAGGTACAATTGAATACTGAATCTCACAATGATCTACAGCATGTTGAGAACTCAGAACCCACCTATGACCAACATGGGATGGAAAAGGGTGATTCCACTTCTGATTCATCCGATGTGCGTCATAATGGGGGAGAGAATGATCAAAATGCTAAAAATCATGATATATGCCTTATGACTGCTTTATTAACCAACTCTGCTTCTAGGATTGAAGAGCTTGAAATGATTTTAGCTCAACAATCAAAAGAGCTTGCGGATGCCAAACTAGAATTTTCTAAGAGAACTGAAAAGTTTGAAACATATTTTGAAAAACTTGAAAAGTCAAACGTTGTTCTTGAACGAAAATTAGATCAAACAGTTCTAGATTCTAAAGCTGAAAAGGATAATCTTTTGAAACAAATTAATTTGCTTGAATCTAAATTGGCATCCCAAGATAACTTGCTCAAAGAGAATGAGATTTTAAAGGCTCAAGTACAGGAAAAGGTCTTTGCTATAGCTTCATTGAAAAATGAATTGAGGAAAACTAAAGGAACTAGTGTGGACACTAAGCTTGAAAAACCATCAATCTTGGGGAAACCGCCTACAACTCAGTTCATCAGACAACCGACTGTCAGACAACCTACTGCATTTAGATCCGAGCGACCACAATCCTCGAGACCGCAGTTTGCCTCTCAAGTTGATTTGGTTCATTTTCCTAGACCAGTCACTCCACCATCTAGGCCCAATGTGACTAAAACAGTTTTTGCAAGACCTAATCACATGATTGCATCTAGTCTCCTTAGACATAGTCCAAAGAATACGTCTCAAACTAGTTCAAATGACGTTCGCCATTAATTTGGTCTAAGGGAAGCTAAGCAAAAGACACAAGTAAGAGATAGGAATTTCAAACCTAGTCAGATGCCTTCTAGATTACCCAACACTGCTAACCATAGCATGTCAAATCCTAGGAGCATCAATCAATCGTCCAGGAATTCTAGATCTTACTCAGACATTAAATATGCTACTTGTAAAACATGTAGAAAATGTGTCTTTACGGCTAATCATGATTCTTGTATCAAGAAACTACTTAATAAGGTGAACTCCCGTGCTAGACTTAAATCCTAGTGGGTGGCTAAAATCAAACCTGTTGGTAAAATGTGGCGCCCCACTGGTAGAACTTTCACTATCGTAGGAAACGAGTGCCCTTTAACTAGGATAGTCTCTGATTCTACTAAGACTACTAAGGAGGAAATTGAAAAGAAGGATACATCACTTAAGCCTGAACTTAAGGTTTTCTATAAAAGGAAACGTTTACCAGCTAAGACAAGTGAATCATCTCCTCAGGTCACCTCTAGCACAAGAAAAGAAAACTGTGAACCCCCACTTGCTTCTAAGATAGATATCGCTAACCCATATCAAAGCATGCAAATTCCAAATGAGAATGCAGGTACCAAAGAGGATGTTCCAAAATAACGAAGTGGTCCAATCATTGTATACCATTCAATTAAGGACACTCTCAGAGTTTGGTTGCTAAAGAAGCTGATATCTAAGAAACAAGTGTCTCAGGGGATTTCCAGTTAAGCTTACAGTGCACAAGGACTTATAGTCACATAACAGACTGTAACTCGCTCCTCAAAGAAAAGAAAGTTTATCGCCGATGATAAACGTATCCTCAAAAAACGAGAAATTAATTTTTCTCGGGCACGAGCTATTATTAAAATTATTCAAAGATTTTAAGCTCGTGCACAATGGCTCACAGTCAAATCACAGACGATGACCCGGAATTCAGAGACAGGGAAGTTTATCTTCGCAACGATAACTTACCCCCAAAACGAGAAATTAATTTTTCTCGGACACGAGCTAAATTTAAAACAATTCAAAAGTTTTAAGCTCGTGTAAATGGCTCCTCGTTAAATGACAGACGATGCCCCGGACTTCAAAGAAAGGAAAGTTTATCGCCGATGATAAACTTCTCCTAGCAACGAGAAATTAAGTTTTCTCGGGCATGAGCTAATATTAAAAACATTCGAAGTTTTTAAGCTCATGCACAATGACTTACAGTTAAATATCAGACTGTAACTCGGACTTCAATTTTAGGAAAGCTTATCTTTAAAGATAGCTTATCCTCGTAACGGGAAATTAAATTTTCTCGGTCATGAGCTTGAATCAAAACATTCCAGGTTTTAAGCTCAGAAAGGAAAGTGAACCTTTTAAATAAGAGAACTTTTCCTCATAACGAGAAATTCACCTTTCTCGATCATGAGCTTTTCGTTAAAACATTCAAAGTTTTTCAAGCTCATGAAAACGACTTCTAAGTAAATGTCAACTTAGGACTCGTTCCTCAGTTAAAAGGAAAGTTTATCGACGATGATAAACTTATCCTTAACAACGGGAAGTTTACAACTTCTCGAACTTGAGCTCGTTTCGTAAGATTTCAACATCTTAAGCTCAAGTAATTGGTTTTCAAAACTTTGAACACAATTTTTCGAGAATTTCTCAAAAGGTTTTTTCTAAATCTTTCAAAGTTGTTTGTTCAAAAATGTTTTGATAAAAAGAGCATGTCTTCTGGAATCGATAATATTTACGAACCTAGAAATGTCATTCAATAATGACACGGGGTTGTAAATAAAGTTCGAGCAGAAGTTTAAATGTTTTAAAACATGCTCAAAATGGTTTGCTATTATTTCAGATAGTAACCCGCTTTTCATACTCAAGTCAAGCATTTCACCGGAAAGCTTTGACTCAACAACGGGAATTAATTTTCTCGGGCATGGTTTACTTTATAACCATGTAAGGGATTGTGTTTACGTAATAACACAATCTAACACGAATATATGTACGATTCAGTGCATTTATTTGTTAAAACAAGAGAAGTCTTGTTTTTAAGAAGTTATCATCTCCACCAACCGTAGCAACTTACAATTGATATCTACATACTCGACGATGCGACTACTCAAACGGTGACTACAACTCTTTCAATAGAACACGGGTCAACAATTGAGGGGGAGCAATTGTCCAGCATTCAGAATCCTTGATGCTGAGAGTGCCAAGTTCACATATTGGTGTCAAGACAACGATATCAATCATACACATGGAGTCAAGAGATAACTTCAGACGTGACGAGGTGACCAACATTCGTGAACAAGAACCATGTGAATCTTTCATATGATGTTCTACATCATTCAGGTCCTACCTCGTAAATTGCTAATCTTGTGAATTCATTATCATATATGATCTTTGCACGTGATAAATACCTTACACTTCTGTTTAAAAGGTATTTAATTTACGTTTCAGCACACCCTCATTAATTTGAGGGGGAGCTTGTGTAATTCACGAAGATAATATGGCTTTGCATTTTTCTTCCCAAATTTTCTTAAAATGCTATTAAATCAATTGATATTAAAAACATCGATTGGGTTAATATTTTTAATATGGGGGAGAAAATGTTATTTAATATGAGAAATGATTAATCACAAAAGGTTTGACTTAACATGCTAGCTCATCCCGACATGTGTGAAATGTTTTCGGATATCATGGCATATGTTAAGGGGGAGAAAAATGGATTTGGACATAAAAATGGATTTCATGGTGATTTATACTTACCCGCAACCCATTTGTTTCACGACGATGAAGATTGTGGTGACATAAGGATGGTAGGATAGGTTAAAGTCCAATGATTCCTCTAGAACCGGAGGAATCTTCCCAAGGACATTCCATAACTAGAAATAGTAGTCCTTAGGAAAGATGGAGAAAGATTGCAAACGTAGCTGAATGCCGACCAAGTACTTAAGTTAGCACTGGAACAATCACAACAAGGTGCTAGTGATGACGTATTGGTAAGCATTGAAGGGGTTGAAGAATGAAAAAGAATTGTAAAGATAAAGGGTGTAAAGAAAGAAGCCCTCCTTACAACTTAGGCAGAAACCGGGTCAATACATATGCTATTAAGATCATTGTTTAATGATTCTTGATATTGAAGACAGACATCATGGACCCAGTGATGCAAGGTACAACCCATCCCAGCTAACTCAGATATCTCTTAAAAGATATTTGTTTTAATCACACGGAGACAACGCATTATCTATTGATTTATTCACTCCGAATAAATTGGTATTGAAAAGGTGGCACTCCTCTCCAGCCTCCGATCACAAAAATCCAAAGTGCACGATCGAGTCTAGAGCCATTTGAGATCATTAAATATCTCATTAGGACACACTTTCATAATTCCTTGCTTCTTCATACACTGTGAAAAGTAAGAAAGATCTTAAGAGTCCTACGCAAAATCTTCATGATCTTGCCTGAACATCCGAGTAATACGAAACTATTTACAATGAAGATGGAAATCCTTCTTGAGCGAATATCAAAAAGCTCATGGTAGGTGACTTGTGCGATTCTTTATGAATCAAACTTGTGATAACTGGAAAGCAACAGCTGTTTAATTCTTAACTGAATTTAAACACGTTCCAGGCCTCTATGCAATATCTCAGTGATCTTGCCAGAACACTCAGAGTGATACCTTTGTGTTCACGGTGATGAGTGGAAATCCTTCTAGTGTTAACCTCAAACAACACTTGGTAGGTAACTTGCAAGATTCAATACGAATCAAGCTCGTGACAACTGGAAAGCAACGATGGTGCGGTTCTTAATTGAATTTCACTTGTTCCAGGAACATGAATTGACGGCTTCAAATCATGCGGATATTATTATCCAAATTATTCACTCTTTATGTTCGCAGTCAGCTTTGGACGGTCGAATAAAGAGAACGGGTTTACCCGCGAAATCCTGTCACCTAGTTACTTAATTGAAACTATCCGTCACGGGTACGATATCTATTATCGTCCAACGGTCTTCACCGACCGGAGGTAAAATGCTACCGATTTAGAATGAAATGTTCAAAGCCATTTCTTTCGTGTCTACTTATGTTGCGGCATTTGAAGACGGCGGCGTTACGGAATCCAAGAAGAAGTCGTCCCCACATGCTTATACTGCATACACTCAGTACTTCAACGAATTCAAGAAAGTCTGAAGGTCAAGTCTTCCGCTGTATCAAACTCTGAAGCTTTCAAGAATTATAAAGGTATAAGTATGTGGAACATGAAGTCACGAAGAGGCGAATATCACAAGTGATGAATGCACAAGGTCAAGACAAGAGAACATGCTCAAGACTAAAGTCAAAGATCTCATCAGCATATTCACAAGAACAAGATCGAAGACTCAAGCATAGTATGCTAGGTTTAAGATTTTGTAAAATGGTGTGACCTCCCTTTGGGGAGATTGTTGGAAATGCGTCTTTCCAAGGAAAGTCTCGGTCACATCATTATTAGCATAGATCACGAGCTATAGACTATTTACGACATTGTAACTTGGAGTGACCTCCCTTTGGGGGAGATTGTTGGAAATACGTTTTTACGAATTTAGAAAGGATCGGTCACTCCAACGATATTGGGCTCCTGATCCATTATAGCCCATATAGCCCACATGTAGGGTGGGCTATATAAACCCCCCTCCTAGCATGTTAGGAGGGGTTGTTGGTTCACTTCCATAACACATAATCACAAGTTAACGACACAAGGCTAGATGTCGGGTTCTAATCTTAAGGTAGAACCAATCTTCACGACGTTGCCTACTTCACCATTTTACGACACAAGGCTAGATGTCGAGTTCTAATCGAAAGCTAGAACCAATCTTCACGACTCTTCACTTTGAAGCTAAGTGAGAACTTCACACATCACAACTACTAATCACTTTTAAGTTTAGTGAGAACTCACAAGACACAACCACATAACTTTATAGTTTAGTGAGAACTCCTAATCAAATCTATTACAACTCAACTAGACTTATCCAAGTACACACATGTAGCTTGGATTTACACAACACAAATCCAAGCAAACACATATGCAATGGATGTACACAACAAATCCAAGTATCCACAAATAACTTGGATGAACACAACTAGTCCAAGTATTCATAAATACGTTGGATTGACCTAAAACAAAAAAGGGTATCATGATGAATATGAGTAGCTCATAGATTCATCTTTATCACAACACTAGTGAGTGAGTGATCTTCTCATTGGACAAGGTAAAGGAGGGGATCAAGAGGATAATCATATGTAAACATCCTTAACAATTTAAGTGATCATTTACTAATGATTATGCTATAGAAAACAGAAAGAGGGCTGAGAAAAACGTCCAAGAGGCTTGCTGGAAAATGAGATTTGACCCACTATTTAAAGGAGAGAAAGTATAACGGATCTATAACGGCTAGCTGTGCGCGGTACCTTATCTCACCCCGCGGTTCCATATCGCTAAGGTACCGCGTAGGTACTTAAGGTACCGCCACTAGACTCCGCTCCGTTTTTTGTCTTTTAGTGGGGTGGGAATATCTGAGGTATTTGAAACCTTCAAAGGATATTCTAACAGCATTTGGAATATGCTATTTTGAAATTTTCATTTTCCATTTTAATAAAACATTTTCTAAAAAAGAAAGTTTATTAAAAAGTCTTTTGTCATATTAACAAAAGTGATTTTTAAGGATAATCATTTTGATGATCACTAAGTATGATTAAGAAAGGTTAGTGATATGATTATTACCTTGATGATAGTGTTAGTTAAATAATTCATTTTATGTTTTACGCTAAATGTGTTGTATGGTTTGTTGTGATCAAAACTAAGAAATATTAGTTAACACTAATAATGTTTTTAGGCATTACTTGCATTAACAATCTCCCCCTTTTTGATTACGACAAACGATAAACTCATTTACGTAGAAACACAAAATATGGAATTATTAACTAGTTTATCACTATCATTTCTCCCCCTTTGTCGTAGCAAAAAGGTTAGCACAAGTTTTTGAAGAACATCGAACTTTGCTAGTAGCTCCCCCTTGCTTGGGGCACCAAGTTTGTGAGCTAAGGTGACATGCTACACAAAGGTTAGTAGAAAGTAAAGAAACACCAATGTATATATGATCACCACCTACTAAGTAACTTGAGAGGGAGAAAAAGAAGAAATCTCAAATTAGAAGCAAGTATTTTGCTAAGTATGTCCAAAGAGGTAATTGAAAAAATCACACTTCAATCCAATGAAGATGATAAGCTTGTCAATGGGTTAAAGCTTAGAATTGATGGAATCACCTGTGACAATCCGTCAATTTCAGGTCGATATTTTAATCTCGACTATTACGTATTATATGTTTACTTAAATGAGAATTTTAAATTATCGGCTAACCGAGAAGGTTATAGTTTGAAACTTAACGTAAGAATGTCGTTTAGATGAAAACCGACAAGAAATACATTAAGTATCGATATTATATTCTCAAATTATTATATGAATGATTTTATTGTATTTATTTTTATTTCTCGTGTTTTACGTTTTAACGAATGACGAGAACTATTAGTGATCGCGATACCGACGGATGCCCAAATATTTATGTTTTATTATCGATTGTCTCGATATTTTATATTTTCGACGTTTTCGATTTAATTACGTTTTAAGTCGTGTCGAAGTGATATTATTATTTTTAAGAAGCGTTTTAACTTTTAAAAAGTATTTTTACGAAACCCAAGTCCCGTAAATATTTTCAAAATTTATATTTACATTTTCTACCCTTACAACTATTTAATTTCATTTTGGACTAAAACTATCACAAATTGGCAAAAACTACCCCTCCACCCCACTATATATAAGTTTTCCACTAGCAACTTTTAATATAAAATTCATTTCAACAAAAATTTCATCTCTCTTCTTTCTCTCTTGCCATTTCCGCCACCCCCCCTAACCCAAAATCATTTGATTTTTCAAAATCTACTTTGAATCTATGAAATCTAATCAATATCCCATGTTGGAAATTTGATGGTGATCATTTTGGTGTAATTTTTAACAACATGCAAGAACTTTAAATTTTTGATGATGATCCATTAAGGTTTGATCCATTTTTATAATTGTATATTGTTGTTATTGATGTTATATACATATTTTAATTATTGCATGTTTGAATTTTTGAGTGGGTAAATTTTTAAATGATTATTCAAGGGTGATTGAGGTTAGATGAGTTGTTTAAAATGATATTAGGATGATATTAGATGTATAAAAGTGGTGAAAATGGGTCAAAATATTTATTTGACATGATTTCTAAAAATGTATTTTGGGACAGCAGCTTATAACAGATAATTTCGTGGGTTTAAGTTCTGAGATAGGTTTATATTATTTGATATTGATGTAGTAATCTTCAAGACGCTCGTTTTGCCGCTTGAATGAGCTTCTAACTCATTACAAGCGAAAAGTTATGCTAGTTTTAGTATTCGTGTACCGGGAGACGAGTATCGGCACAATCCGAAAATTGTTGTCGATATTTGGATCGAATCTCGGGGACTATAGAATGAGTTTTAAAAATGTTCAAGGACTGATTTAAGTTGCTAAACCTCAGGTCATGAGTCTATTTTCAAACCCGAGTGTCGGTTTTATAAATGTAGTTGTTTAGATATGTCAAAATGGTTTTACAAGTAAAAGGCGTAAAACTGTCCGGTTTTTACAACACGAAGATGTGTCGGGCAGAAGGTCTTAGAAGTAATATTTTTGAATGAAACTTGAATTGAGTCTTCTTCATATTATATGTGAGTTTGTGACCAAGTTTCGTCGAAAACGGACAAGTGTAGATAGGGTAGATTGGTGTGTACATTTGGAGTGTACATGCTGATTGGTATTTTGGACATGTAGTTCAATAATCATGTGACGTGAGTTGAGTATTAGCCATTGGACATGGGGATATACTCAAGAGTTAAGTCATTATATAAATGACTTAGCTATTGGTCCGAGGGAAGTAAAATGATAAGTTGACTTGGCGTCTTAAGACGGGTCAATATCGAGAGTGCAAGTGTTTAAAAGAATAAGTGTTGAATAAAAGGGTATAGTAATAACACTTGTATTATTAAATTTTTCGGGATTGTCTTGGTTTTGTAATTTTGATTTTTATATTATTTAAGTATGATTTGTACTTAAGTCGATTTTTAACGAACGCGCCTTATTTGGTAGGTTGCGGTTTTCGTGTTTAAACGGGCATCACTAATCGTCGGCGATCGTCTCATTACCATTATTGGCTAAGGTGAGTCTATAGCCTCGCTTTTAACATGTTTACTTGTTTTATAAAACCCGCGAGGGGATAACATGCTTGTTTTATTAAAATAAAAGGATACAACGAGAAGTTGTGGAAATCCTATTAATGGGTACAACGAGAAGTTGTGGGAACCCTATTTACTTGAAAAGTAATTATTGAAATTGAAATGTACAACTATAAGTTGTGGTAAACTCATGATTGTTTTAAAATTGAACACAAAGAACTTAATTTTATGTTTAGATGAAAGTTATTACATAAGTTTGTTTAGCCTTAAAAGACCCATGAATCGTGAATTGTTAATCGAAGTAACGCTAATGTTATGGATAGATCTATCGGGGTGACGCCCAGTCCGGTCGCGACTAGCTCTCGCGTGGTGTTGTGATGCACTAGTAAACATCGGATGCATTGTATAAGAGAAATATACGCACTTGGCTAGGTGTGTTGGGCTGAAATAATATATGTTAACGTTCAATGTCACGAGACTTATGTAATGACACGATAATTATGTCCGTACAACATAATTGTCTTTGATAAATTATTAACCATGGAAGGTTATTTTGAATACTTGTGTTCTCTTTATTTAAATTAAACTCTATAGATTCACTCGGCAAATTTTGCTGACTTTTTAACATGTTTTATCTCAGGTCCATTGGGAAGACACTCGAGGAAGGCGGTTTCGTGAAGCTTGCTTATTTGAAAAGTTTGGCCCGCTTTTATAAATTATATCCATTCAAATAATTTTTAACATTTACTCAGTTCTGTAAACTTGAAGTTAATCGGGACCGTGTATGAAATTGTACTTTTATTAAAACGACTTGTTTAGAGCCGTTTTATATGATTATGAGATTGAACCATGATAGTAACACCCAATGACCCTTCCGCTGTTATGACCGAAATTTGGGGGTGCTACAGATTGGCATCAGAGCTCAAGTTATAGAGAACGAAAAGATTTTCCAAAAATGAATTTTTGAAATCTTTTAACTATAACTGTTGCAAGCGAAACCTCCGAGTTGCCAATGGACGAGAATGATAGTATATATATATATATATATATATATATATATATATATATATATATATATATATATATATATATATATATATATATATATATATATATATATATATATATATATATATATATATATATATATATATATATATATATATATATATATATATATATATATATATATATATATATATGGGATTATATATATGTTGTAATCTTTATCGATTATTTGAACTTGTGAATTACAAGGTATGTTTTCATTTATTTAATTATAAATGATAATTTTATATTTATACGAGATATTTATACGACGTCGATTGTCACGAAGCCACCCTAGTCATTTTTATGCTAGCGCCGAAGCTATTCCTGAAATGAATCATGTTATTCTCGAGATTAACTAAGTTGTGGATTGACATGATCCCAACGAAGGTTAATATTCTGCTGATATTCTTTTGGTTACAAGATTTTGATTTCCTTGGTTTTTATCCTTGATTTATCGATCCGTTTATTTCGTTTAGCTATCTGCATTTTCATTAATCTTCGACATTATACTGTTTTGATAAAAAACAGGTTTGTCCGGGATGGTACTATTGATTGTTAGGAATTGAGAATGATTTGTATGGTATTCACATGCCAACCAGGATTCCATATCATATCACTGATCATTTTCTGTTATCTCAGTTTCTCATTTGTTTCGATCTTGATCTTTTGCGTTGAGCTGGCGATGCTTGAATAAAGTGATTCATAATTGTTGAGATAAATTGGCCATTTATTTGAACAAGGAAATTATAAATTGTTGAACTACAAATTTCTGAATCTTATTTGGAAGGACTTGATCAACCCATGGAAATAATGATTCATAAATGTGTAGGCTTAAGCATATAGTATCTACGTGATTAAACTCTTATTGAATTGTAATTCGTTTGCTCGATTCATTCTTTGATTTTGTTCCTTAATTCCTTGATCGTGAAATGGTTGTATTGAGATTGTTCCAAAAGCACCAATTGAGGAGGATATCAAGCGTCTCTGAAAGACATTGAAGAAATCTTCTTCTTGTGGGACCGAGGAGCTTTCTTAGCCATGTGAAATACCTAGTAACTCTTAGTAGATTAGTTTATCAATTGTAGTATCTTCTTATTAATCCCTAACTAAACTGTGACAACAGTTAGTAGGACTAGTCTTTTAAGTTGTATGGCATTAGACAATGATTATCCATAATGTTGAAAATACGACTTGTACTAGTTTGTGATCAATGGAATGACTATCTTTTGATTCCTAATTCTACACCGTTCTATTATTATCTTTCTTGGATTTTCTCTTGTAAATCCCTGTGGTATAACGCAATCACTGAATGAATACTCATTATGATTTGATTTGCGTTACACAAGACTCATGCAGTCAATGAAAGCTATGACTGAAGCATGAATGCACCAAGTTATTAGTGAATAAGTTGCTGTATCTTTAATTAAATTCATGGCCAACATGAATGATGGATCTGGAACTGGAGCTGAAGCTAAGACTGGTGGAACTAGAACCAGTGGAGCTGAAGCTGGAGCCAATAATTTTCATGGTATGGATGGAACAAATGTGCCCGAGGTTAGAGGCTATAACTACACTTCATTCATTAAGTGCAAACCGTAGAATCATAAGGGGACTAAAGATGATGGAGGATTGTGTCAGTTGTTGAAAAGCTGGCGTCAGTCTTTCGAATCTGTGGCCCTAATCAGGAGGATAAGGTGTAGTTTGAAATCGCTACTCTCCAAGGTCGTGCATTAATTTGGTGGAATGGCAGACTTGCTTCCCTAGGTATCGTTACTTATCGGACACCATGGACTAAGGTGAGGAAACGGTTAACTGAGGAGCTTGTCCTCGAAGCATTCCCAAAGTATGGAGCAAGTGTTGTACAATCTGAAACTGAAGGGAACTAACATTGGTAGATATATCAAGTGTTTCCAAAAGTTGACTCTTTTATGTCTAAGAATTATGGAACCCGAACCGTCAAGGTCAAGCATTATATTCATGGCTAACCAAGAATAAATGCGGTGATGTGACTTCTTCTAAGCCAATTGCTATTTGTGAAGATGTCGGCATGGCTTATTAGCTCATGGGACACACAATTCAAGGCAAGGCTGATGAGGTTACTGAAGGGAAAAATAATTCCAAATTGAAAATTCTTTTCGTGCATTAGAGCTCGTAAGTATATCGAAAAAGGTTGTGGATTATTCATGGCTTAGGTATCGTAGAAGGAATCGTAAGAAAAGTAAATAGAATTACTCAAGTCATTAATGACTATTCTGAAGTGTTTCTAATAGATTTGCCAAGGCTTCCGCCTCCAAGGCAAATAGATATCCTAATTGATCTAATTCATGGTGTTACAATTCTGGCACATGAGCCATATTTATTAGCACCATCCGAGTTGAAGTAATTATTTGTGTAGTTTTAAGAACTATCTGATAGATGTTTTATTCGACCGAGCTCGTTAGTTTGTAGAACCCCTATTCTATTCGTTAAGAAGAAAGATGGTTCGTTTCGTATGTGTATCGATTACCGAGAGCTGCATAGGTTAACGATCAAGAATCGTTACCCATTTCTATAAATTGATGATCTATTTGGTCAACTTCAAAACTCTCGTGTTTTCTCCAAGATTCTGGTGTTTTCTCCAAGATTGATTTTTGTTTTGCTTATCATCACCTTCGCATACGCGGGGAAGATATTCCTATTACGACGTTTAGAACTTGTGATGATCATTATGAGTTTAGGGTTATGCCTTCTGGTTTGACCAGTACACCTGTTATATTCATTGACTTAATGAACCATAGGTGTAAGCCGTATCTTGATAAATTCGTGATTGTTTTCTTTGATGATATTCTAATCTGTCCGAAGAGAAAGAAAGAACATGCCGAACACTTAGGGATTATCTTGAACTTGTTAAAGAACGAAAAGACGTACCCCAAATTTTAAAGTGTGATTTTTGGATTTGTTCTGTGCAACTTCTCTGTCATGTGATTGACAAAAGTGGCATACATGTTGATTCTGCGAAAATTGAAGCCATCGATGATTTGAATGTTCCAACTATTCCAACTGAAGTACGACAAATTCTAGACTTGGCTGGATTTTACTGAAGGTTTATTAAAGAATTCTCTTTGATATCAAAACCATTAACTAAGCTAACTAAAAAGAATGAACCGTATGTGTGGACGATGATGAAGAGAAAGCTTTTCAGACCATGAAAAGAAAACTTTGCAGCACGCCAAACTTATCGTTACCCGAAAGAAGTAAAGATCTTTTTGTTGATCGTGATATATCTCTCGAAGGATTTAGAGCTGTTTGATTTGTATATGCTTGTAGGAAACCTAGGAAGAATGAGGAAACTGCACAACCCATGGCTCGTAACTGGGTGCGGTGATTTTACTCTTCGTCTATTAAGACCTTAATTGTATGGAACTAATGTACGGTATCCACCGATGGTAAGAGCCTATAGTGTATTCTGGAATAAAAGAGGTAACTTATCCTTTAAGTGATTACGATTGTGTTATTCGTTATCATTCGTGAAGTTGGAGCAGATTACAATGGATTCATTGTTAAGCTCTCGAAAACTCAGTCTGAATATGACTTAATTTCTGTCAATGTTGATTGATTGACTCTGCTCATTTTATTTTGATAAATAAATCGATCATGCTAATTAAGAATCGCTTGTTAACTGCTCGTAGTAGACATGAAAGATATGATGATGTGAAATGAAAACCTTTGAAATTCGAGGTAGGTGGAAAAGTTATGCCAAATTATCACCATGAAAAAGGTGTTATATATTCCGGAAAACGTGGGAAGTTAAGTCCCCGTTAGTTTGGACCATTCGAGATGATATCTAGTGTAGGTCCGGCGGCATGAAAACTTAAATTACCTCGGGAGATACAAGTAATTCACAATACTTTTCATATGTCGAACCTAAAGAAATTTCTTCCCGACGAAGATCTTATTATCTCTCTTGATGAAGTATGAATCGACGGTAAGTTGCATTTCATCAAAGTACTTGTTGATATTATCGATAAGGAAGTTAGGCAACAGAAACGAAGTCGAATTCCTATTGTCATGTGTGATGGAACTCAAGACGAGGACCAAAATACATTTAACTCTTTGATTTCAACGAGCGATCGAGGAAGAACGCAAGTTGATCTTCGGGACGAAGATCCCAATTTGGTGGGGATAATGTGACAATCCGTCAATTTCAGGTCGATATTTTAATCTCGACTATTACGTATTATATGTTTACTTTAATGAGAATTTTAAATTATCGGCTAACCGAGAAGGTTATAGTTTGAAACTTAACGTAAGAATGTCGTTTAGATAAAAACCGACAAGAAATACATTAAGTATCGATATTATATTCTCAAATTATTATATGAATGATTTTATTGTATTTATTTTTATTTCTCGTGTTTTACGTTTTAACGAATGACGAGAACTATTAGTGATCGTGATACCGACGGATGCCCAAATATTTATGTTTTATTATCGATTGTCTCGATATTTTATATTTTCGACGTTTTCGATTTAATTACGTTTTAAGTCGTGTCGAAGTGATATTATTATTTTTAAGAAGCGTTTTAAGTTTTAAAAAGTATTTTTACGAAACCCAAGTCCCGTAAATATTTTCAAATTTTATATTTACATTTTCTACCCTTACAACTATTTAATTTCATTTTGGACTAAAACTATCACAAATTGGCAAAAACTACCCCTCCACCCCACTATATATAATTTTTCCACTAGCAACTTTTAATATAAAATTCATTTCAACAAAAATTTCATCTCTCTTCTTTCTCTCTTGCCATTTCCGCCACCCCCCTAACCCAAAATCATTTGATTTTTCAAAATCTACTTTGAATCTATGAAATCTAATCAATATCCCATGTTGGAAATTTGATGGTTATCATTTTGGTGTAATTTTTAACAACATGCAAGAACTTTAAATTTTTGATGATGATCCATGAAGGTTTGATCCATTTTTATAATTGTATATTGTTGTTATTGATGTTATATACATATTTTAATTATTGCATGTTTGAATTTTTGAGTGGATAAATTTTTAAATGATTATTCAAGGGTGATTGAGGTTAGATGAGTTGTTTAAAATGATATTAGGATGATATTAGATGTATAAAAGTGGTGAAAATGGGTCAAAATATTTATTTGACATGATTTCTAAAAATGTATTTTGGGACAGCAGCTTATAACAGATAATTTCGTGGGTTTAAGTTCTGAGATAGACTTATATTATTTGATATTGATGTAGTAATCTTCAAGACGCTCGTTTTGCCGCTTGAATGAGCTTCTAACTCGTTACGAGCGAAAAGTTATGCTAGTTTTAGTATTCGTGTACCGGGAGACGAGTATCGGCACAATCTGAAAATTGTTGTCGATAATTGGATCGAATCTCGGGGACTATAGAATGAATTTTAAAAATGTTCAAGGACTGATTTAAGTTGCTAAACCTCAGGTCATGAGTCTATTTTCAAACCCGAGTGTCGGTTTTATAAATGTAGTTGTTTAGATATGTCAAAATGGTTTTACAAGTAAAAGGCGTAAAACTGTCCGGTTTTTACAACACGAAGATGTGTCGGGCAGAAGGTCTTAGAAGTAATATTTTTCAATGAAACTTGAACTGAGTCTTCTTCATATTATATGTGAGTTTGTGACCAAGTTTCGTCGAAAACGGACAAGTGTAGATAGGGTAGATTGGTTTGTACATTTGGAGTGTACATGCTGATTGGTATTTTGGACATGTAGTTCAATAATCATGTGACGAGAGTTGAGTATTCGCCATTGGACATGGGGATATACTCAAGAGTTAAGTCATTATATAAATGACTTAGCTACTGGTCCGAGGGAAGTAAAATGATAAGTTGACTTGGCGTCTTAAGACGGGTCAATATCGAGAGTGCAAGTGTTTAAAAGAATAAGTGTTGAATAAAAGGGTATAGTAATAACACTTGTATTATTAAATTTTTCGGGATTGTCTTGGTTTTGTAATTTTGATTTTTATATTATTTAAGTATGATTTGTACTTAAGTCGATTTTTAACGAACGCGCCTTATTTGGTAGGTTGCGGTTTTCGTGTTTAAACGGGCATCACTAATCGTCGGCGATCGTCTCATTACCATTATTGGCTAAGGTGAGTCTATAGCCTCGCTTTTAACATGTTTATTTGTTTTATAAAACCCGCGAGGGGGATAACATGCTTGTTTTATTAAAATAAAAGGGTACAACGAGAAGTTGTGGAAATCCTATTAATGGGTACAACAAGAAGTTGTGGGAACCCTATTTACTTGAAAAGTAATTATTGAAATTGAAATGTACAACTATAAGTTGTGGTAAACTCATGATTGTTTTAAAATTGAACACAAAGAACTTAATTTTATGTTTAGATGAAAGTTATTACATAAGTTTGTTTAGCCTTAAAAGACCCATGAATCGTGAATTGTTAATCGAAGTAACGCTAATGCTATGGATAGATCTATCGGGGTGACGCCCAGTCCGGTCGCGACTAGCTCTCGCGTGGTGTTGTGATGCACTAGTAATGAAACATCGGATGCATTGTATAAGAGAAATATACGCACTTGGCTAGGTGTGTTGGGCTGAAATAATATATGTTAACGTTCAATGTCACGAGACTTATGTAATGACACGATAATTATGTCCGTACAACATAATTGTCTTTGATAAATTATTAACCATGGAAGGTTATTTTGAATACTTGTGTTCTCTTTATTTAAATTAAACTCTATAGATTCACTCGGCAAATTTTGCTGACTTTTTAACATGTTTTATCTCAGGTCCATTGGGAAGGCACTCGAGGAAGGCGGTTTCGTGAAGCTTGCTTATTTGAAAAGTTTGGCCCGCTTTTATAAATTTTATCCATTCAAATAATTTTTAACATTTACTAAGTTTTGTAAACTTAAAGTTAATCGGGACCGTGTATGAAATTGTACTTTTATTAAATGATAATGAATGGATGTTTATTAAAACGACTTGTTTAGAGCCGTTATATATGATTATGAGATTGAACCATGATAGTAACACCCAATGACCCTTCCGCTGTTATGACCGAAATTTGGGGGTGTTACATCACCCATAAGCAATTGTAAAAATTAACCATGATCAACTCAAAATAGAACTAATGAAATAGCACACAAATAACACAAAGGTTACATAAAAGAAAAAAAAGACACAACAAAGAAGATAGTTATACACACAATATGAGTATCTAAAAGTAATAATTATGGAAAATAAACCACTAAGCATAAGCTAGTCTAATAGTGATATTTTCCAAGATTGCTTAAAAAAATAAAAGACTAAAAAGACGACGATGCATCATTCGAAGTTTTGTCCACCGGAACAAAAACTTGAATAGGAGGTCGAGTGAGGAGGAATTCAAGAAAATTTAACTTCTCATACACATGAGCAAGTTCAATTTGTTGAAATCGACAACAAGCACACGAGGATCCATGATGCAACACAAAATCGTTTGATGGGGGTATGGCATCAAACTTAGGGTTTGGTGGTGGTGGGGTAATGGGTTTGGGAATGTTTTCATAATGCCTTGTGAGGTTTGGGAAGGTTGAAAGGTCATTGAGTTGAGGGGTATTGAAAGATTGTGGTGGTGGTGGAACATTTTCTTTAGCTCCGGTGATGGGGTTTATGGTATAAGTCTCATTCCAATACTTGATTTGAGAGAAGGTAGAGTTTTTGGGTGGTTTTGACGAAGATGGTTCATTCTTCTTAACCCAAACAGGTCGAACCGAGACTTTCGGTTTCTTTGAAAGCTTGGATGAGGAAGCTTTGGGTGAGTGGGGTTGTGACAAAGAAATGTCAAGGTTAGGAATGTAGGAGTTAGGTATTGTGAGAGTGTGAGAATGATATCTCAAGGTTATGTGAGAATAAATTCTCAAGGTTGGGAAGGTGTGAGAATGAGATCTCAAGGTTGTGTGAGAATGAATTCTCAAGGTTGGGAAGGTGTGAGAATGAAATCTCAAGGTTGGGGTATAAGTAAAATGTAAACAAGGTAAGAGTTTGAATACAAAATGTGTAGTGTCAAGGAATGTTTAGTCAATTTGAGTAAACAAGGAATCTTGCCAGGGTATAGGGTTTTAAAAGTTTTGACCAAAAATTCGTCAAAAGGCACTTACTGTCCGCGGTACCTTATAGGGACCGGCGGTTCCATATCGCTAGGGAACCGCGGGACTTTAAGGAACCGCGTCCAGTGGACTTGAAACCATGTTTTTCCTGGGTTTGGAGAAAAACTAAGACTTTTTCAAAAAGTTGCAAATCTTGGAATTTTACCTCTATTAGCACCAAATTATTCTAGGGTTGCATAAAGCAACACATTCACAAAGAATGTCTTGACAAAGGGTGACAAAATAATTTAGATATCATTTTGAACCAATTTTAGTCAAGTTTAGAGGTTGTGATAGATTTAGGTTCAATTTTAATTTCAAATTAAAGTTGATTAGTGTGCACAAAAGGATAGAAACACACAAAGCTAAATCCATAGATCACCAACATGAAACATTCATTAAGGAAGCAAGTACAAAGACAAATAAAAACTAACTAATACATAGCTATCTTAACATTAAATCTAGATAAGTAGTTTTCTTTGGCTTGGTTTTGTTGAAAACTCTTATTAAGAAAACTCCATCATTCATCTCCTAGGAGGAGGCATGGAGAACAAGGCAAGCAAGAACTCTTGCAACCTCCTATGTAGTCCATACATATCCATCCTAAGGTTATGGATGATGTAGTGGTTGTAAAGACAACATGGATAACTAGGACCATGAGTTTGTTGAAACCCATAGTATGGATCACCCAAAAGGAGGGAAAGTGGAACACACAAAATTGGAATGTTTGAGTTGGGTGGAGGTGGAGGAGGCATGTTCTCCAAGGGTGATGTGGGTGAAAGTGGAGGCATGTTCCCTAAAGGGGAAATGGGTGAGTGTGGAGGTAAATTCTCCAAGGTTGGTGAAATGGGTGAGTTGTGAGGGTAAATGGTGAAGTCACCAAAGTGTCATCAAAGTCATTCACAAAAGGAATGTTTTGGATTGGTTGGGGTTGTGTGGTCACTTCCAAGGGTGCACTTAGAGTGAAGGGTGAAGAGAGCTCATTCATTCTTGAGTTGAATGAAGAGGAGGTAGAACCAATGGAGTGGTTAGTACCATGGGTGGATGATGTCTTGCATGGTACAAGAGGTGGGGAAGGTGATGAAGAAATGAGGATAGGAGCCATCTCATTCTTAGGAGTGTGGAAAGGTGAGGAGTTAGGCTTGGCTACCTTAATCCTTATTTTGAGTGTTTTCCTTGGGGTGGAGGTCTTGGAAGTGTTTGAGGTTTTGGTATACACCATGGTTGATTAGGGTGGTTTAAGGTTTAGGGAAGTATGTTTGATGTGTGAAGAACATGGCAAACAAGGTGGGTTTAAATGGGTGAGGGAATGATCCAAACTAGTAATGGGTTAAAATCATTTTAGGTGAATAATGAATTTAGGTAACCTAGTTTAGGAAATGTGTAGTTTATTACTGAAAATCATGCAAGGTTTACACAAATTTGAGAAAACAGTGTAAAGCAAAGATGCTGTCGTGCACAGTGACCGACGGTTCCTTATCTAGGACCGGCGGTACCTTATCGATAAGGAACCGCGGGTCGATATGGAACCGCGACCAGAGGGTTTTCAAAAATTTCCCATCCCAGTTTTTGATAAACCCAGATTTTTCCCAAAAGATTCACAAGCCAAAGTTAACTACAGATCATAATCTAATAAGCTAACTGTCATACGGATGCACAAGGCTATGTAAATCACAAACATCATTGCATGAGCAACATTTAGGATCAAAATAAATAATAATCCAAACCTGCAACCAAAGTTAATAAACAACTAAACCAAAGTATTAATAACCAAATGTTTAACCATCAAATCCAAACTTTGACACAACTTCAAAGTCTTCACCTCCTTTTCTTTCCTAAACCCTTGATCATCTTTCCCAAATACTTGAATCCTTTTCTTGACTCCACTCGGTGTTCATGTAATTCTCCCCGAGTTCTAAGATTCTCACGATAAAGATCCTCCATATTGAGATCTTCCGGAACATCGCTAGAAGGGTGAGGAGGAGGAGCTAAGTCTTCAAAATCATCCTCGAATTGATTTGAGGATGGATGGGAGTTACTCGAAGAGTCAAAATGAGAACTAGGACCAATGCCATCACCATCACTTGGTGGCATATCGGTGTCCTCCTCATCCGGCTCTTGATGATCGGATTTTCTCGAACCACGGTCACTTCTTGGCTTTCGTTCATACGCCTCTTGAATAGGTATCATAACTCGTTAAACCGGGTGAAAGCGAGAAAGATCGAGTTGAGGAAAATCTTGACCAACCCTTTTAAAGAGGCGAGTAAGAAGCATAGAATTAGGGAGGTTTTTTTTGGGTTTGGAAAGAGCATAATTTATACGTCGAGCGATGTAATATTCAAGATTGTACTTGGTGGAAGTAAACAGGCAAAACAACATATGCCCCATGCAAGCCGGGATATGATCTCGGTTCCCACCAAGACAAAACACATTTTCCCTAAGGATGTTTGCCCATTGGAGCATGTAATCCTTAAGGTCGCTTGAGAGAACTTCATACCTATTCACATTTCGCACATTTGTATGAAGGCTTCTCACAACGTTTCCACTACGCTCTTTCGTGATGATTTCAAGGATGAAATTTAGATCAACTTCGGTGGTGTCATTTGGAGGTTTATAGTTAGACTCCAAGAGAGAATCTAGTCTCCACTTATCCGTAAAACGACAAGTGCCTTCAAATGGCACACCAAGAATATCACCAAAATCATCGAGGGAATATTGAATGATTTGACCATTCAACAGGAAACGAATAAAGATTTGGTCGTTGATTTCAAGAATGGAGTAAATACTAAAGAACTCAAGAAGAAACAAGGGATAAATTACCTCGTCTATGTAGAGCAAACAATCAAACCCAATAAGCTCGAACATAGAGTTGATATAATTATCTCCCGCTATTCTTGAATCTACAATCCTACCCTCATGGAAATTACGAATGGAAAGGGATGGGTAAGAGTTTTGGATTTGAGGGGAAACAAAGGTTTGGGAAATGTCCGGCATACAGTTTCTAGTGAATTGATGATCTTTTTGATATTGAGAAGGCATGATTAGTACCTAAATAAACATAAGACAATATTTTTCCAATTACTCATATGAAAAATAAAATCTAATATTGAAAATATGAGAATGTGTTATATCAATTTCTTGACAAACAAAGGATTGAATCCATACCATCCTCATGTTCACAATGCATCTATTCCATCATTAACCAAGAACACATGAACTATGTTGGATCAACAATGGATTAGAACATTGGTTTTTCAAAACAAGGTTTTTAGGTAAGCATTAACAATGTCATTACCTACTTGTTCATGGGTTCATCTCAAATCCATCATTCAACCAAAATCATTTAGCCTAAATTTGGATTTGTTCTACAAGTGGGTTTTAGTGAAATCTTAATGAATATCAACCTAAGGAATCATAGTAAAATAACCATGTCAACCCACATTCCTATTAAGGTTTTAATTCAATTTCAATTTTAAAAATCCGCAATTGTGAAAGGATGAACCCTAGAACAAAATAGATGAAATTGAAAGAAAATACGTACAATTAATTGATGTTAGATGAAGGATGAGTGAAACCCACAACTTGGAATCAATTAATTTGAGTGATTGAAGGTTTTGGAAGCTTCAACAATGGTGGAAAAACAAGAAAAACAATAGTGGTTTGAAAATGAATAAAATATTCAAACTGGCGCTCTGACTCAACTTACTGCCCGCGGTACCTTATCGATAAGGTACCGCGCCTTTGAGTCGCCTAGATAAGGAACCGCCTACAGAGGCAGGTTTTTATCTATGAAAAACGACAAATTTTGAAAACCAAGTTTTTCTAAAATACTTAAGATTAAATCATGAGCCTTTTAGAACATCACTGGATTGCTTTAATGAAGGATTACTAGTTAAATCAAGATCGAAAAGAACCGAAACGGACAAACGACTACTCGTAGAAAAACGACTAAGTGGAGAGAAGTCAAGGGAAGTGAATCAAGACTAGGACCAATGCTCAAGGGATTAATGACAATCTTCAAATAGTTGTAACGAAGAGCTTGTGTCATATATAGTGGTTTAAGACGCGCCTTTCCGGCGAAACGTTAAACGGCTTTGGTAATGAATAAGCACAAAGCAATTATTCAAGTATAGACTAAGATCACTTTCAATAATAGTCTTAGTCTAAACCAAAATATGAGCAAGGTATTAATTCACTTTCTCTCCCACAAAGGGCCTACTAACCGTATGGGTGCAAACCATGGAAATCATGCTTGATACTTTAAGCTTCTACTAACTCACTCTACATCACCATAGTTAGTCAAGTATCCAAGAAATGAAGGTTTGAGAGGATAAAAGAAAAGAAGCACAAACCACAAATAAATGTCAAGGCAAGGATGCCGAGAACAAGCACATAGTCAAGTAATGATCAAAAGAATGATCAAAGGGCGTGTAGAAGAACGAAAGCGTACCTTGGCCACAAAGAGCAATCCATGAAGGAATAAGTGCTATGCCCAATCAATGACTATGATGAGTAATAAGTCTTCAAGGACTAGTATCATTCCCAATCATCTTGGTATCATCATTCAAAGATGAAGATGAGTCTTCTACAAGTGCAAGTAACTCAATCCACAACCAATTAAGTGATTGATCTTGATGAGTACCTACACAAAGCAAGATGCAAACTAGTAGATACATTTCAAGAGTATATCTAAAATGCATAAAGGCTACTAATCTTAAGTGGGATGCAATATTATCAATTAAAAGACCTATTTTCAAAGAAAACATAGTTTTGACCAAAGAGAAACTTTAGTACAACTAGACCTTCTAATTTGAAGAGACAATGGATCGATCCAAGTTTCAAAGTACAATATACTTCAAAGATCTTGAGTGACCATCGCTCTAATACCATTTGTAGAAACTAGAAGGGGGGATTGAATAGTTTCTCTTCGATTGGTGACCAAATTAAAATTACTTTCAATTTGGTTTGTATCAAAACTATCTTTTACTTGAGGCTAAGTTTCATAATGATTAGGTTCAATTCAAATGAACTATCAAAGATAATAGGTAAGTATAATGATAATGAAATAAGTAAAGAGTAAGGAAGGAGACAACCTAGTGGGAAGACACCAAGATTTATAGTGGTTCGACAACGAGGCTCTATCCTCGTTTCTACTCCACTCCTCGAGTACACCTACTCGAGATTTCCACTATATCCACAAGATCCCTTCTCGGCGGAGAAAACCTTACATCGTTGCTTACATTATTTTCAGACACTAAGCTAAATGTCGAGACCTAATCTTTAGCTAGGACCAATCTACACAACGTTGCCTACTTCACAATTTAACGACACAAGGCTAGATGTCGGGTTCTAATCTTAAGGTAGAACCAATCTTCACGACGTTGCCTACTTCACCATTTTACGACACAAGGCTAGATGCCGAGTTCTAATCGAAATCTAGAACCAATCTTCACGACTCTTCACTTTGAAGCTAAGTGAGAACTTCACACAACACAACTACTAATCACTTTTAAGTTTAGTGAGAACTCACAAGACACAACCACATCACTTTATAGTTTAGTGAGAACTCCTAATCAAATCTATTACAACTCAACTAGACTTATCCGAGTACACACATGTAGCTTGAATTTACACAACACATATCCAAGAAAACACATATGCAATGGATGTACACAACAAATCCAAGTATCCACAAATAACTTGGATGAACACAACTAGTCCAGGTATTCATAAATACATTGGATTGACCTAAAACAAAAAAGGGTATCATGATGAATATGACTAGCTCATAGATTCATCTTTATCACAACACTAGTGAGTGAGTGATCTTCTCATTGGACAAGGTAAAGGAGGGGATCAAGAGGATAATCATATGTAAACATCCTTAACAATTCAAGTGATCATTTACTAATGATTATGCTATAGAAAATAGAAAGAGGGCTGAGAAAAACGTCCAAGAGGCTTGCTGGAAAATGATATTTGACCCATTATTTAAAGGAGACAAAGTATAATGGATCTATAACGGCTAGCTGTGCGCGGTACCTTATCTCACCCCGCGGTTCCATATCGCTAAGGTACCGCGTAGGTACTTAAGGTACCGCCACTAGACTTCGCTCCGTTTTTTGTCTTTTAGTGGGGTGGGAATATCTGAGGTATTTGAAACCTTCAAAGGATATGCTAACAGCATTTGGAATATGTTATTTTCAAATTTTAATTTTCCATTTTAATAAAACATTTTCTAAAAAAGAAAGTTTATTAAAAAGTCTTTTTTCATATTAACAAAAGTGAGTTTTAAGGATAATCATTTTGATGATCACTAAGTATGATTAAGAAAGGTTAGTGATATGATTATTACCTTGATGATAGTGTTAGTTAAATAATTCATTTTGTTTTTTACACTAAATGTGTTGTATGGTTTGTTGTGATCAAAACTAAGAAAGATTAGTTAACACTAATAATGTTTTTAGGCATTACTTGCATTAACAGTAATAATAAGTAATTAAAAGAAAAATAAAATAAAAAGGGGGTTGGGTCGGTTGGTTTAGACGCAAGGGGGGAAATGAAAATGAAAAAGAAAAAGAGAAAGGAAAAGGAAAAGGTTTTATGGGTTGGGCTAGGATTGGATTATGACCACTATATAATGTTTTAAACACAATCAAAACACTCATTATTTTCTCCTGGAGCTTTAATCCGACTGTCAAAGTTAAGAAGTTAGGGTTTTCATCAAAAAAATTGGATTTCATAAATCAAAGGTAAAATCTTTAAACCCTTTTCAATTAAATTGTTTTTAATTCAATCTTAATCAATATTTGATGGATCTAGGTTAGGGTTTATGTTAATATCTTTATATTAATGATAACATAATTATTAGATTAATTAGGGCTTGTAATTTATTAAGTATTGGGTAATTAATTAGGTTAGTTTAATTAATTCGTAATTAAAAACTAGGCAGAATATTGAGTCAATTGTTTTGATCATATCTAAAGTTATACATACTTTTAAGAAGCGATTCAAGTACCCCTGGAAAGGTATTTGAGTTAAATTTTGAATGCAAGAAACGATGACTAAATTGGAAGTAGGTAAGTGGGTCAAAAACAGGTTACAACAGTCAGAGGTCAAAATAGTTTTGAAATCAGTCGGGTTTAAATTAATGTTTTAAGATAGTTAGGGTACTTAGGAGTACAATTGGACATTCAAACGAACATGAGAGTTAGTTTATATGTTCAATAAGAGATTTAAAAAAGGGATAATCAATTGGGATAGTAGAAGACCCTCTGATCATAACAAACTTTTCATATGTTCAAAATCAGTAAAATCTTGTTATATATCTTTACATTATATATAACAGGAGGGATTTGCCACGTCACTTATTACTCCCTAATCCACGTCAGCACCAAACCCGTATATTAAGCCCAATTCGTGTTATCACCCTAACCCGCATATTAAGCCCTAATCTCATTCGTTTAATTCATTCGTATCATGAACCCCGCAACGATAACCTACCCTTGATCTATCAACCCGATTATCATCAAACATTGAAAATTGGAAAGTCCCAATCAATGTTTGTAAACGCACACAAGATCAGACGTAATTGTTGAACAAGGTTGGAGTTCCAAACTGGTACGTTTTCAATTCGTGTAATTTGCTTGATTATATGAATAAAAGTTGTTTTTTTTATTTTTTTTTTATTTTTGTAAATTTTTTAATACGTTTGAGCTCAATCGAACAATCCCAGTTATAGTTTTTATAGTTGTTTCACATCAAACAATGAATATTGGATTTTGTCTGATTAATTTTTTAACTGATAAAGATTATAGCTTCTTTCTTTTGGTATCTTGAATATTAATTATATGTTTCTATGATTAATTTATGATTTGATGTTTTTGTAATAGTACAATTTGGTTGAAACTAATGATGTATTGCTCCCAATTGGGTTTTTTGGTTACGATCATGCTGCTATTCAGTATTGGAGTTATAAGGAGATTCCTCTTGCACCAAAAGCTGCTTGCTTAGGATTAGAGATTTGAGTTGGTTAGAAAAGGTATATACATGATTTTATTTTTCAAGAAATTCTGATTATATATGGATCAAGTGGGTCATGTGTTTCATCACCATGTTGCCTATTGTGGTCCCTGGATGCTTGCCACTCGCTTGCCTATTGTGCTTTTTTTTCCTTACGTGCTCCTACACTTTTTGTAACTCTATTTCATAAAATTCTAGTTACTGGATTCACTAGGGGTTGTTAGATGTTGGAACTGGATATCAACGTAGTAGACCGTCAGACGTCGGAATTGGAAACCAATGTGATGCTACAGACAGTAGCTACAGTTGGCGGTCCTCGCACATTGGAAATCGGCACAGACATGGCAGTAGTCTATATGAAGCTTGGCGAGGTGTGAGAAACCAGGTGGTTGTTAGCTGTGATGTACCAACACCTATTCAGTCAAACTTATGGTATCATTTATTACCTTCTGTCTTTTGCGATCTTTTTTTTTACATCATACCAAATTCAGCTCTTTGGAAGATGGATTTTAGGTGGGTGGTGTACAATTTGTTTGCACAATTTGTATTACCCAAACTGCTATTACTTTTTCTCCTAGATCAAAAAGGTTTTAAAACTTGAAAGAACAAACCCGGTCCTGAAATTTAGGATATCTCATATGTTTTTTACAGTCGCACACTCAATTTCTGATTTCGATAACAAAAGTCTGACCAAACTGAATTGCCCTGCTTTGTTTTACCTACAGAAACGCTGCTGGCATTACCAGACTCCTTGGATATTGTTACTCCGTTGGTTACTTTACCCGATTCGTGGCAGTCTATTAATGTCGTACCAGCCGACCCTAAAGGGAAAGCACACGCTCTTGAAGATGTGGTAGGATTCCATCCGTCTCATGGTTACTGCTTTAATTCATTATCGTTTTCTGATTCTTCTTTAGTCTCAGGTTATATGTGACATGAAGTAACCGTCATTTCAGTCTTTCTGAAACCGTTTTGTGGTATGTTTTCAGTTTCTCAGCAGCCTCATACATACAAAAATATACGAAGAAGAGTTGACCCACTGGAACTAGCCGTGGTGGACCAACCGGCTGCTAACCGTCATGTGCCACAGTCTCTTCCCACAATCTGTACTACCGAGATTGGTATTAAAGGGGAACTCACGCTCTTCATATCATCTTCACAAACATAACAAATTCTAATTAAATTATTATACATTATTTACTTTTGTGTAAAGAACTACAAGAAACTAAAGACAAAATCATAAGAATAAATTATTCCCTAAAACAATGTAGCACTCACTTTATGTGCCTTCTTTTGAATTGACATTGAGATATTTGTTTTTAGGAGGTGTATAAATTAGAGGCATCGTTGGTACTCATTTAGCGCCAATGTTATATTATTTCTTTTCATTGTTTAGTAGATAGACTGAGGTTCCTTATTGTTGTTTTTGTAGCTTGACTGATATACATGGAGTGTTTGATGTACTCTAATTGAGATGGCCACTGGAAAACCTCCATGGAACAATGGACGACGAGATCAAATCTCGGCTCACATTTGCTGCTCAAAGGATGGTTGAAGTTGGTGCTTTGTCAAAGGCTCTCGTTGGTCAAAAGGATGAGTTGTTAGTTATTTTTACAATTTTTTGTTATTTTCTATTTATTTATTTATTTATTTATTTATTAATCCATTGAATATATATGACAAAACAGTGACTGTTACTTTGTGCTCTTTTCAGGCATTCTTTGAAGCAAATGCTGATGCTCTAGCATCAAGGAAATCCTCATCAACAATGAACAATGGAGTTATCCATAAGGTTGTAAGTCAACACAATTAGCTTATTAAATATCTATTATATCTGTTTTATCAGGTTGCTGCTTTGAAGGGTTCTGACCACCATCGTGCCACCGATGTTAGTGCCGGATTGGAAGCCCAACAAAAGAAACTTAACCTTCATATCCTTCCCACCACCACTATTGGTTCTTTCCCTCAGACCATTGAGCTCAGGAGATTTCATCGGGAGTACAAGGCTAAGAAGTGAGCAATCAAATCCAAACTGATGTTGTCATAGAGATAGGTTTTCAAATACAGAGTAAGGTGGCAACCTCCGGTGAAGCGACGCTTATCTTGGCGAGGTAGCGTCAACAGAGAGTGATCTTTGCAGCCATGACGGGTCGGACCCTTTTATCCAGTTCTACACTTGCAAATCTGAGCCAAATAATTATCATTCCTTTCGCGAAAATGTACATAAGATGAGCTTCATTGTATTCTGAAAATAGGCTTTACTGGAAGCAAAATTCAATTAAAATTTTAATATGCTGATCAATAACAAGTTAGTAATTTATTAAAGATAGGGTAAATCTACATTTTTACTTGCCTAATTCTGCCTTGTTCATAAGAATTTATTACATAATCTTGCATTTCTTCTTGATTAAAACTCCTTTTTTTTAACAAAATGTTGAATAGAACTATTAATTGATTGAATGAAATATATGACAGAGCAATAGATGGTGAAACTAAAGTCTGGTCGCACGGAAAGCTGAGACGGCTAGGTCACACTTACATCCTTACCAAGAGGCACCACATGTCTTAAACGCGTTCGTTTCAGGTGTGCATTTTTTCTCTAACGGGCAAAACTATAATGAATTGAAGTATAACCTGTCAAATAAAAGCTTATCTAGCTTTTTATGTTTTATTAAAAGACTATGTCATAGTGAGAATCAATAGTTTGAGTTATAAACTTCTATATCTGGTAGGTTAAGAGTTTCAATGTATGAACATGTATGTTTGAAACTTGAGATATATGTATAAAAGTTTCCTAAATGTAAAAAGAAATCTTAACAATGTGATAATAAAATTATCAGTAGCCACATAGGACCACTCAAACTCATATGGTGTTGGATAAAAGGTTACACATGATCTAAGTATTTGATATTTTTGTAGGGTGATGGCATCTCTGGTGTTGTGGTCCCTAAATAAAAGAGGTTATTATTTGTAAGGAATCTCATTTCCTAAATGGTACATGTAGCACTCAAACTAACTACAAATAGGTTTATGTTCCCTTTACTGATAGTTACAATCTTGGGTTAGTTTACTTTCTAGATTCTTTCAACTTACTAGTATCCATGAACTGAGAATACCAAGACCTAAATAGGTTGAATGGGTCGAAATTCGTTCAAGGTGTATTTTAGATATATAGCACCTCCTTACTTCTTTTAGTTAAACTATTTAGACTTATGGATCTTGCCTACAACTTGCATTCCGCAAGGAGAGTTCACTGAAGAAGCTAGAATCTTTTGTGGGCTTGATGAGCTTTGATTCGATCTCCAAGGTGTAAATAATGGTGGGAATGTAGCAATTATGGGTTTGCACCACAAATTCCTTATATTTGTAACAAGAACCAAAACATTTATGAGTTAGCAACAAAACCTGATGGTCATTTACTTTTGACAGGTCTCGAGATCTTTATGTATTGTTGAGCATTGGATTAATTCAGTTTTGAAGGTAGTCCATTGTATCATGATTTTAACGCATACAGAGGTAAACACATACAAAGTTGAACACTGAGCATTGAATAGCTGCAGTTTTGAAGTAGTCCATTGTATCATGATTTTAACGCATACAAAGTTCTCTTTGATGTATAATTGTTGAAACATTTGGTTGCTCATGTACCAAAAGGTCGTCCATTGTATCATGCGTTAAACGCGTACAAAGTTCTCTTTGACGAGGTACTGTTATTTTTCTTATCTCTTTTACATTAGTGTGTCATTATTCAAGCTCATTATTTTGGATACCAGTATCATTACTTCTCGGTCATTAGGATGTAATATCACCCATTCTTTCTGGCCTGCCCCTTGACTCGATTATGCCAATACAGTTTAGCAAGGTTAACCGAATAACATTACATTGGTGATAGTCAAGACCTTCCTCAGTAACATGGGTGGCAACTAAAAGTGTCACCTATAAATGAAAGATAAGCAAGCATTAATAAAAAAAACAAAGTCTACGAAAATCATTTTGTCTAAACTCTAGGTTTATATTGTAATGGTATTATCTATACATACTACGTTACTTGCCTCTACAATGAACACTTCAAATGTAAGTAAATATGTTACTAGGGGTGGCAATAAACCCGACCCGAGTATATTTGGTTCGGGTTAGTCGGGTTCAAATTTGAATTCGGGTTAATCGGGTCAACCGACTAACCCAAATTCGAAATCGGGTAAAAAAGTTATACTTAATTCGGGTTCGGGTCAACCCGAATGACCTGAATAAATTTGTTTTTAATTTTTTAATTCTTTATAAATTAATTTTATTTAAAAAAATTATTTTTTTAATATTTTACCCATACTCGGGTTGACCCGAACCCGAAGAGACCCAACCCGAATAGACCGAACCCAACTAACCCGCGTTCAACTCGGGTCGGGTTCGGGTAAATTATTTTTACCCTCAACCCGAATTCGACCCGACCCGAATAACCCGAAACCAACCCGGTTCCCACCCTTAATTGTTACTGTCAGGAACTTCACTAATAGTTATTTCCATATTACTGTAATATTTTGTTTTAGTATTCACATATTTAACTTCATTCATGTTATGAAATCATTTTGAGGTTGACTATTAGGAGTTTTTCATTTGTCAGCTTACACAAACTTTGAAAGATATCTTAATTTAAAGAGGGTAGCTGCGTTTGCTAAATGATTGTTGCAGGAAAGTACCAAAGTTTATAGTCGTGGCTCATATATGCAGTTCACCATTATTGATTTCTAACAGGGTTCTGTCGTTATAAGTTTAAATGGAAAATAAGGTACGTGATTCGTTTATATGGTTTGGTCAACATACATTGCAGCTAAGGAAAAGCTGTAAAAAAGCCTATTGACATACCCTTGCATCAGATCGTACTCTCTATACCTCTAATGTCATTTACTATAAATTTTGCGGAAAATTTTATTTTTAGGTAATGTGCAGTGTATAAGAGCATCAAAGGAAAGACCAAGTGTGTACTCTTAATTCTTTAATTTGGAGCTGATCCTAATAATAGAGGCGAGCTATTAAGGGATGTTTGGCCATGGCTTCTTAAACGAGATCAGGAACGTCGTGGAAAGGGGAGATAAGGATAAATGAGTAATAGAAATTAAACGTGAAAATTCCCCACCAGAATCTCCAAGGACACAGGTGGTTCATTATCAACAAAAGCTGAGAAATCACAACGTTTTGAGGCTTTTCATAGGTGGATTTTGTCGTTTTTTCATGCCTTTTACATAGCTGATTGCATTCTTTGCAGCCTTCATGACTAACTTTATGTTCTTATGTCATATGCTGAAGGCGCCGTTCATTCATTAAGGCAAAAAGAAGAGATTATATCTACAAGATAAAAAGGCTCATAGAACACCACAATAGGTCCACCATTGTTTACGAAACAGATAACCATGGAAATTTTGTCAAGGTAAGAAGTTGCACGTACATCATATTGGTTTTAGTAAAATTTTAATGTTGTCCATCGAGCACAACATGATGGACATACTATAAATTCACTTAGGAAACGGATATGTTATGCGGTAGTAAGTGAAGCTGCTGGCAGGAATGAAATAAAGATCTAGAAAAGTATAATAAACTCAACAAGACAAGCCCTGTTTCTCTATGTAAAAGAAAGATAGAAGCCTTAAGATATAATTCTGATATAATCTCTGGAACTGGAGATGATTTCAGTGATAAACTACGTCTTGCATCACAACCATCTTCTTGTCCCGAAGTTGTAAGTTTACTTTTCCAGATATGAATTTATATATACGTAGGTTTTAGTAAGATTAACTAAATGGATGAGTCATGTGTACGAGTCAAACGGGTTGGGTCACGCTGTTCCGACCCGTCAAGAGTTGTGTGCTTATTTCTTTGAGCTTTATAGCCAGTTCATGTATTCGATATGATTTCAAAATTTCTTACTAAAATTTAATTTCTCTTATACATAACGTACTTGGACTCTTAACCCTCTAGACCCGCCTGTTTTCTTTTTAGCTATTCTTTACAACACCAGTTTGATTCAGGACCTGCACATGATTTATCAGTTTCCATACAACTGGGTTGATTATCATTAATGTCTCATAGCCAAGTAAACATCTCCTTCACAACAGCTTTCATTCTACTATTCATGTATGTGATTATCATTTATGTGTTACTTGAAAACCATTCATAAAGTTGCATTTTCTAATGCCAATTACAGATAGAGTTTTAAACACTTCATGTGTGAGTGACTAAATGGATGGATGTGTACGAGTCAATTTTTTTTCCATCAGAGTTAGATTGTTTGTTATACATATCTCATTAACATTTTAAGAAACTTGATGAAATTGTACAAATAATCATATATTGCATTTCTTTTTGTTCCACTTCTCAAATAAGTTGTTCTCTTCCTTTCACTAGAAGCCCAAAGACTATGCTCAACAATAATTTAGGGGTGTTATCGGGTAGGGTTGAATCGGGTTAGGATTTTTAAAATATCACCCGCAACCCGACCCTATAAGGAATCAGGTTATCGGGTTCCGGTGGTTATCGGGTCGGGTGACTCGGTTAATCGGGTTGGCTTTCTTATTGACCATTTAGCTAAAAATAAAAACTTAGATAACCAATAATGCGCGATTATTTTTAAAAATAATTGAAACAAGTCATACTATAAGAAAAAAAGATCACGAAGGTCATGCAAAAAAAAGAATAGTGCCTAAAAAAATCACTCCAGATATTTTAGTTTAGTAAGCTTTGTTAGTAGACTAAGAATAACTAACTACATCAAACTGAACACAATAGGCCATTTTCAAATATGATGAAAATAAATGACAATAACATGGTAACTTGTCACAGATTGATACTAGAATACAAGAAATAAACTGATACATGTACCGTAACCCAAAACACAAAACTAAGGGTGCGTTTGGTTTACTATGATGAATCGTAAGCGGTATGATTTTCGGAATGAGATAGAATGACAATGGATATGATTGTTCATATCATTCACAAAATAGTTTGGTTTGACAAATATAGATTGGGTATCAAAAATTTCATTAAATTACCCAATGTATAAATTTCATAAATCAGTGACGTTTTTATAAATTTTTAAGTTCTTGACAAAAATTTTTTTTAGATAAACAACTTTTATAAAAGTAGTGTATTTGATTTAATAAAAAAGTTATACTATAATTTAAAACTGTACATTCAAGTTTATATTTAATTCGGGTCTTTGAAAGTTTTGGATGAGACTGTAACTCGAGACCTCTGCAAAAATACTTCTCTGAGGTTACTCTTGTTGGCCAACTGAACTAACTCAATTGGTTAAGAACGATATATATTACCTCTTTAAATGAAAAAGAAACAAATAATGATGCAAACTAAATTCCGGAAAATAAAAGAAAGGAAACTAACTATGAAAGGACCCTATTACAAGTATTATGATGAATAGATAATATAAGGAAATCAATTCAATATATCATATCTATATTTTTCAAACAAACAGAATGTATCACTTTGATTTCCATTGTTCATTCCTGGAAATGCATACCAAACATGCCCTAAATACTATACACATTCAGTGTGCAAAGACTAATAAGTTTATATTCTTCTAAAAAAATTTAACAAAATGCATTTTCGTGTCTTATTGGGTTGACCCGATAACCCGATAAAATTAATCATTTAACCCGAACCTCATCCCTAACATTTTCGGGTTATCGGTTTCGGGTCAATTTAACCCGACAAGATTTTTTAACCCGATTTAACCCGACCCGATAAGTCTTATCGTGTTTGGGTTCTGGTTCGGGTCGGGTCAACCCGACCCTACTGACGCCTCTACTCAACATTGCAGCAAAACAAAGAGACTGAAAATAATATTGGAAGATGTAACTTTCTTGTCATGTAAAGGGTCATTGCAACATAGATTGTGTGCGTACTCTAACCAAATATTATAAAAACATACCCATGATTAATTAATGTTTGGTGGACCAAAAAGAGGATCTACGAGATTCGTTAATGTCGTATCATTTTTGTAAGGCAATGTTTCTTATTGCTTCACGTATCTTTGGAGTCAATTTGCGTACATCGTTTATGTTTATTTCTATGTGTGTTCGTCTATGGTCACAAATGTTATATCTACCATGATTATATTTGTGCAAAAACATTTACCTTATTTGTAGTCATTACATTCAAGGGTATTTTAAATGGTCTTTTCAAAAGGATTATACGATTGATCAAATATAATAATATTTTGAATAAGTAATTGTTAAAATGTGTTTTAAATGACACGTTTAAAGTTTGGACATGGTTTTTGCTATCAAAACTAAATGATCCCAAATACTAACTATGTTTAACCTATAACAGCGGTGGTGGTATCAAGGGAGCTCTTCCGACAGGAGCAACTTTAACGAAGTTGATCACATCACAATAGCAAACCTTATAACCGACATGATAATAGTAAGGATAACATTATCATATAACTTTCTTTCGGATACACGTAGTGAAATGAGATGAGGTTTGTGAATGTTCAATTTTTAATTTGAAAAATCCCGCCCTTTAACTAAGGGAATAATTAAATAAGAACATGTGTGAGAATCTATTTAATAATTTCTCGGATTTAATAAAGTACTAATAAAATAAGAGCTAAACTTTGAAATGCTCTAAAATGACACTTTATTTTTTCACCCATTAAACCATAATTTCTTAAAATACCCATGCGACTTATGTGACCTATGCAAATTATGCAACTTATTGAAATGTTTCAATTTTTTTTTACTTTGTACTAAGTTGCATAAGTCGGATAGGTCGTATAAGTCACATGGGGTATTTCGAGAAATTTTAGTTTGGTTGGTGCATGAGTGATCTTGAGGCATTTCAAAAATTAGCCCAAAAAATAATATATAGATAAAAAACTAGACTTTTTAAGAAAATAATAACGAAAATGAGATAAAAACTATAAACATTAATTTGATATTAATATATCAATTAAAAAAATACTCCTACCACTCTACTAACATATAGTAATATACTGTATTATTTATAAGAAAAGCTAAAAGTAATTTGTAATTTTATGACGTCTTTAAATATAGGTAAAACTTTATTGCTTATCAAACCGGTGTCACCCGGCAATTCAATCGATTAAGTCAGTACACAAATTAACTGGTGACGTAACCGAGTAAATAAAAAAAACACGGATTTTCTAAGTGGAACATAACATAATTTAAGAGCCATTATGCTAAATTATAGTATACCTCTATGAATTGAATTTTCATGACATGTTAATAAGTATTACATCTTTTGAATTAAAAGACATATTTCATGTCACTCTTTAAAGTTTTAGGAGCTTTCTTAAGAGCTTTCATAATGGATGCTTTTATAAATTCTGGTTGAAAAGTGTATTTAAACAAACAACGCTATGCTTAAAAAAATACATATCCAAAAAACATACAAACAATTATTCCCGTAAAAAAAACATCGACAACAAAAACAAACCATGCCAATTGAAAACTCATTAAAACACAACAATACAAAAAAATACAAACAAATACTTGCAAAATAAAAAAAGGGTAAAACGATAATCATAAGTCATACCCGTCCATCGGACGGGTTTTGCCACTAGTATATTTATATATATATATATATATATATATATATATATATATATATATATATATATATATATATATATATATATATATATATATATATATATATATATATATATATATATATATATATATATATATATATATATATATATATATATATATATATATATATATATATATATATATATATATATATATATATATATATATATATATATATATATATATATATATATATATATATATATATATATATATATATATATATATATATATATATATATATATATATATATATATATATATATATATATATATATATAGTGGGGATTACTTGTTAGAACCATATTAAGTGTCAGAACTATCAGAACCATATTAGACCAATCAGAGTTTAGATAATTAATTTCATTTAATTTATTAAGAATAAATGATAAAGGGAAAAATGTAAAAGATAGTTTTTTACAATTTATAGAAAGTTTTATTATCCATAAAAAAAGGCGACCATTTAATTGTTTAACTGTATATATCTTCTTTTTTTAAATGTCGATCTGGTTTTTTAAAAAACATGTCGATATGTTCTTTTTTTTAAAACATCTCGATCTTCTTTTTTTCTTCAGGATTATATGTGGGTTTTCACATTTTTTAAGATAATTAGATATGATGATTAAAAAAGCATCTATGTTTTCAATAAAACAAGTATGTTTATAGTAAAACAGGTATGTTTTTTTGGGCATATATGTTTTACATACTGGACATGTATGTTTTCCGTAGAACATGTATATTTCTTTAAAACATGTATGTTTTCACTAAAACATGTATGTTTTCTATCAAAAAGTAGGTATTCTGTAAAACACATATGTTTTTATATAATGGAAAAGTATCTTTCTTGTAAAACATGTATGTTTTCACTAAAACATGTATGTTTTCAGTAGAACATGTAACTTTCTTGTAAAACATGTATGTTTTCACTTAAACATGTATGTTTTTAGTAAAACATGTATGTTTTCAGTTAAACAAGTATGTTTTTACATAACATATATGTTATATAAAAAAGAACAAATATGTTTTTTCTTTGTACAGGTTTGTTTTAATTGGAAGAAAACAAGATAATGAAATTCAATTTGAAGTTCATGTCATCGACGCTTGATTTTCGAATCCGCAGTTTAATATCGTTAGGAGTAACACCCACACCAGGTGGAAACTGTGCCTCCCAGCTACTAAAACCACTACTAACAAAACACAGATAGAAGGTCTAAGGTTTTGATTTATAGTATATGTTGACATGACATTTGGTGGTCTGATTGTTGGTATTTGTGGTTGTGTTGTTTGTTTTTAGGGACGATTTTGTTGGGGGGTTTCTTGTTAGGTAAATCTAAAACTCTTCCAAAAAAACACAAGATAAAAAATGGGCGATATGTTTTTTGTATTATTGTTTATTCTGGTGGTCATAACCGAGAAAAAGAGGGGCGGCTAGGGTTTCAATGAGGGAGATGATAATGAGAATAGGGGCTGAGAAAATTAAAAGATAGAGGGCCGATACATGTGGTTGATTATTCGGTTATCCCATATAACTAGGAGTTACTTTTTATTAAGTTAAAAAAAGGACAACTTATATGAAAAATATTTTTTTTCAATTCCTTTTATGCCCCTATTTATTGATTTCCTGACCATTCTTTTGACCATGTATTTACAGTTAAGCCATTATGCTTTAAAACATGTATATCATGCATTATAGAGTGTATAAATAATGATTCTGATAGTTCTGACACTTAAAATGATTCTGAAAAGAAAGTTACACTATATATATATATATATATATATATATATATATATATATATATATATATATATATATATATATATATATATATATATATATATAGATATATATATATATATATATATAGGGATGTGATCATTAGAAAACATCATTTTGGTAGAAAACATAGAAAACAAAAACATATGCACCAAAATGTCAAAAAAGATGCACTAAACAAAAAAATGGGCATTAAATAAAAAAATGGTGCATCTGTTTGATATTTTGGTGTATCTGTTCTTGTTTTCTATGTTTTCTATCGAGATGATGTTTTCTCTAGATCCCACCCCTATATTATATATATATATATATATATATATATATATATATATATATATATATATATATATATATATATATATATATATATATATATATATATATATATATATATATATATATATATATATATATTTATATATATATATATATATATATATATATATATATATATATATATATATATATATATATATATATATATATATATATATATATATATATATATATATATATATATATATATATATATATACTAGTGGCAAAACCCGTCCGATGGACGGGTATGACTTCTTATTGTCGTTTAACTTTTTCTTATTTGAATATTTGCTTGCTATTTGTTTTTTAGTATAGTTATTTTTAGTGACTTATTTGTTGACATAGCTTGTATTTAGTTTCAATTAAGGGTGGCAAAAATATCTACATCCATTAAATCTGACCCGCACATGCAAAGAATTATTCAGATTGAAAGTTTTTCTTTAGTTATATTTTTGTTTGCGTATTTAGTTTTTAATTTACTTTTCTTTAATTGAATTATAAGTTTTCTTTTTTATTTATGGGTTTTGGCAAAACATATTATCACTTTTGACCAAAGTTATAGATTGCGTGAGGCGTGACACGGCGGTATGACCAAGCCTTGAGCTTTTGGGCGAGGTGTAGCGGCACGTCATTTTTAAGGCGCACTTTAAGGCGGTAAAAAATATAAGAATATTTATAAATTATTATGTTTAAATCATATTTTAAATATATTGAATTACAAAAAGTGTTATACATAACAAAGCAAGTTAAAAAAAAACTATATTTGCATATAATATTTTCATTTTCATATAAAAAACTTATTTTACCCAACTTATCGCGCCTTATCATAGTTTTTCATATCTCATTTCACGTCAAACCTTAAGCCCACGCCTTGCCTTATTGCGTGGGGTAAAGGTCAAGTCTTACGCCTTTGCGAGCCTTTTAGAACTTTAATTTTGACGGATATATGATCAAAAAAATTATTATTTCTTGGAAATTATTATTTTTATAAGCATTTGTTTTTTTACTTGTTTGTTTTTAATGTTTTTATAGTTTTTTTAACTTATTTTTTTATTTTGTTATTTTTTATTATATATTTTTAAATTTTTTTTTTAAAACCGACTATATTTAGCCGGTTATATATATTGTTTTTTTTCATTCATTATTTTTGTTTATTATCCTACCTTTGTTTGCCAAATTCAAATAAGCCTAATACTCATTCAACAATCCTAATTTCCCAAATTAGCCCTAATTTCAGATAAGAGAACACAGCCCAAGAGACTAAATAACAGAATATGCATACATCTAATTATCCAAAATTATGCAAAGCTATAAAATGACAAACATACAAAGCAACATTTGAGATTTCAATAACAATAAAAATGAACGTGCCAGTACCTAGTCAAGGGATGGTACATAGCATTTGATTATAAGGTGTTCCTAACAACGTAGGGCGCCTTATGCGACTGCATCGCTGATTGTAGGAGACTATCCTTTCGCGGCAGTGTCTCAAGACAGAGCCCTGCATTCAGTTGCGGCTTCTATCTGAAGCACCAAGGGTCTTCACAATCTGACTATGCGTTACACTTTAGGTGGATAGATGCATGCAAAGTACCAAGGGAGAAGGAGGAACATTCTGACAATTGTTAACTTCTAGTATCTCATATCATAAGCAAAAGTGAGACTCCCCATATGAAACCTTTTCACTTTTAATGGGTTAAATGAGAAAATCCAGAATAACATGGTTGAACATAAAAAGGGTCATACGGGTCGAAAGTGACATGAAACTAATTTTTAATCCTTAAAACTTATTATATGATTATATGAAGTATATATAAGTGAGCCTAATATGAAATCGATGCCAACAATTTGGTTTCATCCTAATGGAAATTGGTTGGCCGCAGAGTTTAGATAACCAAGTTTTGATCTATAGTACACGTGAGAGGTTTCAACCTAATAAAAAAAAGGTTTACCGGTCATAGCTTTGCTGGGTATAAACCTGAGTTATTGAAGCTAAGTTAACATGTAGCAGATACAATAGCTATGTGGTTCACGAGAAGATGTATTGCAATGCTATATATAGATATAATACCAATGAGAAAAAAACACCAATGAGAAAAAAAAACACCAATGACATTGATATAAGCTCTGTGGAGGTTGATGCGTTCCTGGGTCGTGGCTTATTTCTTGTGAGCATGCTCTTCAAGAACATAACTGTTTCTTGGTAGTAATCGGCCTTTTGTTTAACTATATCTTCTTTCTCCAATTGGACTTTAAGTTTCTCTTGGGTAGCTTTTTGTTGTTGCAAGCCTTAGTATTTTGTTCCTCTTCTTCGTCTTTTTTTCCTGCATTCATTACCTGTGCTTGTTGACATTTGGAAAATCAATAACACATAGACTAAGGTTTCTTTCAGGTTCAAGACATATACGTATCTAGCGTATCTATTGATGCAGGAGGATGATGCATGTGAAGACTTGACTAATGATGACATATCTATTGATGCAGGAGGATGATGCATGTGAAGACTTGACTAATGATGACATCCGTGTTGTTGTGGTTTTGTGACGCCATTACATTTATTTTCTGAGTGGTCTTCTGCCACCACGCACTTTCAGAATGATTTATCAACATATTCCCATATAACCAATCTATGTACTTTGACCATAGGTAAACTTGATAATGCCTCCAACCAAGGTTTGAAACCCGGGTCAACCCAGTTCCGGCCGAAAAAACGGGTCATATTGACCCGGGTTTCCCATTTTCAAAACCCGGTTTGACTCGTCGGGTTTGGGGTGACCCGGGTCAACCCGGTTCTCGAGACCCGACCGGGTTTCGATTTTCTCAAAAAAAATGTAAATTTTAAGTATTTTCGACGGAATTTTATTTTTGCATATTATATATTGGTTGGTAAACAATTTATATCTTTAATATACGGGAATTTTTTTGGTTTTTATATATAATTTTTGTTAATTATTACAAATATAAAAAAAATTTAGAAAATTGGGTTAACCCGGGTTGACTCGGCCGAGAGTTGGAGGCTCCAACTCTTTAATGAACAGACTACATAAACTAAAATAAATACATTTAGTTTCAGAGATCCATATAACATATACATATACCCTTCAAGAAGTCAACGTGATCAATTTGTTGTGACCCGTAGTTCTTTCATACCCTCAGTAATGTTTATATTATGAGATACTACGTAGTTCTTTAACATATGTTTATATTAGTATTTGTAATTCAGTAATGTTACAAAGAGGAATGATCATACACTCGAGATGGTTGCAGTACCACAGTAGCCAAGCTTAGAGACACTACGAAGTCCATAAGCTACTTTTTCTTTTAACGACAAGTCGATAAGCTATCTTCATATCGATATAGAAGGCTTTGTTTTATCGCCTCTACCTATCTTTCTCCTAGAGCCGAAGAATAGGTGTCATTAATTTCAAGAAAGTTGGGACACAATTAATATACTTAAGCTCAAAACCACGTACATGCCTTAGAGGCTGATCTAGTTGTCTTGGTACCGACCTCCAATGTAGTTTCTTCCTCGAGATGGTTGCCGTGCCATGGTAGTTGATGTTCCATCAGGTGCATCTTGATCCTTTCTTCCCATCTCTTCCCTTGTAATATATATTCAATTTTGTTAAAAGGGGCAAAAGTGAAGCGGAGAACAAAGATTTGGCCAGAGAACCTGTACCCTGTACTCCGCACAGTGGAAAGTGAGGAGTAATCCATATATGCCAAGTGGTAATATTTCCAATATATACACCCCTATTTTTTTATCTTCTTTCTTTGCCTAGTCTTTATACTTCAAAATGGTTTCATATACCCAGAGGTGGCATATATGGTTTGGTGGGAGTGGGACAAAGGGTCAAAACAATCCATTTTCTAAGTTGGTTGACTCAGGTAGGCCTGCTAAAAAAAGTCATTTACTATATGTTTTTAAAATCCGCAAAATTTACTTATATGTATTTTGGATGTTCCATATTATGTATCCCAAATCCCCAGAGTAGCTTAGCTCTCCTAAATTTTTTGTTACATATATTAGATCATTATTTTCTCAGTAAAGTATCATATCTTTTGATAATATTTGAAAATTTACAAAATTCAATGTATATAATAAATAAAGTATTATGGTGACCAATCCAGTCGGACCTGTTTCACCACAAGAACTACACAAGTGTTTTTCCTGTTTTAGCATATTAGGGTCCTTTTGGATACTTCTTTGCACAAACAGAACACGTGTGATTAACAATTTCACCCAATTTATCAGCTCATGCAAAATTTTCCCTCCTACAAATATAATTACTAATGATGTAAGATCGTAGAGAGAAGGAACAAACCCAAAAAATGCAACTGTGATCAGTCATCATAACCTCTATTATCGTGTTGCTGTTGTGGCTGCTTATGAGGATCATAATACTGATTGCCATTTGGAGAAGCACCTCCATCACCATTGCCATCATTATTGTTGCTATCAGTTTCGGTCATTGGCCGGGAGTCTGCCTGTTCTCTTTCCCTGTTCCATTGCTCAATCTTTGTCGTTCTTTCAGCACTGCCTTCCCTGATTGAACTCCGGTTTGTCTTTCCACCAGTAGAACTTCTGCTACGTCCCCCTCTTCTTCCAGGACTCCTGATTATGTGCCTCCTGTCACTTCTATCATGATGGCAGTCATGATCTTCATACTCACCACCAGCACTTCTTCTTCCTGATCCTCGGCTACCGCCACGCTCTTCATAACTACGATGCCTTTGAGGACTATGGCTTCTGCTTTGACTTCTCCTCTGGTGGCTTCTCCCAAATAATTGCCTCCTCAACTCTCTGAGGTTACCATGTGCATGAGTTAGATATTTATGAGATGAGAATAAAAACTAAGGATGGTAAAATAGTTTGGCAGCGTGGGATGAGTGTCGTCATAATGGAAACTTCAAAGTATAGGGCAAAGTGGGGCAGTGTCGGTAACATTTAGAGAGCTAATGCACATATAACTAAATAAACGACACCCGCTTTTAACACACACACACACGTACACTACATAAACTCATTCCAGCAGAAACATACACATATACAAAAATGTATTTTTCAAATTTGTTTATGAGTATTTCAGTCACCTGTAATTGCCTGTCGGTTGTGACTCATGGTCTTTGCATTGTGTGCCTAAGGATTCTTGTATAATGTTGCGCTAGTAGCTTGAACACCTCGAGTACTACCATGGTTTTGTTGTGCTAATTTTTAAGATGACTGCTTCTGCTGAAAACCGAATTGTTGCATAAAATAATTTTAAGTTAGAGACTTTCTCTTGTGACACCAGCAATACACCATCAGGACTGACATGGCATAAAACTTAAATTAGGGCTGGAACTAAAGGGAAAAAGACTACTTACCTTGATTTGCAACTGAAGTTGATTGAGGAATATCAATGTTCATGGTGACCGGTTTGTTGCCAATCATCTTGTTACATTCCTCTTGGCAGGAGCGCGTTGTCTATTTGCTGATAAGAAAGTCCGCTCAGATAGCGTCTTTCATTTGACAAGTTTGAAAGAAGGTTTACACGTGGGTGGTTCTGTCAACGCTGTAAAGAAAAGAATGGACAATGATTAGGAACCTTAAACCTCACTAATGAAACAACAAAATAAGAAGGTTAAGTTAGCCCAGTTTTAAAGTCTCCTACACTTTTTCCAGTACTAATTGTATCACAAACCTTATGACTTCATCAATAAATACAAATTAAACCAGATTAAATTAGATAAAATAGTTTTAATAGAGATTCAAGATTTAAACATATAATTTCATACCTTAGACATGAACTTATAAAACTGTAACCAAGTTGTATCAGTTGATTCGCAAACTCGCTAAAGAGGACAAACAAATAAGCAGCAGTAAGCCACTCTTCCAAAGCATTAGCATTTGCAGAAGCTGCATTGGGCGGAAAGGGCTGCAACAGAATGTTAAGCAGAATGTCATTATCCAAAAAATTAATCTAAGCATAAAGATGGACTCTAAAGCACTAATTCAATATTTAAGTGTAAATATGGCCACCTTGTTGAAGATCATAGATTCAATATTCTTATTTAACCCATCCAATTTGAAACCTCTACTATGGAATCTTGATCTGTTGCCTAAAAACAAAGTAATGCTCATGAATTGAAAAATATAATCACACTAAAATATGATTAAAAAATTACAAAGTCTAATACTTGATGCACTAATATTAATCTGATAGTAAAGTGTAATCATTCTAGGATAAAAAAGATTGTCGTGTAAATCTGATTGACAAAACCCAAATCTTGAATGTCTTTGTTTACTGTGAGCATGTACTGCTTCAAAAGCGATACTTCATCAGTCTGCAAGTTTTTGTTAAACGAAACACCATTTAAACTGCAAATATATGATAACTGATAAGTAAAAGCGCTTCTGCCTGAATAAAAATCAAACCTTTACATGCTTTTATACAATATTTTACAATTTTAGTGTCTTTCCCTACATAGGCCCTTTAGAACAGTTAACCAACCGACCCATTTTGCGACCTCCAGATAATTCACTAAGTTCTATGGTGGCTACTATAGCATCACCCATGATTACAAATTCTCTCTTCAGAACCACATGTTTATCCTACATGGTGGCTTGAGCTTTTTTCAGATAAGCTGATCTTTGCAAAACAGGTGATGAATAGTTGAATACACCCCTGCAGCCCTTTCTTCGTAGAGTACTGTTCTAGGACAACAACAATAGGTTGCACATTATTCTGATTGATCTTTTGCACTAATTGGATTGCGATTTTATTTGTACCCTGATTAATAGATTGAGCAACGTAAAAATACAAAAATCCAAACAAAACTCACCGGTGAAACCATCGTTCAGTCTATTTCTTGTATTCTGGTTTAAGCTCGTAAGTTCCTTGGTTTGGTCCTTTGTTCTTGTAGATGCACGGATCTTTAAGCAGATCTTTCATGAATATTGATGAAAACAACCACAAAATTTGATAACTTTCCGTCAATTATGTAGCATTTTGTAAGAACTTACATCAATTTGAAGCCAATGTCTAGATGGAATTTTTAATATTCATATTAAAGCAAATCTTATTAGCCAAAATGGAATCTTAGTTGTAAAACTAAGCATCTGTTGTAACATCAGTAGTGGTGGACTATCCATCTTTTAACGTGCTAACAATGGTGTTGTAACCAACAACATCAAACTTGATGTCTTTTTTGCAATTTAAAAAGAGAGATATTTATTTATTTTACTATGAAACAAATCTTTTAAAACATGGCTTCCTAGATTCCATAACTAAACTAACTTGAACAATAATTCATCAATACATTTAACCAAGATGATCAAAAGCGAATGTTTACCCGCTGCCATATGCAAAGCCAAATCCACCTTGACCAACTCCTCCACCAACTTGTGATTATATTCTTGCCTTTCACATCCATTTTAAGAGCGATCTGCCCCTTCTTATCCTCGCTGAGATCCGGGTGCCTTCTCCAAAAGATCTTTCACCACCCTTCCATCAACACTTTTAAGATCAGAAATATCTTATTTTGGAGTGTTAGCTTAAAAATAAGAAGATACATATAAGCAGTTACATTTAAACACTCACAAGGTGGTTTCATAGGTTTCACGTGGCCAGGAGTATCAACAGCTTTCTCGATGATGTTCTTCAAATATGTAAACTTTAATGGCGGTTTCTGAAAAAAAAACATAACATGAGTTTGCCTTTAAAGGTCAAAATATACAGCTCATACTTCATAATTAATAGGAATTGAAAACGAAGTATTGTTCGATAATACATTGAAATTTACAGCCAATACTGCATTTACAGAACTTTTTCAAAATTCAATTATAGCAGAATCTTACTAAAATTTGACCTTTGACTATTACATGCTCGACTTCAATAGTTAGAAGTCAAGTACGTGCATGTTCGAAAATGAATAACTATCAGGAAGTAAAGCAATTCAAGAATAAAGAAAAATAGTACTACCGCAACTTCGACATTGTTAAACTCGTTTTCCTTATGCATCTCCACCTTCTGTTATGTAGTAAACAAAATCAACCATCAAGCTCAATAGCCTCAGAGTCAAAGCAGCGGTAGTTTGTGGAACCCACAGAAGTACTGGGACCGTGCCAGAGTCTAAAGCAACCTTTTTCAGATAAGCCATAGATTTTATGGAGTTCTTATGTCGTCTCAGTTTCAAGAAAAATAGTCCCGTCTTACAATGCTCTTAAACCATGTAAGGACCAGAAACCAAATTTCATTCACATGTTTAAAGACCAACCTTTTTCGAGGCAGGGATCTGAGCTTTGTGGAAAAAGACCAATTAAAAGTGAATGCTCGAATTTAACCTTTAGAAGACCAGTTGGTGAATTTCTTCTAATCTAAGTTTTGTTTACTTTTTATGCTCTCAAAACCGACATTGTACCTTAAAGACATTTGCTTGATCCTATGGACAGGAACGGCTGATGTGCATAATGGTAGCCTCAAATTGACACATAATAGAGTATGCTACCACACTTCTTTGCTAAGACTCTATATACAGAGGGTGCATTCACCCTTCACTCTTACAAATAAATTTGTAATCAATTTATTAATCTGTTCTTGATTTGCTCATTGGTAACCTTCTTTTCAATCCTAACATTCAAGTCCATAACTAAAACATCAACAGTTGGGACACGAAGGACATTACTGTTAATGTTCCATTAAGGGATGGCAAAACCTTACCAATAGCCTACAAAAACATGAATTTCATACGTACACCAATTCATAGCTAAAATCAATCACAAAAATAAATTCAGAATTAATAGACGCATCATTAGATTCAATCAAAATAAAAAATTAAAATTAAAATTAAGGGATGAATTTTGATCGTGGTGTGATAGAGGTGATTTTGAATAATACGAATCGTAGATTAAGACAGATGATATATAGCAGATAATACCTATTTGAAGATACACATCAAGATTTCAGCAATAATGTTGTTATTTAAATAAAGGTTTGATGATTTCAGTATCAAATTTTGAAGATCATCACCTCTACAATAAGGCTGTGATAATATCAATTCCTAATTTTGCGATAATGGTGTTAGGTTTTATCAATCGATTTTTATGAGTGTTCGATTTGAAGTTTTAATTGTGGTTTTCTAGGGTTCAATTAACGGTTTCGAGGATTTGTAAAGAGTGATGTAGTTTATGTACAATTTACGTAAGTAAGCCCATAAGAGAACGTAAGCCCAAAACGTGTGCTGACTGGGATTAGTTCCGTGATTGATGACGTGACAAATCCCTCCTCTTATATATAATGTAAAGATATATATATATATATATATATATATATATATATATATATATATATATATATATATATATATATATATATATATATATATATATATATATATATATATATATATATATATATATATATATATATATATATATATATATATATATATATATATATATATATATATATATATATATATATATAGATTTGTGTTCATGTGCATCACACTCTTAAAATGAGTTACCGTAAGCACCAATAGTATATTGACAAGTGGATTTTCTCCAAAAATGAAAATTAAACATTTGACAAAAAAAACAAGAATTGAAAAATAAATAAGAAGGTTAATTCAGGCATTTAACATGCCCCTTCTCACCACTCGAGATATCATTTTATCTCTCTCATTCATAGCCATAATTAAATTTCTCTCACCACTGATCTCCAATCCCATGTCCATCCATCCCATACCAGAAGCCGACTTTTATCGGCGACGCGTTATGATTTTTTTTATCGGCAACCCATTATGATCTATCGAAATCAATTTTAAAGAAATCTAATTCGTTGTCACTATAGGATTTTGTGACGAAATAGATTTTGTGCATCTGCAGGAACATGAGGTTTGTATTCGAATCTTTAGATTTACATAAACCAAATCTATAAAAACGATGTCCCACTACTACGTCTATGGCGGTTTCCCATCCGGATCCTACATCTGTAAAATGTTCGTACACGGCTACCAAGGGTGATACACGCTGCCAATTGAGTTTATTTTCATCAAGCATCGATTTTTTATTATTTTCTGCTGAGCCTTTTTGGATTATACGGATTGCAAATAAATGATATCTGCTGAGTATCAGTTTTAATTATACCATATCAGTTATGAGATGGTGAGATTGTGATTAAGTTGGTGGTTCAAGGTCTGGTGGTTGTTGCGTTTGAAGGCTAATGTGTAAAGGGACGTTCAAGGTCAGGTTTAGGTTATGTAGCAATGTTTGAAGAATGGTGTTTCGAGGCAGTGTAATTGGTCGTTAAACTTGTCATGAAATGGTGTGTGTTGGAAGTTTGCCGGAAGCCTGTTTTCGCCAAGGCTGTTTCTAGTTAACGGGCGAGATCGAGTAGTTTTCATAAATTTGTGTCAAATGGATACTTTTACCGTTGCCAACAAAGATGGTTGTCGTGGTTTTTTTGACAAGTATATCGTCGGTGTACCAATGTGGGCATCTATAAGTTTATTTTGGTTGTTATATATGAGTGTAGATGTAGTAAATGATTGGTATCAGTTGGAGTATTTTGTTTTTGAATCAGTTGGAGTATTTGATTTTGTTTTTGTACCAGTTGGATTCTTCTATCAATGAAGTTTCCGATCTTGGTTCAATGTTGTTGTGTGCCAGTTGGTATGTAGCTATTTTGTATGTGTCAAGGAATAAAATGGGATATTTACTAATTATGTGCATTTGTGAAAGGAAAGTTGAATGATGATGGTTGATAATAGAAGCAATAAAAAAATTACTGTAACATTTACGAGAAAGGCTAATTCATTTTATATTTTGTTACCACCTGTAACTTATATGGTTGGTTTTATCAAATTTTGAAATTCTACGATTCAACATGTCCTAAATTTGCCACTAAGAAACTTCATTTACCATCTCCACATTTATGTTAAAAAAAAATTCCATATTTTAATTAGTTGACTATAATATTAAAACTAGCTTGGTATCAAATAAATAATTAAAGTAGTTGTAACAATTCGATTACGCTGATCGAAATATTTTCAATCGACTATTAAATCCTTTTTTTAAACATTTCATTTGTTAGTTTAAACAAATAATTAATCCAAAAATTTGCATTTATTGAACCCATGTCTTAAAACAAACACCCTATCCCGTGACTTGTGTAATCGAACAAAAAATGTATCAGTTATAATATATGAAGTAACTAAAAACTTCAACACTAAAATTATACTTTAGGTTAAAAAAGTAAAAACTTGTTGGTAAAGATTAGTCAAAGAACAAATATATTGTAGCAAAAAAGTACATGAATTGGAAAGACACTTGGTACATAATGTCATTATTTTTTAATTACAATTCTGTCAAATTCTTTAAAGTGATACATTAAATTGTGATGACTAAAATGCCCTTATGATTTCATCTATTTACTATTTCATAAATTCATTCTTTTAAATGACATATTTAATCAATTTAGCTTCTTAAATGCCACATTTAATCTAAAATACTTGATCTAGTGGTCCATAACTGTGCCTACCGTAACCTATTTTAAGAGTGTACACCACGTTAACGCTCCCCTATATATATATATATATATATATATATATATATATATATATATATATATATATATATATATATATATATATATATATATATACGGGTATTTTCATGTGAGATGAGATCCTAGCCATTCATTTCCCTCCTCCTTTTTTATATCTAGTGGCTTAGATTTGATTAAACATAAATAATGTGTTAACATGTGTATTTTAATAAAAGAAAAAAATTTCAAAAATTTTCGAAAAAAATTTACAGAATTTTTTTTTCTAAATTTTTTTCGAATATTTTTCTTGAAACCCTAAAACCTAAACCCTAAATCCTAAACGTTAAACCCTAAACCCTGAAACGCTAAAACCCTAAAATCCTAAACCCTAAACCCTAACCTTAAACCCTAAACCCTAAATCCTAAACCCTAAATCCTAAACCATAAACCCTAAACCATAAACCCTAATCCCCTAACCTTAAACCCTAAAACCTAACCTTAAACCCTAAACCCCTAAACCCTAAAGCATAAAACCCTAAAATGCTAAAACCCTAAAATTGTAAACCCTAAACCCCTAAACCATAAACCCTAAACCCTAACCCTAAACCCCTAAAACCTAACCCTAAACCTCTAGACCCTAAACCCTAAACCTTAAACCCTAAACCCCTAAATATATATATATATTTCATCTCACCATTTCACAAAATATATATATATATATATATATATATATATATATATATATATATATATATATATATATATATATATATATATATATATATATATATATATATATATATATATATATATATATATATATATATATATATATATATATATATATATATATATATATATATATATATATATATATATATATATATATATATATATTTTGTGAAATGGTGAGATGAAATACTTGCCACTCATTTATCCTCTCATTTTTAAGCTCTATATATATATATATATATATATATATATATATATATATATATATATATATATATATATATATATATATATATATATATATATATATATATATATATATATATATATATATATATATATTTTGTGAAATGGTGAGATGAAATACTTGCCACTCATTTATCCTCTCATTTTTAAGCTCTAGTGGATTATATTGTATTTATATATATAAATTGTTAACATGTGTCATTTTAAAATAATTCCAGCAATTTTTTTACGTAAAAATTTTTCTAAAAAAAATTTCGAATTTTTTTCAAAACAATTTTGGATTTTTTTCTAAAAAAATTTCGATTTTTTTCGAAAGAATTTTTGATTTTTTTTTCGAAAAAAGTTTTTGATTTTTTTTGAAAAAAGTTTTATATGTTTTTCGATAAAAAAAAATTCGATTTTTTTCGAATTTTTTTTTAAAATGTTTTGGAAAAAAATTCAGAAATTTTTTTAGGGTTTAGTGGTTAGGGTTTAGGGCTTAGGGGTTTAGGGTTAGGTTTTAGGGTTTTAGGGTTTTAGCATTTTAGGGTTTAGGGTTTTAGGGTTCTAGGGTTTAGGGTTTAGGGGTTTATGGTTTAGGGTTTAGGGTTTAGGGGTTTAGGGTATAGGGGTTTAGGGTTTAGGGGATTAGGGATTAGGGTTTAAGGTTTTGGGTTTAGGGTTTTAGGTTTAGGGTTTAGGGTTTTAGGGTTTTAGCGTTTTAGGGTTTAGTGCTTAGGGTTTTATGGTTTAGCGATTTAGGGTTTAGAGTTTTAGGGTTTAAAAAAAATATTCGACAAATTTTTTAGAAAAAAATTTTCCAAAATTTTTTTCGAATTTTTTTGAAATTTTCTTAATGTTTATTGAAAGACACATCTTAACACATTATATATGTTTAATCAAATCTAAGCCACTAGATCTAAAAAAGGAGGAGGGAAATGAATGGCTAGGATCTCATCTCACCATTTCATAAAAAATAGCCTTCTCACATGAAAATACCCATATATATATATATATATATATATATATATATATATATATATATATATATATATATATATATATATATATATATATATATATATATATATATATATATATATATATATATATATATATATATATATATATATATATATATATATATATATATATATATATATATATATATATATATATATATATATATATAGTGTAACTTTCTTTTCAGAACCATTTTAAGTGGCAGAACTATCAGAACCATCATTTTTTAGATTTTTAGTACATGATATACATGTTTTGATACACAATGGCATTATTGTTATTAAATAGTCAAACTTTTGACTGAAGATCGACTAACAGGGGCATTTATGGTATTACATTTTTTGATACACTATATCCACATTCATAACAGTTAACTACAAATCTGGAAACTAACTACAACTTCTCAAAAATATTTGATTGAAAAATAATATAATTAACTAAAATAAATAATGTTGATTTTAAAACTCGTATTTAATCCTCAAATCAACAAATCATTAATACAAAAAAATAAAAAAAGGATCGGTGATATATTATCATTCCAAACCGAATCCCATCTTCATCTCTCATATCACAAAATCATAACCCTCAAATCCCCAATTAAATTTTTTGATAGGATACCCAAATCAAAAAATATATGTATTTCAATAGCTTATTTGGTATATAACCACTACCCCGATCGTATACATCTCGACCTCCAAGAACATCAAGGGCAGGTATGGGTTTTTTTTAAAATGTTAATTTTTTAATTTTTTTGCAGCAAAATTGATATGCGATTTGTTGTTTATGTTTCAATTAATTAATTTAAATACCATTTCAATTTTAGTCATACTTGTTCTATCCTACGTTTTTGATAGGATAAACAGATTTGTTATTTCTTTAAGTGGTGATTTCACTTCGCAATTAGGTTTTTCCATTATTTGCATTATTGTTATATCCCCCTTAATTATTTTTTACACATTTTTTGCAAAAGTTACTGTTTTTGATTGCTTGACTGATAAATCCCCCTTTTTTTATTTTTAAATAAACTAGATTTTATAAAAGTTACTGATTTTATTTTTATGATAATTTGACTTTTTTCTGTCATATTTTTTTTTATTTTAGTAACTGTTTTTGTATTTAATTTAATTTCAGGTTCTAGACGTAATGTGATTGATAGGGGTAAACGACCTGTTATTGAAGAAAATCTGAGTGAAGATACTATTTCAATTGGTGATGACGATTTTGAAGACCCTGTTATTTATCATACCCATTCAAACCACGAATTTAGTCCACGAGCAAAACGTGCTATGAAAAGACGCAGCTTGGCCAATAGTAATTATTTTTTATAAAAACAATAGTTTAATAAGTGTTACCAGTACTTATTCCATTTACGTTTTTTATTTTTACAAGTATGTAATTTTCTCAGTATGACTGTTTTTGTTTAAACCCATCTGTTTAGGACTATTTTTTAATTAAATCATATTAGGTATCATCAAATTTTACTTTATAAACATACATGTTTTTACATCTTATAATTTAATTTTACATTAATTTGCAGATCCTAGCTGCATTGGTATTGACAGGGGTAAAACACGGCATTTTGTTGCTGAAAACCAGACTGATGATGATTTTGAAGACCCTATCAATTATCGTACGCACAAAAACCAAGATTTTAGTCCAAGGGCGGATCGCGCATTGAAGCGACAAAACGTGGCAAAGCGTAAGTTTTTTTCGATTCCAATTATACGTTTTTGTAAACATACATTTTCCTAATACTCGTCAATACATGTATATTTTTCTGTCAACTTGATTGGCCATGTGTGTAACACCCCACTTGGATAAGTGGACCGTTACGTGTATTTATGGCTTGTCATCAAAGCATAAGGTAAATGTCCTAAAACATTAACTGACCATAACGGAAATACCGGAATCAAACATCGGTAAGCCAACCTAAGCTCAAAACATGAAAAATAAAATACTGAAGGAAATGACTAAACAATGTCCAAATAAGTAGAATAATGTAAGAAGTTCATAAAATAAGAAGTCCAGATAGCTTCCATTCAATGCACATGCTCTCAGAATCCTAAGAGCGTCCTGGTGTACCTACCGTTAGAACATGAAAGAACTACGGCTGAGCATAACGTTCAGTGAACGGATATAATGCATGATAAGGAATTACTGAAATGAAACAGATGATAAAATACTGAAGCTGTAAGACTGATAAGTAAAGTTGCAGCGGATAGCTGTGTATAATATGTAAAGTCTGATTTATAAATAATAAAGCTGAACTATTATCTGTTAAATCTGAAAACATGCATTTACTGTATTTTAATTGCCAGAGCTTATATAGGTCATGTGCTGTAACAACAGTGCATGAATAACTGGAGGGGTGACCTCGTCATGTTGTAGAGGGGTGACCTCTAAATGTTGTAGAGGGGTGACCTCTAAATACTGTGTTGGGTGGAGGGATCAACTCCAATGTGAAGGATGTAGAGCACACACTACATTCACCGTGATAACTGTAAACTGATAAGCCTAGGATGCATCCATACGCCCCACTAAAAATACTGATAAAATGGCCAAACTGAGCTGAGTGGGACGATGTACGATATCACTCTCCTGCATGTGAGTCACGACACAGGTGCCTCTAGTTCCATGGTTACGGTACCTCTATAACTAGTACATAAACTGGTCATGCTGGTATATAATGCTCAGGCAATTTATTTGGTTATTAACATGATTACTGTTGTAACACCCCATTTTGGAAATGGATATATCACAGTAATTATGGCGTGTCATCAAAGCATACAAGGTAAAATGTCTAAACATTACTTGACCATAAAAAGGAAAATACCGGAATCAAACATCGGTAGTCCAAAAGTAAAGCTCATCACACACAAACATAGTATAATAAAGGAAAAGGATTAAACAATGTCCAAAGCATAAGTATCAAAAGAAAGGAAATGCATAATGTAAAGAAGGCTAGACAGCTTCCAGTCCATATGCACGTACTCTTAGTGTCTACGAGCGTCCCAGAGTACGTGCCGTTTTGGGAACAGAGAAAAGGAAAACGGCTGAGCAAATACGCTCAGTGCACGGATGTACAATAAAGCATGAATAGAATAAGCATATAACATAATAACAGCGGAAGAAAACTAAGTCCCGAGTAACCTGGTTAAGTCTTAATAAAACTGGTTTATAGTTTGAAAGTCTTATGTTTATCATATAAAAACTGTTTGTCATATTTTACCATTAGCCAATATAGGTCATGAAAATCCATCGTGCATGAATAATTGGAGGGGTGACCTCATCATGCAAATTAGAGGGGCTGCCTCTAATTTAATATACTGGTTTTTGGGTAGGAGGGATCAGCTCCTTGTGAAGGATGCAAGGCACACACCACATTCACCATGTAATCCTGAATAAAAACATGTAACTAGGATGCACCCATACGCCCCACATGATAAATATAAAAAATGGCCAAAAGCTGAAGGGACGCCATGAGCAATCACTCCGCCGTGGTGAAGTCATAACATCAGTGCCTCTAATGTTATGGTTATGGTACTTCCATAACTAGGTGAAACTGGTCATGTATGTATATGGCTATAGGTAATCTCAATTAAACATAAGCAATCAAACTCATAACTTATACTACGGGAAAACAGTTGGCTGCATACAAGGAATCCTAATAAGGAAATAATGTCCATACTGAAAGGACGGGAATCCGTACCTTATGTCCAGTGAACGAGAAAGACGAACTGCGAGAATTCTACTTCCGAATCACTAGTGCTACATAAATACGTACATGAAATAAGTATCTGCTTACTAAATACATAGCTGGTTTTATGTCATGTCTTAGCTTATTTTATGTGTTCTTACCATGTTTTACTGTTTTAAAGCCTTAAACTGTATTAAATCTTATATTCTGTTTAATCTAATTAAGTATTTCTGGTATTTCATGTATTATTATACTTACTGTGTAATAATAAGTAACTTTCCAAAAATAGCAAGTTTCCTAAAATAGAAAGTTTCCAAAAATAGAAAGTTTCCAAAAATAAAAAGTTTCCAAAAATAGAAAGTTTCCAAAAATAGAAAGTTACCAAAAATAGAAAGTTTCCAAAAATAAAAAGTTTCCAAAAATAGAAAGTTTCCAAAAATAGATTTACTGCTTAAAATAGATAAGTTTCTAAAAATAGAAAGTTTCCATAAATAGATTAGCTGCCTTAATTAAATAAGTTTCCATAAACAGATTAGCTGCCTTAAATAAATAAGTTTCTAAAAATAGCTGGTTTCCATAAATAGATTAGCTGCCTTATTTAATTAAGTTTCTAAAAATAGAAAGTTTCCATAATTAGAAATAAGCTGGTTAAATAAGCTAAGTATATAAGCCTAAGTGTTTTTCATGATTATTTTCTAAGTCATATGGTATATTGTATAGTTTAATAATTATTTCATGTAATTTAATTAAACTATAGGTTATAATATTTAATTAAAGTATAACATGTTTTTAATTAAATATGTTAAATACTTAGGTTAAAATATGTATTATTATATACTAATAATATAACCTAAGTCATGTTAATTAATTAATTATATCCATGGTTTTAAAATAATTAATTAATTATAAGTCTGAAATATATAAATACTTAGGTTAAAATAATTTCATGATCATTAATAATTAAATAACCTAAGTCATGTTATTAAATTAATCACATCTTTTATTAATTTAATTTTAACATTAGTTCATAACATAAAAAAACTAACATAAACCATGAACCGGATCTAGGCTAGAAAACATGAACCGGACATGAATCGACACCGTACCCCGAACCAACTACCCCTTGCTGCCGTGGGACCCACACGCACCAACCAAGACCATATGGTCTTGGTGGTGGTCGGCTTGGCAAACCGAAACCCCCTCGGGTTCGGTTGCAGCCTGCGGCCAAAACAAAACACCCCTTAAAACAACCCTTTGATTTAATTAATCACCAAAACATGTTAGATCTATGATTAATTATTATGTTTTAATAAAAACATCACATGTTCATAATTAATAAAAAGATTAAATTAAAAGAAAAGGTTTAAAAAGGTTTTACCGAATTCGTGGATCAAGAGAACGAAGAACAAACACGATCAATCACCAATTCTTCAAGATCAAAGATCAACAAATCACCTTGTATGGTGATTTATGGGTGACGGCACAAAGAACAAGGAGAAGGAGGGTTTTAGGTTTTTCTTAAAATCTTCTGTAAGTTATTTTTGAGTAGTGTAAATAAATAAAACCCCCTTTTGTAAATTTGACAATGGGCTTGGCCCATTTCCCTTGTTGGCCGCAGGTAGGGACCCCCACATGGGGTTCCCGTACCTTTTTCCGTGTCTCGTTATTTAGTTACTCGTTTGCGTTTATTTATGTTCATGTTTTAAATGTTCTCGTTACGTAAATACCATGATCTACTATATTTAACTAATCTCGTAATAAATATATATACGTAATTAATAATAGTTCGTGTTTTAATTACGTTCATGATTTCATGATCGCATGTTCGTGATTAATTATTGTTAAATAATTATTACGTGATCGTGCATATAAAATAATTATCGTGTTCTAACACGTACGTAATACGTAAACTCCTAACACGTAATCGTAATCATGCTATATTAGGAAAGTTTTAACTAGTACGTACGATCCTAAGGGTACTATGCATGGTAAAAGCATGCGGGTTTTACAACTCTTCCCCCTAAAAAGAATAATTCGTCCCTGAATTATAGATAAAGTAAACTGGAAAAGAAGAACATACCCGAATTCAAAATATGAAATGAGGGTAAGAAGCCCGGATAGACTCCTCCGTTTCCCAAGTGGCTTCCCGCTCGGTATGATCCCTCCATAGAATTTTGACGAATGGAATCGTCTTCTTTCTCATGACTCGTTCTTTCCTGTCAAGAACTCGTTCGGGTTCTTCTATAAAAGTGAGATCTTCACGTATCTGTTCCAGTGGATACTGAACCATGTGAAGGGGATGATATTGGTACCATCTGAGCAAGGACACATGAAACACATTGTGCACATGCGATAGCTGCGGAGGTAACGCCAATCGGTAAGATACTTCACCGACTCGTTCAATGATATCAAACGGTCCGATGAAACGAGGACTGAGCTTCAATTTAATCCCGAAGCGTCTAACACCACGTGCCGGCGAAACCTTAAGGAAGACGTGATCTCCTACGTTAAAGTGTAAATCCCTACGATGCTTATCGGCGTAACTCTTCTGACGTGACCGTGCCTCCTGAATTTTCTGCTTAGCTACTGCGATCTTCTCATTGGTCATCTCTATGATTTCCGGTCCTTCGAGTGTTCGCTCGCCAACCTGATCCCAGCAGATTGGGGCGCGACACTTTCTGCCATACAACATCTCAAATGGAGCACATTTGATGCTTGCGTGCCAGCTGTTGTTGTATGCAAACTCCACCAAACAGATGTATTCGTCCCAATCACCCGTCCATTCCAACGCACATGACCTCAACATATCTTCTAATGTCTGAATGGTTCGCTCCGACTGTCCGTCCGTTTGAGGATAAAAAGCCGTGCTAAGCTTAAGTTGTGTACCCCAAGCTTTCTGCAGACTTTTCCAAAAGCGCGAAGTGAATCGAGGATCTCTGTCTGAGACGATGCTGGATGGTGCACCGTGGAGTCTCATGATCTCTCTTCTATACGTATCTACGAGTTTACTTACCGTATCTTCCTTGCAGATCGGTAAGAAATGAGCTGATTTGGTAAGTCGATCAACGATAACCCGAATTGCATCGTGCTTCCTTTTGGGAGGCGGAAGACCGGTAACAAAATCCATGGTGATTTTATCCCACTTCCACTCTAGAATATCTAACGGTTGAAGGAGACCGCCAGATCGCTGATGCTCGATCTTAACCTGCTGGCATGTAAGACATTTGGAGACGTAAGTGGCCACATCCTGTTTCATACCACTCCACCAAAAGTACTGCTTGATGTCATGGTACATTTTAGTCGAACCAGGATGTATCGAGAATGGGGAGCTATGAGCTTCAGCTAACAAGCTTCCCTAAGTTCTTGGTCATCAAGAACATAAATTCTAGTGCCCTGCCATACGATACCATCTGCATCTACTCTGAATTCTGTCTGCTTCTCCAAATTCTGTACTATCGCCCAGATTTCTCCGTCATCCTTCTGAGCTTCCTTGATCTTAGATAGTAACTCGGGTTCTACTCTAAGATTAGCCCAGTAATCGTGTTGTCCACGTACCATGATCTCGATGTCTAGTCGCTCCAAGTCTCTGATGACTTCCTCTTCGATTTTAATACCGTTGATCATTCCGGACTTCCTGCTAAGAGCATCTGCTACTACATTTTCCTTTCCGGAATAATACTGTAGATTAATGTCATAATCCTTCAACAGCTCTAACCATCTCCTTTGCCTCATGTTAATTCACGCTGAGTGAAGATATACTCAAGCTCTTGTGGTCCGTGAAAATGTCACATGATTCTCCATATAAGTAGTGTCTCCATATCTTCAATGCAAACACGACTGCAGCAAGTTCCAGATCGTGCGTGGGGTAATTTTCTTCATAAGGCTTAAGCTGCCATGAAGCGTACGCGATCACTTTCCCATGTTGCATGAGAACACAGCAAAGTCCCTTCCCCGATGCATCGCTGTAGATTTGGAATCCACCCGTACCAGATGGTAGAGTAAGAATAGGTGCAGATACTAGCTTCTGCTTCAGGTCTTCAAAGCTCTTATCTCGATCTTCTGTCCAGACGAATTTCTCCCCTTTCCGCATCATTTTGGTCAATGGTAGTGCTAGGCGGAAAAAATTCTCTACGAACCTACGGTAATAGCCAGCTAAGCCTAAGAAACGGCCTTGGCCACTTAGTAATGGCCTCAACCTTCGCTGGATCCATAGTGATTCCTTCTGCTGATACAGTGTGACCTAAGAATGCCACCTTGTCTAACCAGAACTCACACTTGGAGAATATAGCATACAGCTGCTTCTGGCAAAGAATCTGTAGTACTGTACGAAGATGGTCTTCGTGTTCCTCCTTGGACTTTGAGAAAATCAGGATGTCATCGATGAAAACAATGACGAATTTTTCCAGAAAATCATGGAAGATTCTGTTCATCAGATCCATGAACACTGTTGGAGTATTTGTCAGGCCAAATGACATAACTACAAACTCGTAGTGGCCATAACGAGTACGAAAGGCAGTCTTAGCGATATCCTGCTCCTTGACCCGTAGCTGATGATAGACTGACCTAAGATCAATCTTGGAGAAGTGTTTGGCCCCTTGGAGTTGGTCAAACAGATCGTCAATGCGTGGCAGTGGATATCTATTCCGAATGGTAATCTTGTTGAGCTCGCGATGGTCTATGCAAAGACGCATACTGCCGTCCTTCTTCTTAACAAACAAAACCGGTGCGCCCCATGGAGATGCGCTCGGTCGAATGAAACCTCGTTCAAGAAGTTCTTGTAGTTGATCCTTCAGCTCCTTCAGCTCTATGGGAGCCATGCGATAAGGAGCCTTGGAGATTGGTTCAGCTCCTGGAATCAACTCGATACTGAATTCCACTTCTCGTGCAGGTGGTATGCCCGGAAGTTCTGCTGGAAACACGTCTTGGAATTCCGACACTATTGGTTGATCCTGAATCGATGGAGACTCAGCATCCAGGTCGTGAACCGTAGCTAGATAACCCTCGCAGCCATGTGACAGTAGTGCACGCGCTTGCAGGGTGGATATGACTTGTACAGACCGTCTGGGTATGAACCCATAATGAATGTACTCTGGTGCATTGACATCACCGAAGATAACTCGATATGAATGGCAGTCTATGGTAGCATGATACTTGGATAGCCAATCCATGCCAAAAATCATGTCGAAGTCATTCATGTGCAGCGGAAGTGCGTCGACAGGTCGTACCTTATCATCAAATTCTAAGGGAAGACTCTTGTATACATGGGTGATTAATACAGAGTCCCTCAAAGGTGTGGAAATAGTAAGCCTATTTTCTAGTGGCAAGGGAGACATCCTAATGTTCTTAGCATAAGCAGTAGAAATAACCGAGTGAGTAGCACCCGTATCGAAAAGAACACATGCAGCGCGACCATACATATACAAGATTCCAGTGATGGTACCTGTAGACTTGTTGGCCTGGTCTCGAGATGTCGCGTAGACACGCCCGGTAGTAGGAGGCGGCTTGGTATCAGCATGTCCCGATGTACCCTCCATCTCGCCCTTACGGCAATCCTTCATGATGTGGCCAGGAAGACCACACTTGAAGCACGCATCAGTATTACGGCGACATGGTCCTGGATGCCTACGGTGGCAAGTAGAGCAAAGAGGATGAGTGTATCCTCCAGCAGGTGCTCTAGCTGGCTGAGGACCTGATAAAAACATTTTACATAAGACATGATAGTTAGGTACAAAGGACGAAGCGGATAATCGTAAGATTGAATACCAGTGATAGCTGGACGGCTAGGCTACGAACCTCTCTAGTTCTGGTCCCTACTGTTTCCATGGTTCCTGGTAGAAGTTTGATAAAGTGTCAGAATATGAGTTATAACATAAAACGTAATCAATTTCGTAAGTATTGGGACCTGCTGTTGTTGGAGTGCCCGGTGTTGTTACGGTAATTGTCATTACCGCCACGCCTATCCGTAGCAGAACGGTCGTTAGTCTGACCGTTTCCCTTGGGCTGATGAGGCTGCTGCTGAGTAGCCGGCTGAGACGGTCCCCAGTTTTCTGCCTGGAAGATACAGTTAAAGAGATGAATAATTGACATATGGAAAGTATACGGATTGGTCACCGCTTGAATACGAATGTTTACCTCTTGTCGGGTCTTTCAGCTTCCCCGAACTCATCCCTCTCCTGCAGCATCTCCAGTTTTCGTGCTGCATCGGCCACTTGTGCTACAGTGTTGAACGTATCACACACCAGATTGTTTGCGACCGATGTGCGAAGAGCCCATCTGAAGTGATGTGCATGCTCTTTAGGAGTACCTGCTGCCGCACCAAGGAAACCAGCCAAGAGAAGAAAGCGCTGCATAATCTCGTTGCTATTCTCCCCAGCTCTCTGTCGGATCCCATGGTACTCTCTCTTGAGCTTGTCCTGCTCAGCCTTGGGAAAGAACTGCTCCATCACCCTGTCCTTGAACTGAGCCCAAGTCAAACCAGCAACCCACTCATCACCACCTTCAGATTGCATCAATGCTAACCACCAGTTGAGTACATCGCCTTCGAACCGATAGCATGCCAACCTCGCCTTGTATGCGGGGTCACAGCCCATAGCGTTAAAAATCTTCTCGATGTGAGCCAACCAGCTTTCAGCATCGCTGGGGCTATCTGTCTTCTCAAAAGCTCGAGGGCGGAGCTTGTTGAATCTCTCCAGCCATACTGCTAATGTCACTGTAGGAGGAGGAGGAGGTGGCTGATTGTGCTGCTGATTGTTGGCAGCTTGAACTTCAGCCCGGATGTCATTCCTCAGTTGAGGAAGCAAGGCTTTCATGGCAACCTGAATTGCAGCATTGAGTTGCTCCTGTTCGCGTGTGAGAACCATCTGACAGTATAACATAAAACATATGATTAAACAGTTCAAAACATAAAATATAATTATATACATGAAAAAAAATTTATACTAAAATTTCACGAGAAAAATTTTATGCAAGAAAATTTTGTGTATGAATGCATGATGCAGTTTTATGAAAACTTTTGTATGCTCGAGAGTGAACGCCTCTGGTCAGTTCACCCAAAACAAAAGACATAGCGAGGGGACGCCTATGGGTCGGTCCCAAATCTAAAAGTTTCGATAAAACACATGCGACTAAATAGGGTCAGTCCTGTACCAACCATTACTTAGTCAAAACCCTGCAATAATGACATGTATATGTATGCTTAAAAATGATGAATGCATGAAAACAACTGTCAGTTCTAGGAAGACCGTAGTGACTACCTACTAATCACAGGTCATTTTTGAGAGCCTACAGGTCGAAGCCTTGGCTCTGATACCATAATTGTAACACCCCATTTTGGAAATGGATATATTACAGTAATTATGGCGTGTCATCAAAGCATACAAGGTAAAATGTCTAAACATTACTTGACCATAAAAAGGAAAATACCGGAATCAAACATCGGTAGTCCAAAAGTAAAGCTCATCACACACAAACATAGTATAATAAAGGAAAAGGACTTAACAATGTCCAAAGCATAAGTATCAAAAGAAAGGAAATGCATAATGTAAAGAAGGCTAGACAACTTCTAGTCCATATGCACGTACTCTTAGTGTCTACGAGCGTCCCTGAGTACCTGTAGTTTTGGGAACATAGAAAAGGAAAACGGCTGAGCAAATACGCTCAGTGCACGGATGTACAATAAAGCATGAATAGAATAAGCATATAACATAATAAGAGCGGAAGAAAACTAAGTCCCGAGTAACCTGGTTAAGTCTTAATAAAACTGGTTTATAGTTTGAAAGTCTTATGTTTATCTTAAAAAACTGTTTGTCATATTTTACCATTAGCCAATATAGGTAATGAAAATCCACCGTGCATGAATAATTGGAGGGGTGACCTCATCATGCAAATTAGAGGGGCTGCATCTAATTTAATATACTGGTTTTTGGGTAGGAGGGATCAGCTCCTTGTGAAGGATGCAAGGCACACACCACATTCACCATGTAATCCTAAATAAAAACATGTAACTAGGATGCACCCATACGCCCCACATGATAAATATAATAAATGGTCAAAAGCTGAAGGGACGCCACGAGCAATCACTCCGCCGTGGTGAAGTCATAACATCAATGCCTCTAATGTTATGGTTATGGTACCTCCATAACTAGGTGAAACTGGTCATGCATGTATATGGCTATAGGTAATCTCAATTAAACATAAGCAATCAAACTCATAACTTATACTACGGGAAAACAGTTGGCTGCATACGGGGAATCCTAATAAGGAAAGAATGTCCATACTGAAAGGACGGGAATCCGTACCTTATTTCCAGTGAACGAGAAAGACGAACTGCGAGAATCCTACTTCTGAATCACTAGTGCTACATAAATACGTACATGAAATAAGTATCTGCTTACTAAATACATAGCTGGTTTTATGTCATGTCTTAGCTTATTTTATGTGTTATTACCATGTTTTACTGTTTTAAAGCCTTAAACTGTATTAAATCTTATATTCTGTTTAATCTAATTAAGTATTTCTGGTATTTCATGTATTATTATACTTACTGTGTAATAATAAGTAACTTTCCAAAAATAGCAGGTTTCCTAAAATAGAAAGTTTCCAAAAATAGAAAGTTTCCAAAAATAGAAAGTTTCCAAAAATAGAAAGTTTCCAAAAATATAAAGTTTCCAAAAATAGAAAGTTACAAAAAATAGAAAGTTTCCAAAAATAGAAAGTTTCCAAAAATAGAAAGTTTCCAAAAAAGGATTTAATGCTTAAAATAGATAAGTTTCTAAAAATAGAAAGTTTCCATAAATAGATTAGCTTCCTTAATTAAATAAGTTTCCATAAATAGATTAGCTGCCTTAAATAAATAAGTTTCTAAAAATAGCTGGTTTCCATAATGTGATTTGCTGCCTTATTTAATTAAGTTTCTAAAAATAGAAAGTTTCCATAATTAGAAATAAGCTGGTTAAATAAGCTAAGTATATAAGCCTAAGTGTTTTTCATGATTATTTTCTAAGTCATATGGTATATTGTATAGTTTAATAATTATTTCATGTAATTTAATTAAACTATAGGTTATAATATTTAACTAAAGTATAACATGTTTTTAATTAAATATGTTAAATACTTAGGTTAAAATATGTATTATTATATACTAATAATATAACCTAAGTCATGTTAATTAATTAATTATATCCATGGTTTTAAAATAATTAATTAATTATAAGTCTTAAATATATAAATACTTAGGTTAAAATAATTTCATGATCATTAATAATTAAATAACCTAAGTCATGTTATTAAATTAATCACATCTTTTATTAATTTAATTTTAACATAAGTTCATAACATAAAAAAAACTAACATAAACCATGAACCGGATCTAGGCTAGAAAACATGAACCGGACATGAATCGACACCGTACCCCGAACCAACTTGGGGTACCCCTTGCTGCCGTGGGACCCACACGCACCAACCAAGAGCATATGGTCTTGGTGGTGGTCGGCTTGGCAAACCGAAACCCCCTCGGGTTCGGTTGCAGCCTGCGGCCAAAACAAAACACCCCTTAAAACAACCCTTTGATTTAATTAATCACCAAAACATGTTAGATCTATGATTAATTATTATGTTTTTATAAAAACATCATATGTTCATAATTAATAAAAAGATTAAATTAAAAGAAAAGGTTTAAAAAGCTTTTACCGAATTCGTGGATCAAGAGAACGAAGAACAAACGCGATCAATCGCCAATTCTTTAAGATCAAAGATCAACAAATCACCTTGTATGGTGATTTATGAGTGGCGGCACAAAGAACAAGGAGAATGAGGGTTTTAGGTTTTTCTTAAAATCTTCTGTAAGTTATTTTTTAGTAGTGTAAATAAATAAAACCCCCTTCTGTAAATTTGACAATGGGCTTGGCCCATTGCCCTTGTTTGGCCGCGGGTAGGGACCCCCACATGGGGTTCCCGTACCTTTTTCCGTGTCTCGTTATTTAGTTACTCGTTTGTGTTTATTTATGTTCGTGTTTTAAATGTTCTCGTTACGTAAATACCGTGATCTACTATATTTAAGTACGCTCGTAATAAATATATATACGTAATTAATAATAGTTCGTGTTTTAATTACGTTCATGATTTCATGATCGCATGTTCGTGATTAATTATTGTTAAATAATTATTACGTGATCGTGCATATAAAATACTTATCGTGTTCTAACACGTACGTAATACGTAAACTCCTAACACGTAATCGTAATCATGCTATATTAGGAAAGTTTTAACTAGTACGTACGATCCTAAGGGTACTATGCATGGTAAAAGCATGCGGGTTTTACAACTGATAAGCTTAAACATATACTGGAGAAAACATTTGGCTGAAGACTGGGAATCCTAATCATGCATAGAAAGGAAGTCCTTACTGAAAGACGGGAAATCCGTACCTTATGTCGAGTAAGCGAATGAAGATGAAAGGCGGAAAGTACTACTCCGACTTCACGTGAGCTACATAATAAAGGATGTGTATGAGTTGCTTGTGCAGGGTGTAAGTTACTTGTTTATAAATTAATTTACCTGTATATAGTTGGTCGTTGTGCCTCGTAACTATCTTTAGTACTCTTATTATTATATTTTTATTAGATCGCTAGTCTTTATACATTTGATATGAATTATTAGTTCACAGTCTAAATGAATACTTATAATTTGTTACTATATAAATTAATTATATTTCACTTATTTAATTATTATATCATACTACTTATGATGCTCCAGTAGTTAAATACAAAATTTATTTTACTCTTATGATCACTTTGCCAATTTGAGTAGTCTATATAGGCTTATTGCTTTTTTTAAAGAAACAAATTCGTTATATGAAAGTTTAAGAATACTCATGCATCCATTTAGGCTTTTATTTTTATTTCTTTTTTATTTAAAAACAAGATACTAATAAAAAAATATTTCATCGCTCAGTCATTTCACGTCAGACATAAAACTGTTTTTATAACATTGTATGAACATTTAGGTAATCATTATCTTCTTTTAATAAATGTTTACGCATCCGATTCGAATGACCATATGACACGATTTAGATCCATGGATAAACGCTTTTTAAACATTAATATATACTATCTTAATAACCAAATTTTATACCTTTAAATGGTTCCTCTCAGTTAGTACGTCATGCAGATATGATCAAATCTATGCATTTACCAGTTGTTTCCATGCATCTTTTACTAGATCTGTGCTCAATTCTATAATTACACTCATGAGTAATCATGATACATATAGTTTCATGAATTTAAGGAATTTCAGATTTCTCATCATGAATGGTGACTAGAAGCCTTCACATCTATAAGATAATAATTCACGTGCTTGTAAAGCTGAAATAATTTGTACTGATTTTTCTGGCAGAAATTAATGAATATGCTTGGGATTTAGTAAGACGGATCTCGTCATTAACTGAAAGGAGAACTTTAATAAACATGGGTTACTGTTGAGTCCTTTCTGGCGGAGAGGCAGGTAACTACGTGAATTAAGATAAAGCTGACATAGGAGCACGTGAAGTAGACATGGTGACTTTTTACTGAATGTGTTCGTCTGTAACCTTACAGAATAAATATTGCGTATTTAACCTGAATGATACTCTAGTGGTGGTGACTAAATCTGTACTGATCTAATTCATGTGTGGCATAATAGAACTGGTATACCCCTTTCTGAAGGGTACCTTGAATTACTGAGGACCTGGCTTAGAAACATACTAGAGTTATGAGTTCCGACTCGTATTTTAAGGAAAGATTCGTATGACGTGTACCATGACTGGTGTCCGGATATGTGTCTTCCGAAATGATACCTGAGACCTGTGTCTTGACTGTCGTCTTGACATGTGTTTTAGTGGATGAACCTGGACAAGGCTGAAATTTTTTGGTAACTGCTAGGATTGGCGGACCGGTTAGACTACTGACCTCTTGTATTTCTGATCACGTCCGCACAGGAGTTTCGATGGTTACTGACTGATTAATTATAATTACAGTGGTTGTCCTTACCGCCTTGTCTGTCAGTTTCCTGACGGTCGTTATCATGACCGTGATTCATGTAACTATTTCTACTGAGTGGCCGGCTGGTTACCGGTTCCCACTCTTCTGACTTCAAAATTAGCTGAGTGAAGTGCGACATCTAACTGGGGATGTAAAAGTATAGAATAGAATGGTAGTGTCTGATGGTTGAAATTTATTCTTGTCAGAAATTTCAAATTTATAGTTTTCATCCTTGTTCTGTAGAGTCTTCATAGTATAAACAGAAGCAGCATCTTGGGAAATCTCCAAAGCATCAACATCAGCAGCATCAGCATTTGTGAGGTCTTCAAAGTGTTAGCAACATCAGTATCTAATAAAATCTTCAACTCACGAGCAACATCAGCATCTGGTAGAATATCAACAAATGGAAACGCCTAAGATAACTGAGGATCGATTAACAATATCCATCGAGTAGGGTACCTGGAGTACACCTGGACTACTGTACATGAAGTACAAAGTGAATACTGCACATGGAGCATATCTGAGACACTATATGTGGAGTACTCATGAAATACTGTACATGGAGTATAACTGAGACACTGTACATGGGGTACAGATGGAATACTGTACATGACACTGGCGGGAATTTTTTTATGGGATGATCGATACTGGTGTCGCTTGTCTGACATGATCAAAGAATTACATTGATTTAAACGGTAGTAAACTGAACTGAAATGAGTAACATGATAGCCTGGTAATTTCTGCGTGGACTTAAAGCTGGTTGTATAGAGTTTTAAGAATATGATTAAACAGAATTTCAACAATGGTCAGCATGAAGACATCACTGATGAAGATCAAACCTGATTATTATGAAAATAGGATTTAACTGTAACCCCATTGTTAGCCTCAAAATATTGAGCCAAACAAGAATGCTCGGTCATATGTTTATTATGTATCGTATTATAGAACGTTGTAATAGGTAGTATATTAGTCGTGTTATACGGGCTTAACTTTAGGCTAAAGTTCATTAATAAGTAACTAAAGCCCAAAAGGAAAGCCCGACCCAAACCATATAGTCCATAAAGAAGCCCGCATGTGGGTGGACTATATATACTACCCTCCTAGCATGTTAGGAGGATTGGTGATTCATTTTCTCTTAATCTAATAGTTCACAAATTCACACACTTCTCTCTCTTTTCTCTCTCTAGTTTCTCTCTCTAAAACTCATCTCATTTCTACCTTTCTTTCTTTAAATTCACGCTAGAATCATCACATATTAGGGACAACAATTGGTATCAATCGCCATGGGGTAGTTTTTGTGATTCGTTGTTGATTTACTACTTAATTCGTGTGATTTTACCATAAAATCTACTCGGATTCAAGTGTTTTCTTATGTTTTTCGCACTCTAAATCTTCCTCCTTTAATCTATACATCTTTCATACGTGTGGTAAGATTTTGGTTACTTTGGTTTGGATTGAAACACGAAATCCAAGGTAAAAATCCATACTTTTTTGTTGTTCTAAGTCTCGGCTGAATTTTAGGAGTACGATCTGATTTTGTGGTTGCATAAACCCTGGGGGTTTCTACTTGCGATCCATAGTCACGATCTAGTTCTACGATCTTACTGCGATCACTAAGTACGATCTGTGAGTACGATCCCTCACCACGATCTGTGAGTACGATCACCCAGTACGATCGAATTGTACGATCAAGTGAGTACGATCCAAGAGTACGATCACTTGAGTACGATCCAAGACTGTGATCAGAGTGCGATGGGTCTCACTGCGATGGACATCTAAATTTTGTTCGAGTATTTTTTAGATTTAGCCACTATCTAGACTAGTCTCGGAACGTAGGTTACACGAAGATTAAAAAAAAAAAAAAAAAAAAGAAAGAATTAAAATTTTTAGGTCAAGTAAAATCAAATTTTTTCCATACTAGTTTTAGGCTATTTCTAGCTCGATTTCAAAATTTGGTGATTACAAATTTTTTAGGTCTACCGTTTTGACGGACTAAGGAATTTATTGTCGGGCTGAAAAAAAATCGCAATTTTCGGAATTTCAACAACCAAACAATCACAACACAACTACTTAAGATCCACATTCGATTCATCATTCAGAGAATACTGAGTTTATTGAGATGGATTCTACCGCTGAATATCGTGTGACGAACAACAACATAATGGTGGCAGGTAACAAAGAAAGACCACCAATGCTTGTGTCGGGTCGATATGATCAATGGCAATCCCGTTTTATACGTTACCTTGACACAAAACCTAACGGTGATGCTTTAAGGCAATGTATCTTGGAAGGACCCTATAAACTCTCAAGGATTCAAGTTCCTGCAGTACCAGCCACAGACACAAGTGACGCACAACCCGCATATGAACGTGATGAAAAGAGGACCGACCTCACACCAGAGAACCGTGCGTGGTTTGATGCAGAGAAGGAAGCAATCTACTTAATTCTCAGTGGCATTGGAGATGAAATTTACTCTACGGTTGACGCATGTCCTACTGCTCAAGAAATGTGGACGGCCATTGAAAGATTGCAACAAGGTGAATCACTTAACAAACAAGATGTGAAAACTAAGATGTTTTGGAACTTTGGCAAGTTTACATCAAAGGATGGGGAATCAATTGATTCTTATTACTCCTGATTCTACAAGATGATGAATGATATGACCCGAAACAACTTGCAAGTTTCCACCATGCAAGTCAATGTCCAATTTCTACAGCAACTTCAACCAGTGTGGACACGGTTTGTCACCTTGGTGAAACAACAACAAAAGTTAGACGAAGTTTCATATCACAAGCTCTTTGACATCTTGAAACAATTTCAAAATGAGGCAAATGAACTTCGAGCTGAACGAGTTGCAAAGATTTCCAATCCACTTGCTTTGGTGTCTACCACTCAACATTACCCAGATTATCACTCCCGTACTTCAAAGACCTACTCTACTCAATCATCATCACCACGATCATCCATTGTCTCTAAGTCACATGCTCCAACACGATCCCGAGGCAAAGAAGTTGCAAGAGCACCATCACCCATACCTGAGCAATCATCCGAAGAAGACAGTGATGAAGAAGTAGCTCAAAGGGATAGGGAATTCAAGCAACAAATGGCTTTCGTTATGAAGCAATATAAGAAAATCTACAAACCCACCAAAAACAACCTTCGAACATCTTCAAACTCGAGGAACACCCACGCACAGAGTCCTCCAAGGTATGACACACGAAGACGTGTTGAGAGTCCTCCAAAGTATGATCGACAACCTAAGTATGATAATCAGAGGGTGGCTAATGTTGTTGGAAATAGGGAAACTGTTGGTACTCAAGTTGTGCAACAAAGTGGGATTCAGTGTTTTAACTATAGAGGTTTTGGGCATCTGGCTAAGGAATGCAGGCAGCCAAAGAGGGTTAAAGATTATGGTTATCATAAGGAAAAGATGCTGTTGTGCAAGAAAATGGAAGCTGGAATCAAGTTATCAGCTGAGGAAGGAGAAATTCTTGACGACACAGATGATGAACTCTCCGACCAAGAACTCGAGGCACATTATTCATACATGGCAAAGATTCATGAGGTCCTTAACGTCACTGAAGATGACAATGGTCATATCTTTGATACCGAGCTAATTGATAAGGTACAAGATGATGCTGAATATAATGTGTTTGGTGATACACATGAGCATAGTGATCTACCAACAACAATTACTGACACATGTATGATGGAAACGGTTGATAGCAATACCACACCCGATTCATCAGACATGTGCAATAATGAGTTTGAGGATGATCAACATGCAAATGAGTATGATGACGAGGAGCGTGTCGCGCTTGCTAATTTAATTGCTAGTTTACAAAAAGATGTCAATGAAGATAGAAAGAATCAAAAGCAATTAAAGAAGGCAAACGCAGCGCTCACTCAAAACTTTGAAGAATGCAAAGCCGCTCTTAAAAAATCTAGTGAGACTATTGATAGTTATAGGGCTGAGCTTCTTCAAAAGACCAACGAGCTTGAGGGGTACAAAGTCGTGTCATCAACGTTAAAAAGGACGATTTTGAAAATAAATACAATGAAGCTCTTGCTTTGTTAACTAAAGAAAAACGTCAATTTAATGTTTTATTAAGTGATGAACGTCAAAAAACATACCTTGCCACAACAAAGGTTAATGAACTTGAACAAAGGCTTTCTATGAACACCACCGATTCTGCTAAAATTCTTGACGTGAAGAAACAAGAGGTTGAAACATTAAAACAAGATTTCAAAAATAGACAAAGCAAAGATAATGAAAAAGTAAAGGATCTCGAAGAACAAGTCGATTTTTTGAAAAAATTTGTTTATAATACACATGATTCTATTCAAACCGTAAGAATGATAGCACCTCGGTCGTTTTTCAAGGGTCAACCTAGCTTTGCCACCCCCAAGTACCTCGAACAAGCTCAAGCTGCGAACCCTCACTTATATCTTGATGAGTCCGAAAGGACTGATAATGACTGCCCTGTAGCTAACATCGATAGTGAAGAGACGTCCCTTTGGGATGAGGAGAGTAGATCACCGGTCAATAAAGATTTTGTGAAACCATATAACTATGCTTATGAAAACAGTCTTTATGGTCTTTTCACTCCACAAAAATAGAAGTCTCGTGAGGAATTATTTTTAGAATGCAAACAAAAAAGAATTCAATGGAAAAAAGCTTTTGCCACTCAGAGGAAAACTAATGTTTTTAAATATATTAACTATTTGCCTCTAGATGCTTCTAAAAGAAAAAGTAGAAAAATACTTGGTTTTCTTAAACACCACGTTAATAATGTTCAATCAATTGTTGAAAGCGATTGGGAGAAACGTCAAAAGGATAAGTGGAAGACCGAGATTCCTCACGACATAACTGTGCTTGTGAAAGAACTTTTAATACCAAATACAAAGATAATAAAAGAACATGTTCTTGAGTTTGAAAATCTAATTCAGTCTGAAATGTTTGATGATTTGCAATATGTTGAGTCTCTTGAAAAAGAAATTGATGACCTTCAAAATGACAAATTAGAATTTTCAAACGAATACGATCTACTCTTAGAAGAATGTCTCTCCAAAGATATGTTGTGTGTTACTCTTCAATCTTGTGCTGATATCGATGAATATTCTGATGTTGCATGCAAATATCTTGATAAAATCAAAGAGTGTGAGCGTCTTGAACTTGAGCTTTCGAAACATAAAGAAATTGTTGATAAAAAGGCTTTTGAGTTACTTCAACACAAAACTGATTTCCTTCAAAAACATTGTTATTCTCTTGAACTTGCTTTGCAAAAAGACGTTGGTAGTTTTCCACATGATAATAAATTGCAAGAAAAACTTTCCCAAACGTTTCGAGAAATGAACGAACAGAATTTGGAAATTAAAGGGTTGAAAGCTCAGGTACAAGACAGGGACAGAGCGATAGCAGAGTTGCAGAAACTCATTGCTAAGATGGGTGGGAAGATTGTGGAACCTAGTGTTAAGAAACCTGTTGTAAGACAACCCAATGCTCAAAAAGTGACTAGACCCTCTGTCTTAGGAAAACCATCTGTTTTCACTAATTCTGCATTTGCAAAATCTGCGTTTGCCCCCAATACGGATGGGAAGGATAGGTTACCACAAAACACTCTCAAAACACATATTCGATCACAAAGCATTAAGAACACAAATATGGTTAAACCAGGGATGTATAGATTGGCCACTAAACCCACACAAAACAAAGAAAGTAAATCACCTCAGACTTCTAGCAACACTAATAGACGTGTGTCTTTTACTACAGTAGTAGTCCCCACTGCTAGTGTTAGCCGGCCCCAGCTTAAGAGCACTCGCATGAATGAAAAGGTCTGGCAAAACAAAAGTCAAGGGAAGATGAAGGAAGTAGGAGACCACCCTAGGATTTTCAATGTTCCTAAGAATAAAACGTCTGTAATCGCGTGTAATGACGATTTGAATGATTCGACTTTGAATGCTATGAAAGTTAAATTTGTTTGTGTGAAATGTGGAAAGTGTGCTAATGCTAATCATGCTATGTGTGTTTCGAATAATGTCAAAGGCGTAGAAACTAGAACTAAGAAGCAAACTGTGATGCCTATTAGTGCTAGAAAACCCAAACGCAAAGTGAACCATTCTGGTGCAACCCCCCCTAAGAAAAGTATTGCATCAGACTCCACCACTAAGAACCCTAGAAGCAGAATTAAGGAATTATATGAGTCTGCTAGCAAGCCTTGGAAATGGTGGTTTGCTAATCAATGTCCTCCAGGATATAAATGGATGCCTAAGGTTAGGACAGAAAATGTGACTACGAGCGTTAGTGTGCCTCTAAGTGATGAAACTAGGGAAACTAATGCATCAGAAATCACAACTAACATGGAATCCAATTTAGCAAATGCTCCATCGTGTTCTAATTCTTCTGCAGGTGATCGAAGTAATTCTCTTCATAATGGACTCCGGATGCACGAAGCACATGACGGGGAATCTCAAGATTCTAATTAACTTCGTGGAGAAGTTCCTGGGTACGGTCCGATTCGGAAATGATCAATTTGCACCGATCCTAGGATATGGAGACTTGGTTCAGGGGAATATCACTATCAAAAGGGTTTACTACGTCGAAGGGCTCAATCATAATCTTTTCTCGGTTGGTCAATTCTGTGATGTGGATTTGGAGGTTGCTTTTAGAAAGAAGACATGTTTTGTTCGTGATTATGATGGGAATGACTTACTTACCGGAACACGGGGTACTGATCTCTACACTATTTCACTACAAGACTCCACATCTTCAACTCCAACCTGTTTCATGGCTAAAGCTTCAACGACTCAAGCTTGGTTATGGCATCAACGTTTATCTCATCTTAACTTTGATACCATCAACTTGCTTTCCAAAAAAGATATTGTGCGAGGCCTTCCTAACTTGAAATTCATCAAAGATCATCTTTGTTCTTCTTGTGAGCTTTGTAAAGCTAAACGGAGTAGTTTCAAGACAAAGACTACACCTAGCTCTAAAGGACGGTTAGATCTTCTTCATATAGATTTGTGTGGTCCCATGCGTGTTCAAAGTATCAATGGGAAGAAATACGTTATGGTAATTGTCGATGACTACTCAAGGTACACATGGACTCACTTCTTGAGATCCAAGGATGAAACACCCGATGTTCTCATCAGCTTCCATAAAGTGATACAACGTGGTCTTCAAGCTCAAGTTAAAGTGGTTCGTACTGACAGAGGTACTGAATTTTTGAATTCAAAACTGAGAGACTATTTTGAAGCTGAAGGAATTGAACATGAAACATCTATTGCTCGAACACCCGAACAAAACGGCGTTGTTGAAAGACGAAACCGTACTTTAGTTGAGGCTGCTCGAACATTATTATCCGCTTCAAAACTTCCACTATACTTTTGGGCCGAAGCCGTGTCAACCGCATGCTACACACAAAACCGCTCCTTAGTTATCCCAAGACACGAAAAGACACCATATCACATAATTAATGATCGCAAACCTTCACTCAAACACCTTCATGTTTTTGGATGTACGTGTTACATTATTCGAGATGGTGAAAATCTGGACAAGATGAAAGAGAAAGGTGATGCATGCATTTTAGTGGGATATGCAACTCAGTCTAAGGGATACAGAGTGTACAACAAGAGAACAAAATTGATAGTCGAGACTATTCATATCAGATTTGATGAATTGCAAGAAATGGCACTTGAACAAAGCAGTTTAAGTCCCGATCCACAATGACAAATGACTTCCGTTCATAACCGCACGGAACTCGGAAATCAAGACCACAACAATGAACCGTCAAGTTCAAGGCTGGTTCCTGAACATGTTCCTAGAGCAGATATGACAGTGGACACGACACTTGAAGAGTTGGAAATGTTATATGGACCAATGTATGATGAATATTTCGCGGGGGAGAAACAAGTTGCATCGAAGTCTTCCGCTGTCACTCATGATAAGAATGATGATACCGATCATCATCAACCAAAGGATACAACTTCATCTACTTCAACACGGGTTGTTGTAGATTTACCTCCTCAGAATATCACTTCAACAATCGATCCTACAACATCCACAACTACTGTCATTGCTCTAGAGAACACAAATCAAGCAGACGGTGCATTATCTGACGAAGACGAATTTATCAACCCATTCGGTACACCAGTACACGAAACTGGAGAGTCTTCTACTCGCCATGTTGATCCGTCAAATATGCATACGTTCTATCAACGACATCCTTCAACACGTCATTGGACCCGAGATCATCCTTTGGTTCACGTAATTGGAAACCCTTCACAGCCTGTTCGTACAAGACGACAACTAGCCACCGATGGCGATGTTTGTATGTTCGCACTCACCGTGAGTACGGCTGAACCGAAAAACATCAAAGAAGCCATGGCTGATCATGCTTGGATTGAATCGATGACGAATGAACTTCAACAATTTGAAAGACTTAAAGTCTGGGAACTTGTTGACAGACCATACGATGTGACTCCTTTAAATCTTCGTTGGATCTGGAAAAACAAGATGGATGAAGAAAACACGATCATCAAGAACAAAGCTAGGCTAGTGGCTAAGGGGTATGGCCAGAAAGAGGGAATTGATTTTGATGAATCATTTGCACCAGTTGCTCGGATGGAAGCAGTCAGGATTTTTCTTGCTTATGCTGCACATAAGGGATTCACTGTCTATCAAATGGACGTAAAGACGACATTTCTTAACGGTCCTTTGAAGGAAGAAGTCTATGTCACGCAGCCGGAAGGATTCGTCAATCATCATTATCCTGACAAGGTGTATCGTCTCCACAAAGCACTTTATGGACTCAAGCAAGCTCCAAGGGCGTGGTACGACGAGCTCTCAAAATTTCTGGTAACCAAGGGTTTCTCAAAAGGTTCCATTGATCTAACTTTGTTCACTTATAAATATGGGGATGACATTTTGCTTGTGCAAATTTATGTTGATGACATTATTTTCGGGTCTACAAACCCAAAACTTTCAAAATGGTTTGAAAAAGTAATGCACAGCAAATTTGAAATGTCAATGATGGGCGAACTAAAATTCTTTCTAGGAATTCAAGTTCACCAATCCCCAAGTGGTATCTTTGTAAACCAAGCTAAGTATTGTCAAGAGATAATCAAAAAGCATGGTATGACTTCATGTGACCCCGTTGGGACACCATTATCAACCACATCGCTAGATGCTGACTTGGAGGGAAATGTCATCGATCAAACGAGATATCGTTCCATGATTGGTTCCCTCATGTACTTGACAGCAAGCAGACCTGATATTCATCATGCTACATGCTATTGTGCACGATATCAAGCACGACCCACTGAAAAGCACCTCAAGGAGGTTAAACGGATATTTCGGTACCTTAAGAATACCATTCACATGGGACTCTGGTATCCGAGGGAAACCGGTTTCTTTCTAACGGCCTATTCAGATTCTGATCATGCAGGGTGTCTTGATACACGTAAAAGTACTTCTGGTGGTGCACAATTTCTAGGACAAGATAAGCTTGTGGGATGGTCTTCCAAGAAGCAGGATTGCACGTCACTTTCATCAGCCGAAGCGGAGTATGTGTCTCTATCTGCGTGTTGTGCTCAAGTTCTTTGGATGAGAACACAACTCACGGATTATGGCTTCCACTTTGATAAAGTACCTATGTACTGTGACTCAAAGTCGGCCATAGCCATCTCCTGCAATCCGGTACAGCATTCCCGCACGAAGCACATCGATGTCAGATACCACTTCATAAAGTAACAAGTTGAAAGAGGTATCGTTGAACTATACTTTGTTGGAACGGATTACCAATTATCCGACTTGTTTACGAAAGCTCTATCGAAAGATAGGTTTGAGTACCTCGTTAGGAAAATTGGTATGAGATGTTTGACTCCAGCAGACCTGGAGATTCTGGCAAAGGTGCCTGCTTGATTTATCTATCAAACATCAACTTGTAAATATCTTTGAAAAAGCAAAATACAAAAATATAAAACATATAAAAGCAAAACACAAAATTAAAAATCTTTCAAAATCCAAAAATATTCTTCTCGACATGTCTTTCAGTATCGATAATATTGACGTGCCTAGAAATGTCGCTCAATAACGACACGGGTGTGTACATAAAGCTCGAATGAAAGTTGTAAATATGTTTTCAAAACATGTCATTTCTTCTTTTAATAAAGGAAATTGTCTATTTTGGACAAATATTTCCAAACAACGGGTAGAGCAATCTATCACGGGTTGAGCTTGTCACAAAACATTCAACGTTTTGAGCTCAACACAATGGCTTATAATCACTTTCAGATTGCAACCCTGTTCTATATTCACGAGGGAGTGTACGATTTCGTGCTCTTACCTTCAGCAAAAGAAGAGAAATCTTCTTACACTTGAGTGGATTCGTCAAGACATTCAAAGTCTATGAACTCAAGTTTATTCCTTAGAAAAACCTTTCGACAAAAAGAATTGATTTTTCAAAAAGCGTTGAACACAATTTTTTCAAGAATTTTTCAATGATATTCAAAATCTTTCAAAAATTGTGTGTTCAACAACTCCCATCCTCAAAAAGCGAAATGTGGATCATATCCTCACAATGACAATTCAATTGGATCAATTTTTGAGGGGAGCATTTTAACTTCATGCAAAAGATTAACACATCTTTCTCCTAGAGATTTCAAGACTATTTTTTCAAAATATATTTTAATCAAATTTGGTATCTCTAATATCAAAAGATTTTATATATTAGAGATAGGGGGAGAAAATGTGATTAAAATGTGATCTAATATAAGACTCAAGCACTTTCACTCTTACCTACATGTGCGAAACACTTTCGATTATCGATGCACAAGTGAAGGGGGAGCATTTCTAAAACGACAAAACTAGCAAGGTGTTAAATGTTTTTCAAACACTTTGTTAGAATTTAAAGTGGTTTTCATGGTTACGATCAAATACCCACAACATCTTTAATTCACGACGTTATTGGTGTCAAAATGGTGGTTAGGTTTAAGTCCTATGATCCAACTAGAACCAGAGGGATCTTCCCAGGGACAATCCAATAGATTATTAGAAGTCCTTAGGAAAGATGGAGTAGAATGTGAACGTAGCTGAATGCCGACTAAGTACTGATGCTAGCACTGGAACAATCACAACAAGGTGCTAGTAATGATGTCTTGGTAAGCATTGAAGGGGTTGAAGAATGAAAAAGAAATGTAAGGATAAAGGGTCTAAAGAAAGAAGCCCTCCATACAACTTAGGCAGAAACCGGGTCAACTCATCATAAACTCATCATGGACCCAGTGATGTGAAGCACAACCCTTTCCTAGCTACTCAGGCTTCTCTCAAAAGAAGTTTGTTTTATTGTCACGGAGATCAACACGACTTCTATTGACTTTCTCACTCCGAGATAGTTGATATTGAATAGGTGGCATCTGCTCCAGCCTCCGACCACTAAAAGTGCACAAATAGAGTCTAGAGCCAAGAGATCAATCAAATCTCGTTAGGACACACAGATGAAGATCAAGAGAGTCCTACGCTATATCCTTGTGATATTGCTAGAACACTCAGAGTGATACTACTTAGTATTCACAATGATGAGTGGAAATCCTTCCAGTGTTAACATCAAACAGCACTGCGGTAGGTCATATGCAAGATTCTTTATGAATTGAACATGTGCAAAACTGAAAAGCAACAGTGGTTTGATTCTGAATTGATTCAAACTCGTTTCAGGTTTCTACGCAATATCTTAATGATCTTGCCAGAACATTCAGAGTGATATTCATTAATATCCATAGTGACGAATGGAAATCCTTCTAGCGTCAACATCAAACAGCGCTACGGTAGGTGACTTGTGAGATTCTGATGAATCAAACTTGTGTCAACTGGAAAGCAACAATGGTAAGATTCGTTAAGAATCAAACTTGTTCCAGGAATTTGAATTGACGACTTTAATCAAGCGGATATCTATCCAATTGATTCACTCTTTATGTTCGCAGTCTTGCTTTGAGACGGTCGAGTAAAGAGAACGGATAGTACAGCCGTGAAACCCTGTCAAGGAGATTCTTAAATGAATCTACCTGATCACAGGTACGATATTTAATATCGTATAACGGTCTTCACCGACCGGAGGTAAAACGCTACCGATTTAGGACGAATGTCAAAGCCATTCAGTCCGTGTCTATGTTTTGTCTCGAGCAGGTGGCGTCACGGTGTACACAGCAAAGTCAATGATTCAGAAACCACATACTCATGCCTAAAGACATATTCAACAATTAATAGTGTGAGTATGTGGATGAAGACACAAGATCGCAAGATGGCAAAGACAAGTCAAGGATGATTTGAAGATCTCAAGCTTAAAGACAAAGTAGAAAGACAACGACAAAGGCTCAAAGATCACAGCATGAAGGAACAAGACTACTATTACACGTTCAAGACTCATTTATGGCGAGATTATTAATCTCTACAATTTTCCTAAATGACCAAGGTTTATGACCTCTCATTGGGGGAGATTGTTAGCCTCAAAATATTGAGCCAAACAAGAATGCTCGGTCATATGTTTATTATGTATCGTATTATAGAACGTTGTAATAGGTAGTATATTAGTCGTGTTATACGGGCTTAACTTTAGGCTAAAGTTCATTAATAAGTAACTAAAGCCCAAAAGGAAAGCCCGGCCCAAACCATATAGTCCATAAAGAAGCCCGCATGTGGGTGGACTATATATACTACCCTCCTAGCATGTTAGGAGGGTTGGTGATTCATTTTCTCTTAATCTAATAGTTCACAAATTCACACACTTCTCTCTCTTTTCTCTCTCTAGTTTCTCTCTCTAAAACTCATCTCATTTCTACCTTTCTTTCTTTAAATTCGCGCTAGAATCATCACATATTAGGGACAACACCCTTCTGTATCTTAGCATGAAAACATCATCACCTTGCTGAAAACATAATCCTCATAAGGAGACATGAACTTAGTCAGCATGAAAACGACATTCACGTAAAAGTATAAACTTGACTGATACAAATAACATAGAAGAATAATCAGCTGAGGTTTAACATCAACTGATGTGGATAGTTATGGTTTAATCCACAGTATTCATAGTAGGAAGCATGTGACTAAGTATGGGCGATTCTGTTTCGATCCATACCTGTCAAATTTTTTTGAGAACTGTCATGTATAGAAATGTACAATCTGGGACTAAATGTGGTTGGTTGTAGTCCAATTCGTATTTGTCAAGATTTTATGAAATGTCATGATATGACAAAGGTGAACAACTATGGATCGGTTATAAAACAACATTCAACTGAAAAACATGAAATTTGATCTGAACATTGGTGAACGTATATGGGCTGGTTCACCAAGTAATATTCGACTAAAAGCATGAATTTGTCAAGAGTAAGGATGAACGCCATAGGGTCGGTTCACCAATACAAAAATCTAAACGGGCAAGGGTGAACGCCTATGGGTCGGTTCACTAAAACAAAATTCGCAGAAAAGCACATGCGACTAAATATGGCTAGTCCTGTACCAACCTTTTACTTAGTCAAAACTTTAAGAAAATTGACTGATAAATGGAGAAAACTGACTGATAAATGCATGAGAAACATGAACGATAACAACGCCAAAATCTAGGAAGTTCCTGGTGACTACCCACTAGTCATATGTCAAGTTTTAGAGCCTACAGGTCGAACCTATAGCTCTGATACCATAATTGTAACACCCCACTTGGATAAGTGGACCGTTACGTGTATTTATGGCTTGTCATCAAAGCATAAGGTAAATGTCCTAAAACATTAACTGACCATAACGGAAATACCAAAATCAAACATCGGTAATCCAACCTAAGCTCAAAACATGAAAAATAAAATACTGAAGGAAAGGACTAAACAATGTCCAAATAAGCAGAATAATGTAAGAAGTGCATAAAGTAAGAAGTCCGGATAGCTTCCATTCAATGCACATGCTCTCAGAATCCTAAGAGCGTCCTGGTGTACCTGCCGTTAGAACATGAAAGAACTACGGCTGAGCATAACGCTCAGTGAACGGATATAAAGCATGATAAGGAATTACTGAAATGAAACAGATGATAAAATACTGAAGCTGTAAGACTGATAAGTAAAGTTGCAGCAGAAATCTGTGTATAATCTGTAAAGTCTGATTTATATATAGTAAAGCTGAACTGTTATCTATTAAATCTGAAAACATGCATTTACTGTATTTTAATTACCAGAGCTTATATAGGTCATGTGATGTAACAATGGTTCATGAATAACTGGAGGGGTGACCTCTAAATGCTGTAGAAGGGTGACCTCTAAATGCTGTATGGGTGATCTCTAAATACTGTGCTGGGTGGAGGGATCAGCTCCAATGTGAAGGATGTAGAGCACACACCACATTCACCCTGATAACTGTAAACTGATAAGCTTAGGATGCATCCATACGTCCCACTAAAAATACTGATAAAATGGCCAAACTGAGCTGAGTGGGACGATGCAGGATATCACTCTCCTTCATGTGAGTCACGACACCGGTTCCTCTAGTGCCATGGTTACGGTACCTCCGAAACTAGTACATAAACTAGTGATGCTTGTATATAATGCTCAGGCAATTTATTTGGGTATTAACATGATTACTGATAAGCTTAAACATATACTGGGGAAAACATTTGACTGAAGACGGGAAATCCTAATCATTCATAGAAAGGAAGTCCTTACTGAAAGACGGGAAATCCGTACCTTATGTCGAGTAAGCGAATGAAGATGAAAGGCGGAAAGTACTACTCCGACTTCACGTGATCTACATAATAAAGGATGTGTATGAGTTGCTTGTGCATGGTGTATGTTACTTGTTTATAAATTAATTTACCTGTATATAGTTGGCCGTTGTGCCTCGTAACTATCTTTAGTACTCTTATTATTATATTTTCATTAAATCGCTAGTCTTTATACATTTGATATGAATTATTAGTTCATAGTCTAAATGAATACTTATTATTTATTACTGTATAAATTAATTATATTTAACTTATTTAATTATTATATCATACTACTTATGATGCTCCAGTAGTTAAATACAAAATTTATTTTACTCTTATGATCACTTTGCCAATTTGAGTAGTCTATATAGGCTTATTGCTTTTTTTTAAAGAAACAAATTCGTTATATGAAAGTTTAAAAATACTCATGCATCCATTTAGGCTTTTATTTTTATTTCTTTTTTTATTTAAAAACAAGATACTAATAATAAGATATTTCATCGCTCAGGCATTTCACGTCAGACATAAAACTGTTTTTGTAACGTTGTATGAACATTTAGGTAATCATTATCATCTTTTAATAAATGTTTACGCATCCGACTCGAATGACCATATGACACGATTTAGATCCATGGATAAACGCTTTTTAAACATTAATATATACTATCTTAATAACCAAATATTATACCTTCAAATGGTTCCTCTCAGTTAGTACGTCATGCGGATATGATCAAATATATGCATTTACCAATTGTTTCCATGCATCCTTTACTAGATCTATGCTTAATTCTATAATTACACTCATGAGTAATCATGATACATATAGTTTCATTGTAGTTTGACAACAGCCTATGCTTCTTCTTATCATGAAATAATGGTTTATCAATTATGTGATGTCTTTTTTTACATCACAACGTCACATGCATGCATTTGACATAACAAATTCTATTAATTAACATGGTAGTTACATCTATACAACTAGCAGCGTATAATAGATGCATGGTTAAGTTATACCTCTTCGATAGGTCGAAATGCGAAAGCAAAACGGAACACGAACGCTACAAATCAACAAGGCACAGTCGTAACTCAACTCCTCCTTTCTTGTTTTTGTGTCTGGCGGCTCAAGTAACACACCCTTAGTTTTTTTTTCAATTTTTTTATTAACTAGGTGATATGAGAAGAGTGAAAGGGTTTTGTTAGTTGTTCATAGTGGGCCGAGCCTTGGGCCTCTTTTCTTATAAGGCTTGTATGGTTTAAGCTTATAGGTCCGGTTTATATATTTTTCCATAACTTAAGTTCTTGTGTATTATTAATTTCACGAATTTATATTTCGTATAATAACTCGTCGTGACATAATTTGATATATGTTATTACTTGTCTTGTATAAATTAAATAATAAAATATTTAATTTAATAGTATTTTTAAGTGGGTTTTACAATGTGTAACAAGAGTTAGTTAGAATCCTTTGGATGTCGTTGATAGTTTAACATGGACGAAATAAAAGTTTTGCTGAAATATTTGTTGATTCAGGATTAAAGGGGGTGTTTGGGTTTAGGGTTTTAACTGATTAAGGTGACTTAAAATCTAGTTAAAACAGATTAAACACACCTCAAGTAGTAATGGTAGGTCATTTCAGTGCTTGGTTTTAATATTGGTGGTATAAAAATCAGTTTTGTATGCACTAAGTTTGGTAAAAACTGCATATCAAAATCAGTAGGCCAAAAACTAAGTTGTTTTAGCAATTTTTGATCTAAATATGTGACAATCCGTTAATTTATGGTCAATATTTTATTCTCAATATTTATTTGAAAATATTATTTTAATGATACAATATGAACTCACTTATTTTTGGGAAGAAATTTGGATTTACGTCTTGGAGTTGCATCGACTACGTCTAAACCGGAGGATTCAACGTTACGTGCTTACGTTTACATACACCGTCCTTGGTGACAGTCCGACATTTCAGAAAATAAATTTATCCATGAATATTATTTTGGAGTTTTAAATTTGTGTTGGTTCATAAACTCACAAATTTACGAGAAGAGATTAGGACTTACGATTTTATTTTAACGTCCTTTACGACTAAACCGGAAACCCTAGGATTACGTATTTACGTTTTCGAACTCCGTTTTTGATGAGACAATTTTTATTGGATTCGTTTTGTGCCGTTGATTCATAAATTATAAAAACGTTTTTCGTAAAACGACCTGAGGGCACGCAAATCGAGGAAACTAGAATCGAGGAGTACCAGTAAATAAATGGGGATGAGACAAGTAGGACACTTGTCCCACCCCCATCAAAACCGGCCTAACAAGCCACTACACCACTTGAGGTGTCAACACTTACACATAACAAGTTTACACTTGTAAACTTAAGCTTCACTTTGAAGCTACTTCACCCACTAAGCTAACAAAACCATCAAACCAACAACTAGTTTCTCATTTACCACACACACTACATGCAACACAACTCAAACTCTCTCTCACCCTCCATTTTTGGCCGCCCCATTTCTCCACAAAACACCACCATTCATACAAAATTTAACCATAAACATATGTTATAATTAACATATGTTAATCTCCATTAAAAAAGATGAAGATTGGTGCAAGTTATAACATCCATGGAGGAGTTTTCTTGGTGTCTTGGGGATGATTTTCCACAAGGATTTTATGAAGATTGGTGGTCATGAAGATGGTCTTGGTGCATCACAAGTATCTCCATCAAAATCCATGTTTTGATCACAACCTACATCATCATGGTGGTATAAAGATTGTCCTCCTCATCTTCTTGTTATTTTGATTATGTAAACATGTATTTTATTTCCTATTGTATATGTATATGATGATAAAAATGTTATGTGGGGATTTGGTGTTGATAAACATGATTAAAAAGATGAAAAACCATAAGAAACAAGGTTAAAATCTTGGTTAAATTTTTGGCTGTATAAAACAGTAAAGAAACAGGTCATGGACTGATAAAATGATGAAGTATAATCCATTTACAGTAAGATATATGTCTTGTACACATGTGAGAGTTGGCCATGCAATGGAATCATTGTAATGAGTGAGATATGATCAAAACAAGTTTAGGGTATAAATCTGAGGTTACTGTTTTGGACGATTTTTAGAAAATACTTAGAAGATGATTCAACAGTAGCTATAGAAGAGTTAAATGTAGCACATATCATGTAGTTTATGTGATAAAATTTTGAGCTTCTATCTCCATATAGAACTCAAGATATGGCAGTTTTGGTGAAAGTAAAGATAAAAATCAGATTTTTGGAAATTAAAGAATAATACTATTATATAAGCACTCAAAATTTAATAGTATAAAATATAAATTAAAACCTACTAACTTATAAAACTTATTTTTATAAATATGTAAAAGGGTAAATGAATGAATAACTTATATAAATGGTAGTGAAATAATACTTATAAGTTATAAAACTATAAACATTGTTTTTACGACTTTTTCGGCTAATACCGTAAAAATTAACGTTTTTGTTAAATAAAACTTAGATGGTTGGACCCATCTAATGAAAACTTTATAAAACTTATATACTGATATATAGACATGTATAACAAGTAAAAACCGATAAAACCCGAACTATAGGACATACGGACGTTAACGGACTAAATTAACGTTATTGGACTAATAATTGGACTAAATAAGATAAAAACTTGTAAAAAGAACTTATTGGGCTTAACCCATTTGGGCCTAACATGGAAAGTATACATACTGATAAAATAAGTATAACAAGGATTAAACAAGCTAAAGAACTTATAATAAGCTTATAGGACTTAAAACGTGTAAATAAGTAAAACTAGTAAACTAGTATAAAAGTTATCGACATATAACACAAAAATGAGTAAACGAGAATATGTAAACCCACTTGATCATCATCATATATATAATCATCATATGTATACATAATTGTTATTTTTATAAAGTCATTGGACATGAGTCTAAGACGAGTATTATTTGTCTAGGTTTCCGTGATTGAAGCACGTACCGTACATCCGAATTGCCGATAACCCGCCTTCCCATATCATCGTGAGTTCATAGCCTCGCACTCTTTTAAATGTTTTTATAAATGTTTTATAAACCCGCGAGGGAGATAACATGTTAGTTTTTATTAAATAGGACACCATTTGTCCTGATTGTTTGTTTATTGATTTTGGACCCGAATGATTGAATGACCCGATTGTATGACCCGATAAATGATTAAAGGACCCGATAGATAAAATCAAATGGATTATTAAAGTTAGGTTATGTCACTAAAAGTACCATTAGCATGAATTGTGAACTACCGGGAGTTGGTAGACGCTTATGCATTTAATAGTACTATTTGGGGACGATCACCCCAGTTCGCGCCTTGACGGTTGATCCCCGTCGTGCCACATTGATTGGTAAGCGAATTTATGTATGAGAAGATTTCCATAGCGTGACCTTTGTGACAACACGCAACTTTAGATGGGCAAAAATTGGTATCGGGTTAGCTACCCGTTGTTGGTTTAGTAAGGTAACAATGTCATGCGGCTTATAATAATCCAAAACTAACAAAATACTACTAGACGCTCCGAATTACGATGTATTGCCTGACTAGCAATACAGGGTCATACTATTGATATTATGTTTGTGTTTTGGTTTTCATAACCATATTCGTATAACGGTTTTATTTTCATACAACGTCGTAAGATGTATTGTATGACATTTTTACGACATTGGCTCGTATAATGATTTTTATTTAATCTATACAACGTTGCAGAACGTATTGTATGGTGTTTTTAATGACAATGATTCGTACAATGATTTTTAAGGCGAATGCCTATATTATGATTCTCGATAAAGATTTGTATAAAATGATTTTGGCTATTTTAAGGCCTATTACAAAGATTTGTACAAAACGATTTTTGGTAATAATTTTATACCAAAGTTATATTGATGTAATTTATTAAACTCTATGAATTCACTCGGTGTTATCGCTGACCTTTTTTTTTAACATGTTTTATCTCAGGTACTTGAAGGTAATTCTCGGGAAGACGACAAGAATTCATGGCCCGCACTTAAACAATATTTTTCCATTCAAATACTTTGTAAAACTTTGTATGAAATATAATGACTTGGGACCGATGTAACTTTGATGTTTATGAATGGAAATGATTTATTATTAAACGACGCGATTTTTATGCGTTGTCTATGATGTGAGTAATGTGCTATCCCGTAACACCAACTAGTCTTCCGCTGTACTGAGTTGTATAAAATTTGGGGGTGTTACAAAATACATGTGATGTTTTTGCTAGTTTTATCATGTTTCTAAAGCGAGTTGCATCGAAATTATAGTTAATGTGTTAGGTGCGTTGTTACTCACAAATTTTTATGTTTTGAACCACGTTAGAAATTCTGTATAATTATTAGGAGTTTTGACATGTATGTTTTTGGATTTCATTAATTGTTGTTGCTATGATGTGACCAACTTTTGCTGATATTTTATGGCGTTTGCTAGTATAATCAGTTTTCTAACGTTTTTACGTTGGTTAGATCTACATGTTTTACGTAATCTAGAAACTGTTGTTGAGTTCATTGTGCGGTATTTGTATTTCGAATGACCTAGATGTTATGTTAATATGGTAAGATTACCGTTTACTGTTGTGCTAACTACACCATTGAGAATGCTTTTGATGTCTTTACACATGACGACGATATAAACTGGATTAGATTAGGATAACTTTTAAATTATGTACATGTGGTTATTTAACATATCCTGATGGCAATATAAACAGAAAACGAAGGCACATCCGGCATCAAACCAGAATTACCACTTGATCCAAGAAAGCGTCATAAAACAGAAATACCTGGTAAGCATACGTTGTCCATTTCATATCATTTTACTTTTACTGCTTTTAACATACAGTAATATTCACAAACATTACTTTTTTCTGTTTTAAAACTGAAATATTTGTTAAGAATCAAGTTTTTTATAAAAATGTATACAAGTGATCACCACTTGTTTGTTTTGTCTATTATAAAACAGTTAGATTAACAAACATTTTTTGCAACATCAAATTTTATATGAAACATCCATGTTCATAAAAAAACCTCCATGAATTTTTTAGCATACATGTTTTTTTTAAAAACAGTATGTATTAACTTACCAATCAGAAAAAAAATAAAAAATACATGTATGTTTTAAATAACATACATGTATTTTTTACATCATACATCTATTTTCCACAGAAAATATATATTAATATTTAATATTAGCATGCATGTTTTTTTTTATAAACATTTATTTGTTTAAAGATCCAATATTTATCTCAACGTTTCTTTCTTACAAAAATTCAGATGACAACAACATTGAAGTTTACCAACATCCCCGGGCAAAGGATAAAAGTAATTGGGCAGTTCCATCAAAAAAGCCGTATGCATTCAATACGAGAACTAGCCCAAAACCATTATATAATGCTCTTTTGACTTTGAAACCAGTCCAGATTGCATGTCTCGAACAGATGGGTTTTGGAGGAATGCTCATTTTAAGGTGGACAATATTCTGGCAGGGTTGGGATTTTTTGTTGTTGACAAATTTGACCCTAAAAAATGGCCATCAAGCTAGAGAACAAACTAATCTAAATAACTAAACAACTGATTGGGGACCTACTTGGCATACAAAATTAGGGTACTGATTTAATGGATCAAGAATGGACACATGATGATGATATGATAAAAGATTAGGAGGCACAGTTTGCAATTGGGAAGGATATTACTCCTAGCGACGTGAAACAAAAGATTAGCAAATCAAGTTTGGCGGACATGAATTTCAAACTAAATTTCATTTCCCTTTTTACTTCGTTGTTGAGGTTTGTCAAAGGGGGCGGTGTATGTGATTACTCTTTACTTGAGCATATCAGTAGAGATACTGATTTGTCCAAGATAAATTGGTGTGAATATGTGTATGATTGTCTGAAAACATGTAAGAATGGATGGAGAAGCGAAGTGACAAATAATTACTTCCTGGGTCCTATTACACTTCTCACTGTAAGTCATAATATTTCTTACGCTTCAATTTCATAGTACATAACTTTTTCTTTGTACATTAATCAGTTTTTTTAAACATACCAGATGGTGTACATGGACGGGGTTGTTTGTAGCGCTTCTGATGTTCGAAGGAAAAGACCAGCGATTTCTGTATAGATGCACGAGTTATTAAAAGATAGAGAGGTTGACCAGGCAACTGAAGGTGGGTTTATAAAGGGTAAATTGCAAGGCCCTTTTTCTAAGAAGATGATGACCCAATGCCTGAAGATGAGACAGTAAGTTATTTAAACATAAATGTTTTTTAACATTAATGCATTTTAACAACTTATATATTTACTTGAACCATACATGTATGTTTTAAAAACATACATGCAAATCTTAAAACATACATGTCTTAAAAAAACATGTATGTTTTTAGAAAATAAAACATACATGTCTTAAAAAACATGTATGTTTTTAAAAATACATGCATGTTTTAGAACATGTTTATTCAGATCAAACATATATGTTTTTATTAGAAAAAAAAGTTTTTGTTAGAAAAATACATGTACGTTTTAACATACAAATAGATTTTTATAACATACATTAGTTTTTTATTAATAAAAAACCATCTTAGCCCCAAAACATTAACTTTTTTTTCAGGGATACATTTGGAAATTCAACAAGTACATATCGACTATCAATTCTACACGTGTAGGTTTTGAAAAAACATTCACGTCCGCAACTGATGCATATCCTGCTAACAACATTATTGCTGAATTCTTCGCCAAGTACTACGAGTCTCTAGACATGATGGTTCCTGATACTTATTCAGAAGTTCACTAATCGCCAAACCATCCTCCACCACCGGCTGTTACACCAGGTAAAAAGATTTTCCCTTCTCAAACCAAACCTGCCGTACCATGGGACGGGTTCAACAGTAACGCTTTTAGTCTTGGATTGACACAAGACCCCCTTTTTAACTCACCTGTATCTCATTGGGGGCCTTTATAGTAGATTTAAGGTTGGGGCAAAAGAGGAGAGTTAGCTAACACATGTAAGGGCATAGGGTTTTCCTTATAAAAAGCATGGGTATGGTTAGGTGGGTGTTTGGCTAATAGTTTGGAGAATAAAAATCGGGATTGTTATGGGTAAAATGTCAATGGGATATGTATTGAACTTAAGAAAGTGAAGGGCTTATTAGAGAAGGGTAATGGGATGTTTAGGACATATTAATGAAGTTAATATATGAGAGAAGATTAGATATCCATCATAGAGTGATGAGCCATTTTAGTTACTGGTTCATGTCTTGATGTATTGTATTTAGTTGTTTAGCTTTTTACTAGTGCGTGGATATTTGAAGAAGCTCAATCAGGTGAGTTTCATAGTCCCATATTTTTTAATGTTTTTACTTCCAGATGGGATGGAAGAGACACGTTGTACTTTATTTGTTCTTTTAAATGAATTGTTGTGAATGTTTTTATATGTTAGTTTGGAAAATATGTGTTTACTTATGCATTGAACTGCTATATGGAATACTTAATATAGTTAAGTATACTTGATATCAAGGAGGACAAGGTTGGGCCTTGGGGACAAGACTGGGTCTTGGGGTATGGTTGTTGGGTGTATGGGCGCCTAATATGCCATGGAAGGAAGGAAGGAAGGAAGGTGATAACGACCAGAATATACATATTCAACCCATTATTATAATGCCACTTTGTATTATAAATAAGAGCTTTTGATACTTAATATATTGCGTTTTATATGCATGTATGAAGTATTAAGAAGAAAAGTGAAGAAAACACAAAGGATGGTCCTTATTGTGCAAATATGACAAACTATTCAAAGAAGAATATGGAACGCACAAAAGTGCGGGGCACATTGTCAAAAGTGTGGCGCACATTCCCACATCCAAAGTGCGGCGCACTTTCGGATAAGTGCGGCACACATTTTGTCTCAGCCAGCACTATAAATAGGAGCCACTTCTACTCATTTTATACACAACATATCTCTCAACTACTACTTTATAGATCAGAATATTCTTAGTTTTCTTAGTGATATTTCAGTATTATCCACTTTTGGGAAATACTTGTAACGAGATTCCACTCTTCGATTCTTGCAGAAACGATACAATCATGACACTTGTGTACTGGTTCATTCAATCAATATAAGTATGATGTTCTCTTACTCTTTTTCATCTGTTACTTTGATTACTATGTTAGGCTAAGCTATTTGTGACTATATTGGTATGTTACTATGATTAGTGATGATGCTATGATATGATCCTTTATAATCGATTTCAAGCTAATGTTATAAAACCATTTTACCACCTAGTTCTATAAACCATATTTTATCTAGAGTTGATTTGTTATGATGGCTTGGCGTTGAGAAACGCAAATCGTTGTAATAAGTTTTTAAAGACTTGTCTATGGTTTTGAATCTCTGGTTGGAGAAATCCGCTTAGAAACCATGATAAAATATTGAGCTCGTTGGCAACTTGTTTTGAGCTTAGTCGCTCGAATAAACATAAGTCTTGAATCACACTAAGTAAGTTGTGTAAACACCATTTTGACGAAAAAGGTTTATCACTCTTTACCTACCTAAACATATCTCGATCATTATTATCATCATCACGAACTCATACGAACAAACCCATATTAGTCATATTTGTTACTATTATTATTCAGATCAATCATTTCTTTCTTCAGTTATTATATTGATTACCAAAACGAAATTAAGTCCCAGCGAACAATCCTGGCTTACCACTACAAAGCTATATTACGAACGAAAGGGTATACTTGCCCGTGTTTGTATTTCTAGTCCCTTGTTTTGTCTAAACCTTGTAATATAATTTTAAGACTTGCAAAACGAACATCAAGTTTTTGGCGCCGCTGCCGGGGACTTACAATCATGTTTTGTAACCAAAACTTCCATAATCTTTGAAGAATTGTACCATTTCCCACTCAAACATAACCCAAAATTTTTCTACAGTACAGAAAGTACGCAACACATTCCAAAAGCGCCCCGCACTTCCTGTAGCGAACTAAAGTGCGCCGCACAAACCAAAAAGTGTGACACACATTTCTTCTATAAACCAAAAAAACTCTTGTTGGATGCACACCCGTTCATCGGAAACTCCACCATTATCACCGTTATCAGAACCTGAGCGTACCCTTAATCGAAGGTTACGTAGACTTCACCTTCGTGTACCTTTAGATAGCAGACACGAGCAACATCAACCTCGCGAAATCAACCAACCTTTCAAAAAACATTTTCAATTCCTATTTCTCACCAAACTCATCAACCGTTACGATCGAATGTCGAACACCGATGATGAACCAATATGGTCAGCCGATAGAGTTGTAGCACCAACTCTTGGCTCCGCAATCGTTTTAGTTGAAATTGTGAACGATTTTGCAATTAAAGGAAACCACTTGACACTTGTCAAAAACCACCAATTTGATGGTCGAATCAAAACCGATCCTCACAAACACATCCATGGATTTAGCGGAATATGAAAAATGTTTAATTATGGATAAGGACAAGCTGAAGCCGTTCAACTCATGATGTTTCCGTTATCCTTGACTGGAGAAGCCAAGTCATGGCTCTACGAACTTAACAAAGGAACCATTCGAACATGGGAAGGTCTTAGAACCGCTTTCATTATCCGATTATTTCCTCCTGCTGATGAGACTACTTTTATACATAGTCTCATCATCCAAAACGGGCTTAAAATACATAAAATATCATAAAAAGGCCAAATATATGCTTGTATTTGTTACATGTGTATTTTAGGTACGGATATTGAGAAAATGACAAAAGATCACAAGAAACAAGGAAAAACGAACACGGGAAACAAAGCCACACAATGAACCAAGCCCTAATGGTGATTTTCCAAGAATAATCCTTGAAGATTTTACAAAAAGGGCCCTCCACTTTGAAGAATTGGCAAGAATGGTCCCTAAAAAATGAAGACTTTTCAATATTAGTCCTCCAAGAAGTCAATCATACAAGTCAAGACCATAATCTTTGAAGAAAATGCCAAAACAGCCCTTCAAGAATCATGAATTGGCAAGAAATAGCCCTGAAAATACTTTACAAAACTTTTGGGGCAAAAGTGTGAAAAAGAAAAGTTGATAACAAAGAAAATGGGCGTTGATACAAGTTTTAACTGAAATGAAAGAAGATAGAAAGGAGAAGGACTAAAGCTGGCCGACACAAAACTTACCTTAACCAACCAACACTTGACACCTCACCCCACTCACCCTCTCAACCAATCACACTCCACCCTTTTGCCAACTCACCCATCCACTAATCCGGTTTAATATTTATTAAACCTTTGGCGCCTAAACACTTATTTAAACACTAATCAGGATCAAATCCCATGTTCTTCCTGTTCTTAATACGAATTGGGCATTTCTTAAACATAATGAATTAGGACCTAATCTCTTCCAGAATAATGATTAGGGGTCTTATTATCACAACCCAAACCTTAAATCCCCATCACCATCAACTCACATGTATCACAGCCCCTCCCCTGCCTCACTTTTCACCTCCAAACAAAACTCTTGTAGCAAATCAACGCCCCAAGGCCTTGATTATTTCCTAAGCATGTATTGGACGTCCAAGATCACCCCTATCCCACTGGCATCACATGTATCCCCTCCCAAGTCAAATTCAGTCAACAAAGTTCAAAAAGTTCAAGGGCATTTTTGGGACTTCAAGCACTAGGGTTTTATGTTTTTATCAACTTCTTAGCATTGTTTGTAGCCTATATAAGGCATTAGTATCACAACATTAGCTTTTGTTCTTGGTTTTCTTTAGTCATGTTTCTGTAAATCCTTTTTTTCAAGTGAATGAAAAAAGTGTTTGAAAGCTGTGACGAAATCCAAGTTCCATCCTTTACTTTCTGTTGTTATTGATATATGTTTGAGGTTTTGATGTTTGAAATATTGTTTTCAAATATTGTGCAAGTTTTTGCAAGTTTTCCAAAAACCTGATTTTTTCTAAGTCCTCGTTCAAACACTTGAACTTTTTGGGCTATAAGTTGATCATAGCACCATGATAAAGAGTTATCAAGGTGTTGTGAGGCTTGTGGTTTGGGATGCATCAAGGGGTGGGGAATCAAGCTTGAAAGATCTTGGTTATTTTCATTTTCTGTTTTAAATAATATGTGTGTTACTAATCTTATTGTTCTTAGCAGCTTGTTGGAAGCTTGTGGTTGTTAAGCTACCACATAAGCTCAAACATACGTGAGTGTGGATGTACATTCATGAGGTGTGTCTTATTTCCTTGAAAATTTGTTGAAAAAGGTATTCTAAGTGATTTTGATATTCTGCTGGTGTATGTGTGTTTATATGCATGAAAATTGGTTCTTGATTCATATGTTGTATGTTATAATGCTTATTTGGGCTTAAATCAATCTTGAGAATACTTTTACTTTGTTAAAGCTGGTTTTAAAAAGTGAAAAGGGTGTTTAGGATTGACTGTTGGTTCAAGTTTGTATGATTTTGAGTAAGTGTTGTTGTATTGTTTGAGTTGTTATCTGTTATCGAGGTACTGTTATGATATATGCATATTTTGTGCCTTGAATCACTTAATCAAACACTTGGCTATAAAATCTTGAAAACTTGTTGTTTTGCTATGAAATATTGTACACACCTAGTTTGCATGTTAAACTAGGGCTAACAAGTGTTAAATCATTGTTATTGCAAACTATGTGATAGATCTGCGGCCTTGAATTTGTATTTGGTGTCAAGTAGATCAGCAAAATTGTTCTTGTGTTCATCTTTGTTCATCAGCAACTGTTTATGCTTAGATCTTGTTCATAAGTTGGATTCATTGCATGAAATTAGTTAATATGTGTTTCATTGAGTTGTATTAAGCTGGTGTATGCATTTGGTGGTTTGTGGTTAGCTTATACTAGCTTAAACATTAGCTTATATCACCAGATCTATTTATGCCATGTCTGTGCTATGTCTGTGGACTGTTTGATTATATGTGCTATTTGGCTGAGTGTTTTTGTGATTGTTTGCTTGTTATTGACTCCTTACAACTCACTGGTTGTAAGGTTGCCTTGATTGTCCTACAAAACCAAGTGAAACTCTCTAAAAATCAAAGTCAAGAAGTCAAAGCAGTGGGAACTCCTTTCCCCTGCTGCTAGCCACTGCTAGTTATAATTGGTCAACAGCTTATTTCTTGTTCATTCTAGCTTATTCCAATGTGCAACAACTTATTTTTTGTAATATGTCTTAATATTTTGAGCATATAAGTCATTCTGGAAGTTTACAGCTTTTGGTTTAGCTTTTGACTAGAAAACGACTATTTTGTCTTTTTTAAAATCAGCTTTTTGCTAATTTCAACTTATTTAGTGGTGCTTTTTGAAAGATTTTTGATTATTAAGCTTAGTTAAGCTATTTGTGACTTACTGCAACTTGAATCAGCTCTTGAAATAGCCTAGAACTCAAAAACAACTATTTTGTCGTTTTTTGAAGAGAGCTGTGGCTTATTTCAGGCTTATTCCTTGAGCTTATTTCAAGTTTCTTTTTGCAAATAGCTTATTTAGGTCAAGAGAAGGACGTGGGTAAAATTTTAGCTTATGGCATCAGCTTATAGCTTAATGGGCCAAAAAGCCCATTAAGGATAAGCTGTTTTCAAATAAGCTAACTTAAGCTCATTTTCAAATTTTGGGCCTTTGAAAAATTGTGTTTAAAATCAGATTTTAAGCTTAACTGGAGCTTTTGGGCCAATTTTGTGGACTTTTTTTTATTGGGCCCAATTCTAAGCCCATTAAGGGACTGTTTGGGTATTTGGCCCATTTAAAGGCCCAACAGGGGTATTTTTGTAATTTCAAGTTCATTTCTGTGTTAATTAGGTTAAAATAAATTAGTTTGCAACTTTTTAGAATTTTTTATTAATTTTATATTTTTATTAATATTTTATTATTAAAAATTAAATTTTAGATTTTTGCAAGTTTTTCATTTTTCCTAGTTCAAATACACTAATTTAGGAATTTTAAAATTTTTAGATTAATTTTATTGTCATTACATTAATTTTCAGAATTATTTAAGTTTTAATAGTTTTTAAATGTTTTTAAATAGTTTTAATTAATTTTAAAATTTTCAAAAATAGTTTTAAATTTAGTTAAGTCATTTTAGAGGTTTACAAGTTAAAAAATCTCATTTTGGGGTTTTTGTTAATTAAATTGATTTGTTGGGCTTTATTTAGCATTAAAAAATAATTATTTAATTAAATAAAAGGTTTGAATGATTTTTGATTTTTTGTAAACTCTAGTTACATTTTTAGGATTTATTGCATTTTTCTAGGAATTTTTAGAGTAATTTTTAAATTTAGTCACTTTTTACGGTTTTACGTGTACGACTTCGTCTCAGTTTAATTCATAATCGTAACCGTCTTTCTTTTCTATTCTCTTTTCTTCTTTTCTTTTCTCATCAATATAATCACAATCACTTAATCATCTCTTTACACAACACACAAGCCTCCTTGAGAACGACCCCTACATTGGGTCATTAGTGCTTGGTTTTCCTAAACCGACACTTAATACTTGCCACTTTTACGCTCTTTTTCCTAAAAGACGTGTTTTTACAACCATCATTTTGGCGCCGCTGCCGGGGAGGCGTGTTGTGTTTTGATTTGAAAAATTGTTGTTTTTATACTAGCTATAATAGCTATTTGTATTAGTAGCACTCTACTAATACGTATTATCAGTTTTTCGTTTTTTGTGTGAATATTACTATATTGTATACGTAGAACAATAAATTGACAAGTACTCCAAAAGTGTGAAAACACAATCTTGATTGGGAGGTCATTATTCAACCATTGTATTCGAATCTCAAACAAGAAAGAAAAGGAAAAATAGATAATTACTTTCGTGAAGCTTAATTTTGACAAACACAAACTATAAGGTGGGTATAAGGCGGGTATTATAAAATATACCTTAAGCAAAAAGGCTCTTAAGTGCTTCGCGCCGCCTCGTTTCCCCGCTTGCTTGTGAGTGTTTAGATTAAGTGGGCTAATCGAGGGTTTGCCAACCAAAATATTATCTAAATATCATATATATTTTCTTGGTTTCATTTGATTAAACCCTCTTGAATGTTTAGGTGTTCCACCAACGTTCTAAAGTCATCGAAGGCGTTCACTTCACGTGATCGTTTTCATTCCTTGAGGCTTCTTTAATCAAGAGATTTGATTAAGGGAGAGATTTGTAGATTTTTGTCTACCTAATACATTTACCAAAATTAAAAAAAGGTAAAAACAATCAAAAATCCAAAAAAAATGAAAAAGTCAAAAACACCAAAAAGAATCTTCTTTGCTCATCCCCACGTTGTACGTGACGTTTATGCAAACTCGCAATCAAGCAAGACGTGCACGTAAACGTCGTAATCGAAAGGAAAACACACCAACACCTTCTAATGAAGAGACTCCAAGTGAGGAACCCATTGTAGAACAAGAAGCTATCATGGCTAATCGTACTATGATGGAGTTGCTTCAAGCATCCATCGAGGGTTTTGGAGAGGCCATTGTGATTCCCTCCATCCTTGCGGAGAACTTCGAGATCAAGACGGTTTTAATGTCTATGCTTCAAGCCAACAAGTTTCGCGGACACGAAAAAGACAACCCACATTATCACATTAGGCAATTCAATCGTCTCACCGCGACTAGCAAGTTTAAGGATGTACCCCACGATGCCATTAATATGATGTTGTTTCCATACTCGTGAGATGGACCCGCCAAGATATGGGTCGAGAAAGAACCCCCAAATTCGATTTTGACGTGGGGTGATCTCGTTTCTAAGTTTGTGAATCAAATTTTTCCACCATCTAAAACAACACATTTAAAAACGAGATTTCATGATATACTCAAAGGTCTAATGAAACTTTTTCAATGGCTTGGGAAAGGTTTAAAGAAATGTTACATGAATGTCCACACCATGATTTTCCGGGTTGCATCAAATTGACACTTTTTATAATGGGCTTAATGATCATGAACGTGATTACTTAAATGCCGTCGCGGGTGGTAATTTTTTGTGTGCAAAATGACCGATGAGGCTTTGAAAATAATTGAGAATAGGTCTAAGGTTTACAACCCTCGTAACAAACCGAGTGTTGCCACTATGGGTTCGTCATCGTCGTCTCGTAACATGAGTTCCTTGCAAGATGAAGCAAATGAGGAGAATCGGTTTTTCGATAGGTTTTCGACTCTTATGACTCATTGGAAAGCACAAGATGCTTTGAATTCCGCATCGGTTAAAGCGGTTGGAAAGAGTTGTATTTCGTGTGGTGGAGCTCATGATTTTTCAGAGTGCATTACCGCGGATGGTAACACTTCGAATGCATATGTAGCCACGGGAACTTATAACCAAAATGGTCAAGGTTCCCGCCCAAATCAAGCTCCACAAAATCAAAATTCTTACAACTATCGAAACAACAATCAAAATGGTGCTTACCAAGGAAATCAACGTAACTTCAACAAGGGTAATTACCAAAGTGGGAACAATGGGAAAATTTCAAACCAAAACCAAAACCGTGATTTTCAAACTACTACACAAGGTTTTCAAAATGCTCACACTAAATATCTAAATGGAGAATTTTTTGGATTATGCAAAGGAAAACGATGCTAAGTTTGATAACATGCAACGTGAGATGATTATCTTAAGATCCGAGTTGAAAAACGAGCTTAAAAACGAACTTGCAAATGAATTGAAAAATCATGCTAACAAAATGGAAGGAAATGTTCAACGTCTCCAACAAAATCAACAAAAAATGGAGCAAGATTAAGCAAGAATTGTTAAAAGCGGATGCTAGGCAATCAAAATTTGAAGATTGAATGGGAAAAATGTTTGAAGCTATCATGTTTAAATCGTCTTCTTCGGGTGGTCTTCCTAGTGTTACCATCGTAAACCCGAAAGGAGAATTGAAGGTTATTACTACTCGTAGTGGTAAAACTTTTAAAGAACCTATTTCTCGTCCAAGTACTTCTACGGAGAAGGAAATAGAGAAAGATCCCGAGGTGATGGTAGGCAAATTCCAATACCTCAAAGTACTGCTCAAACCACACCTACGGTTGAACCAATACCAATAGTGAAACCCGAGATTCCATGGGCGTTGCCTATGCCCCAACCCACACCACCCTTACCTTACCCATCAAGATGAAACAAGGAAAAGGCACAAAAACGTAACAATTATCAATTTGAACTTTTTATGAAAACGTTTTGTGACTTGCATTTTAATATAAGTTTTGCCGACGCTTTGTTCATGATGCCTCGATTCGCCGCAAACTTCAAAAGTATGTTGAATAACAAATAGAAATTGCAAAAGTCATCTAGTTGTTCTTCGGTTTTTCTTAGCCGCATACCTCAAAAAGTCGGTGATCCCGGTAAATTTTTAATCCCATGTGCAATCCAAGATATGGAAGAATGCTACGCCTTGGCCGATCTTGGTGCTATAAATTTGATGCCTCTTGAAAGTTTTAAGTCGCTCAATCTTCGTAATCTCACTCCTTCAATAATGTCAATCGAGATTGCTGATCATTCTACGATTCCAGCTTGTGGAGTAACCGAAGACGTCTACGTGAAAGTTGGAAAGTTTTACTATCCCGTGGACTTTATAGTCGTAGACATTCCCATCGATCCTAAAGTTCCTCTAATTTTAGGTCGATCATTTTTTGATACGTCAAGAGCACTTATTTATGTTCATGCCAGGAAAATCACTCTACGTTTCAATGAGGAAGAACTCGTCATAAATGCAATTCAAAACTCCACACTTTCTCATGTGTATTCTATCACGTCTTTGAACAATGTTGATTCCATCAAAAACATTTGCAAAAGATTTTCAAAAAGAGTTTTAGGAGTTGTTGATAAAAACGATTTTCCATCCCCTCCGCCGGTGGAGGTTAAGAGTGTTAAGCCTACGTCTCCAATCATGGAAGATTCTTCGGATGATGAATATGTTGACCCCGATGGGGCGGTGTTCTTTGTTGATAAACGTTTTGTGAACTTACAACCACCAAAAAGGTTTTTAAATGTGAGAATTTTTAGTGTGTCTAACATCGTTTTAGAAGCACCAAATATTTTTGACATAATTAAATCGGGTTTTCATAAGGAGTTTTCAAAAGATGAAAAAATAAAAAAATTTGAATTGGATTTAAAAGATTTTTCTACAATTCTAACTCCGTCATCACCTCGAGTTTTGAGTGCTACAAGCTCGTCTTCTCCTTTTGACGATGCTTTGTGTGGACTTAGTGTGGAGGAAGCCCCTTATGTTCCCTCCCCTTTTTTTCCACCGAGGACGAGATATTTGATCCCGGAATTGCTTCTAAAGGGAAATCTCGGTCTTCCACCGATGCAATAAATGGAAAATACTTTCATTTGATTGGTGCGAGTCTACCTCGAGTAGATCAATGTTTTTGTGACTTACCCATTGTACCACCCTTCTATTTCTTCTTATCTATTTTCTTTAAACCCTTTGGGTTTGTTATGGCACGTGTTGAAGTGGCGTTGGTTTGTTTATCCAATGAAAACGAGAACGCCATCTTCGATCCCGGTATTTTGCATCATCAAAGGACTTAGTCCTTAATACCGGTTGTTTTTGGGCCTTGTTTATCATGTAAGCCCCACCAAAAATTAACCATACCATCATTATCCCTAAATGATCACATTTATGGGGGATTCGAGTCGAGCTTTTGACTCGGTTATCAAAAACAAGGTGCCTCGTGGGGGAGTCCCATGCTTATCCATGTACATATTATCGCTTTCTAATTAGTTTAACGTGAGGGGATTTGTGCCCTTCCAACCTTTGTTACGTGGTTGTTTGTGATATGTGGATAAAGCAGATCTTGGTCCATGGAATCCCAAGAAGGTAAGAACTCCAACCTGTCCGATGCTTCTTCTTTTAGATGATCATGGATTGGAGCCTCTCGTGTTCGTTTTATGGGAGCACTCGATCGTTTGCTTTGAAGAATTTCTCAATATCAATGATATATCCTTTGATGTTCTAACTTTAGGTTTTTAGCGCACTTCATAAATGGCTTTAAATTTAACGGTTACACCCTTTCCATGCTAGATTATGCATTCGACTACGTCTCTAGTATGGGGGTTTCCAACCCTTAGACTCAAAACATTGAGGACAATGTTTAACTTTAGTATGGGTGGTGAATAGATACTTGCCTTGCCAAAACTTCACGCTTTCCGAAGTTTATCTTTTTGTTTATCGTTTTGTTGCAAAATAAGGCTAAAAATGGGCAAATTTTAAAATTTTTCTCATATTTTATAAGTGTTTGAAGACACGAATGTAGGTTTTTCGATGGCGAGAATAAGAGTAATTTTTTACTCTACCGTGCGTGTTGAGCACTTATCTTCGATTCCTTAACTTATATTAGGCTAAGTCTCTTAAATGAGGACGATAAATGATAGAGTTAATTATAAGTTACTATGCTAAACGTAGAGTACTCGTATTCTTTCAAAAACTCATGTGTTCTCGTTGTTTGCTTATTCTCCCTTCGCTTGTAAATATATTTTGCTTAATAAGTATTGACTTAGCGGTTTAGTCTTGATTTTTGGTTTCTAGTCTTTTCTAGTAGCTTCCATGTAATTAAATTGGGAAGTCATTAAGGTATAGCCAGCGTCACGGTTTTGAAGTATTGGCAACTCGAATAATCGAAAGCTTCACCTAATAATAAGATTTCAAGTGCTCACCTAAATCAAGCAAACAATTTGAAGGTCACAAGGCCGAAAAATCTATGTGAAATTGAAAGTGAATTAAGCCTTAATCTTTGAAGCTTTAAAGATCCAAAATTTGCTTTTAGCGTGAGGATATACGTCTTTGGCCATAATAAACACCTCATGGCGAGGTTAAATAAAAGGCAAGGCAAGACCGAAGTCATAATAAAAGCTTCATGGCGAAGTTGAATAAAAGATGGAGGTAAACCTATTATAATAAGGCCCATCCGGTAGGGGGCGTATAAAAGTATTGGTAATAAGTCTCATGTTCAAAACCGTTATAAAACCGTTTTTATCGATCCTTCTTGTTTACTTAATTTTTTGACATCGTTGTCTATTAGGAGGGGTTATTAATTCGACGGTCTTGGTTACACCGTTATGAATCTATTTTTAGACCTGAATCTCTATCATCCCATAAGTAAAAAATGTATCCTCGTGAAACATTCAAGACAAAATAAAATATAAGAGATACAACTTAGGAAAATGGGAGGATAAGTACGTTATTAGGGCATATGAGTAGCGTTAGCATTACTAACTTATAATGACAATGATCTCGTGACACGCTTAGCATGGAACTGGGGTGAAAATTGAGGACGACAAAAGTATTTCTAACGAAGCATTCACGTGTTCTTGTTCTATGAACCTAAACGTCCCATTTTGAGATGAAAATCATACATTATGTCTAAAACGCAAGTAGTAGTAATAGTAGTAGTGTAGCTAGTTTATCATTCAATAAAAGTGCATAAAAATGAATTTTGGAGATGCTACGATACTTTATTCTAGCATTGCGTGAGGGCACGACAATGGTTTAGTATGGGGGAGTGATGAGACTGCTTTTATACATAGTCTCATCATCCAAAACGGGCTTAAAATACATAAAATAACATAAAAAGGCCAAATATATGCTTGTGTTTGTTACATGTGTATTTTAGGTACGTATATTGAGAAAATGACAAAAGATCACAAGAAACAAGCAAAAATAAACACGGGAAACAAAGCCGCACAATGAACCAAGCCTTAATGGTGATTTTCCAAGAATAACCCTTGAAGATTTGAAGATTTTACAAAAAGGGCCCTCCACTTTGAAGAATTGGCAAGAATGGTACCTCAAAAATGAAGACTTGTCAATATTAGTCCTCCAAGAAGTCAATCACACAAGTCAAGACCATAATATTTGAAGAAAATGCCAAAACAGCCCTTCAAGAATCATAGATTGGCAAGAAATACCCCTGAAAATACTTTACAAAACTTTTAGGGGCAAAAGTGTGAAGAGGAAAAGTTGATAACAAACGAAATGGGCGTTGATACAAGTATTAACTGAAATGATAGAAGATAGAAAGGAGAAGGACTAAAGCTGGCCGACACAAAACTTACCTTAACCAACCAACACTTGACACCTCACCCCACTCACCCTCTCAACCAATCACACTCCACCCTTTTGCCAGCTCAACCATCCACTAATCCGGTTTAATATTTATTAAAACTTTGGCGCCTAAACACTTATTTAAACACTAGTCAGGATCAAATCCCATGTTCTTCATGTTCTTAATACGAATTCGGCATTTCTTAAACATAATTAATTAGGACCTAATATCTTCCAGAATAATGATTAGGGGTCTTATTATCACAACCCGAACCTTAAATTCCCATCACTACCAACTCACATGTATCACCACCCCTTCCCTGCCCTACTTTTCACCTCCAAACAAAATTCTTGTAGCAAATCAACGCCGCAAGGCCTTGCTTATTTCCTAAGAATGTATTGGATGTCCAAGATCACCCGTATCCCACTGGCATCACATGTATCCCCTCCCAAGTCAAATTCAGTCAACAAAGTTCAAAAAGTTCAAGGGCATTTTTGGGACTTCAAGCATTAGGGTTTTATGTTTTTGTCAGCTTCTTAGCATTTTTTGTAGGCTATATAAGGCATTAGTATCACAACATTAGCTTTTGTTCTTGGTTTTCTTTAGTAAAGTTTCTATAAATCCTTTGTTTCAAGTGAATGAAAAAAGTGTTTGAAAGCTATGATGAAATCCAAGTTCCATCCCTCACTTTCTGTTGTTATTGATATATGTTTGAGGTTTTGAAGTTTGAAAGATTGTTTTCAAAGATTGTTTTCTAAGTACTTGTTCAAACACTTGAACTTTTTGAGCTATAAGTTGATCATAGCACCCTGATAAAGAGTTATCAAGGTGTTGTGAGGCTTGTGGTTTGGGAAGCCTCAAGGGGTGGGGAATCAAGCTTGAAAGATCTTGGTTATTTTCATTTTTTGTTTTATATAATCTGTGTGTTACTAATCTTGTTGTTCTTAGCAGCTTGTTGGAAGCTTGTGGTTGTTAAGCTACCACATAAGCTCAAACATACGTGACTGTGGATGTACATTCATGAGGTTTGTCTTATTTCCTTGAAAATCTGTTGAAAAAGGTGTTCTAAATGATTTTGATATTCTGCTGGTGTATGTGTGTTTATATGCATGCAAATTGGTTCTTGATTCATATGTTGTATGTTATGATGCTTATTTGGTCTTAAATCAATCTTGAGAATACTTTTACTTTGTTAAAACTGGTTTTAAAAAGTGAAAAAGGGTGTTTGGGATTGACTGTTGGTTCAAGTTTGTATAATTTTGAGTAAGTGTTGTTGTATTATTTGAGTTGTTATCTGTTATTGAGGTGTTTGTGTTCTGATATATGCATATTTTGTGCCTTGAATCACTTAATCAAACACTTGGCTATAATATCTTGAAAACTTGTTGTTTTGCTTTGAAATCTTGTGCACAACTAGTTTGCATGTTAACCTAGGGCTAACAAGTGTTAAATCATTGTTATTGCAACCTGTGTGATAGATCTGCGGCCTTGAATTTGTATTTGGTGTCAAGTAGATTAACAAAATTGTTCTTGTGTCCATCTTTGTTCATCAGTAACTGTTTATGCTTAGATCTTGTTCATAAGTTGGATTCATTGCATGAAATGAGTTCATCTATGTTTCATTGAGTTGTATTAAGCTGGTGTATGCATTTGGTGCTTTGTGGTTAGTTATACTAGCTTAAACATTAGCTTATATCATCAGATCTGTTTATGCCATGTTTGTGCTATGTGTGTGGACTGGTTGATTAATCTGTGCTAATTGGCTGAGTGTTTACAACTCACTGGTTGTAAGGGTGCCTCGATTGTCCAACAAAAACAAGTGAAACTCTCTACAAATAAAAGTCAAGAAGTCAAAGCAGTGGGAACTCCTTTCCCTTGCTGCTAGCCACTGCTAGTTATAATTGGTCAACAACTTATTTCATGTTCATTCTAGCTTATGCCAATGTGCAACAACTTATTTTTTGTAATAGGTCTTAATATTTTGAGCTTATAAGTCATTAGGAAGCTTACAGCTTTTGGTTTTAGCTTTTGACTAGAAAACGACTATTTTGTCTTTTTTAAAATCAGCTTTTTGCTTATTTCAGCTTATTGAGTAGTGCTTTTTGAAAGATTTTTTATTATTAAGCTTAGTTAAGCTATTTGTGACTTATTGCAACTTGAATAAGCTCTTGAAATAGCCTAGAACTCAAAAACGACTATTTTGTCGTTTTGTGAAGAGAGCTTTGGCTTATTTCAGGCTTATTCCTTAAGCTTATTTCAAGTTTCTTTTTGCAAATAGCTTATTTAGGTCAAGAGAAGGACGTGGGTAAAATTTTAGCTTATGGCATCAGCTTATAGCTTAATGGGCCAAAAAGCCCATTAAGGATAAGCTGTTTTGAAATAAGCTAACTTAAGCTCATTTTCAGCTTTTGGGCCTTTGAAAAATTGAGTTTAAAATCAGATTTTAAGCTTAACTGGACCTTTTGGGACAATTCTGGGGACTTTTCTTATTGGGCCCAATTCTAAGCCCATTAAGGGACTGTCTGGGTATTTGGCCCATTTGAAGGCCCAATAGGGGTATTTTTGTAATTTCAAGTTCATTTCTGTGTTAATTAGGTTAAAATAAACTAGTTTGCAACTTTTTAGATTTTTTATAAATTTTCGATTTTTATTAATATTTTATTATTAATTTATTATTAAAAATTAAATTTTATATTTTTGCAAGTTTTTAATTTTTCTTAGTTCAAATACATTAATTTAGGAATTTTAAATTTTTAGATTAATTTTATTGTCATTAGATTAATTTTTAGAATTATTTTAAGTTTTAATAGTTTTTAATTGTTTTTAAATAGTTTTAATTAATTTTTAAATTTTCCAAAATAGTTTTAAATTTAGTTAAGTCATTTTAGAGGTTTACAAGTTAAAAAATCTCATTTTGGGATTTTTTTTAATTAAATTGATTTTTTGGGCTTTAATTAGCATTAAAAAATTAATATTTAATTAAATAAAAGGTTTGAGTGATTTTTGATTTTTTGTAAAATCTAATTACATTTTTTAGGATTTATTGCAGTTTTCTAGGAATTTTAAGGGTAATTTTAAAATTTAGTCACTTTTTACGGTTTTACGTGTACGACTTCGTCTTAGTTTAATTCATAATCATAACTGTCTTTCTTTTCTATTCTCTTTTCTTCTTTTCTTTTCTCATCAATATAATCACAAACACTTAATCATCTCTTTACACAACACACAAGCCTCCTTGAGAACGATCCCCACATTGGGTCATTAGTGTTTGGTTTTCCTAAACCGACACTTCATACTTGCTACTTTTACGCTCTTTTTCTAAAAGACGTGTTTTTACAACCATCACCTGCCCTATTTGAAAAACTCCTCGGAGAAATCCAAAGCTTTTCTCAACAAGATCGAGAAACTCTCACTGACGTATGGTTAAGAATGAAAGAATTAATCAGAAACTGCCATGGTCATGGACTAAAAATGGAAGGAATAATCAAGATTTTTTATCATGGTCTTGACGATGCTACCCAAGATGCATTGAACGCCGCAGCGGGCGGTATTTTCCTTTTCAAAACCCATAACCAAGCTTACCAGTTATTAGATGACAAAGTCTTACTCAGCTTGATTGGTCCAAAAACCACAAAAACAAAAACCGACGAAAAACCGTAGCTTTTGCCGAAGAAAACAACAACCCAACCGACACTAAAAAATTATGGCTCGTATGGACACCATGTCTCTCAAAATTGACACTCAATATAAAGAGATGAAAAACAAAAATCGTGAAACATGCAAACACTGTGGAGGAAACCATCCTTCTAGTGATTGTGATGACGATGACACACCAATGACAAAGGAAGAAGAATCCAATTTCATGAACACCTTTCGTCGAACTCGATTTTATGATGATTATCGTAATCGTGACCACGATAATTGGAGATCTAACGATAAACCAAGTTACGATCGAGACGAAAAGAAACCTAACCAAACCGAAAACAAACCCAACCTCGAAATCAAGCTCGACAATTTTATCGAATATCAAAGAAAAACCAACGTTTTCGTGCAAGATACATTCACTGACCTCAAAACAAAGTTCCAGACTTCAAAAAAAACCACCAAGCTTCCATTCCAAACGTTGAAGCTAAGTTTGATCGTTTTGTCGATAAGCAATCGAATCGCGCTTCTGGTTCCTTACCTAGTAATACAAACCCAAACCCCGAAAAACAACAACAAATATCAACCACCACAAGCTCGTAACGAACATGTGAATGCCGTATTCATGCGGAGTAGTTTATCTTATGAATCACCTACCAAACCTACCCAAGACACACCAATTGAAAACAAACTCGATAGTGACGATGAAGATGAAGCCCAACCAACCAAAACCAAAAACACTGAAAATCCAACACCCAAACCATATAAACCAAAAGTACCATACCCCCAACGCATACACAAGCAAAAGATGCAAGCTAAGTATGGTAAATTCCTCGACATAATCCAAGAAGTTAGAATCAATATGCCTTTAGTCGATGTTCTGGATGGAACGCCAAACTATGGCAAATTGATCAAAGAACTTATCAAAAGCAAACATAAGTTTGAAGATGTATCTTCAGATTTTCTGAATGATGAATGTTCTGCCATTATCCAAAACAAAGTACCACCAAAACTTGGAGATCCTTGAAGTTTCCTAATTCCATGTACTTTCCATCACTCATACTCTTGTAACACCTTGGCCGAACTTGGCGCTAGTATCAACCTCATGCCATACTCCTTGTATGCTAAACTCTCAAAAGATGTTCTTAAACCCACAAAAATGAGCGTTCGCCTTGCGGACCGTTCTTTTCAATACCCAATGGGAATAGCTGAAAACATGCTAGTTGAAGTTGGAAAATTCATTTTTCCTGTCGACTTTGTAATCCTAGAGATGGTAGAAGATAGCAAGGTACCACTTATACTTGGTAGACCCTTCTTGCATACAGCTGACGCTGTGATTTGTGTGAAACAAAAACCACTCAACCTTGGAGTTGGAGAAGATAGAATTTCTTTTTCTATCGATGAAGCAATGAAACAATCTTATTCTAATTACGATACTTGCTTTAGTATTTATGTCATTGACGAAGTCGTTGAAGCCGATTTCGACGCTCTTTTTGATGAAGTAAGCGAAATTTTATATTCTATCGAAGGAACCATCCTCGAAGAAGAACTTTTTGTTGAATTTGACGCCTTCATAGTCGTTAATACTAACGAACCTATAGAAACACCTGAAGAAGAAAAAGAAACACCGTTTGAAACCATACTTTCGAAACCGATTTCAAAGTTAAGAAATCTGTGGAAGAGCCCCCTACAGATTTAGTACTTAAACCTCTTCCTGAATATCTGGAATATGCGTTTCTTCACGAAGAAAAATTACTACCGGTAACTATTTCATCCAAACTTTCGGAAGAACACAAAAACGATTTAATTGAAGTTCTCAAGCAGCATAAACAAGCTTTTGCTTGGAAAACTTCTGATATTCGTGGCATATGTCCATCGTTCTGTAAACACAAAATACAACTTTTGGATAACAAGAAGCCGATTGTTAAAAAACAACGAAGACTAAATCCTAATATGAAGGACGTTGTTAAAAAAGAAATCCTTAAACTCCTCGATTCTGGAATAATCTACCCAATCGCCGATAGCCCCTGGGTTAGTCCTATTCATTGTGTACCTAAAAAGGGAGGTATCACTGTAGTGACTAACGAGAAAAATGAAATAGTACCAACACGAACCATCACCGGATGGAGAATTTGTATTGACTATCGAAAATTAAATGACGCAACTGCGAAAGATCATTTTCCTTTTCCCTTTATGGATCAAATGTTAGAAAGACTCGCAGGGAACGAAAACTTTTGTTTCCTCGATGGTTTTTCCAGATATTTTCAAATCACAATCAACCCTATGGATCAAGAGAAAACCACATTTACTTGTCCATTTGGAACTTACGCGTATAAGCGCATGCCCTTTGGCTTATGCAATGCACCTACTACTTTTTAGAGGTGTATGATTGCAATCTTTCACGATATGATTGAAGAATCAGTCGAAGTCTTCATGGACGATTTTTCCGTATTTGGAAATTTTTTTGACACATGTCTTAGCAATCTTGAAAAATGTTAGCACGATTTGAAGAAGCAAATCTTGTGCTAAACTGGGAAAAATGTCACTTTATATTTAAGGAAGAAATTGTGCTTGGACACAAAGTGTCTGGCGCAGGCTTAGAAGTTAACAAGTCAAAAATAGACGTAACTTCAAAACATCCACCACCTACTAATGTTAAAGGCATTAGAAGTTTTTTAGGTAATGCCGGATTTTACCGACGATTTATCAAATACTTTGCGAAGATCGCAAGACCTTTAACTCAACTTCTAGAAAAAGAAAGAACATTCGATTTTAATGAAGAATGCCTTTTAGCATTTAAAACTCGTAAAGCAAAGCTTACATGCACACAAATTATTGCAAGCCCCATTAGAACCTTCCATTTGTGCTTATTTGCGATGCAAGTGAACATGCCCTTGGAGCCGTCCTTGGACAAAAAGATGGAAAAAATTTCACCCCATCTACTTTGCTATTAGAACTCTAAACACAACCCAACAAAATTATACCATCACAGAAAAAGAACTCATGGTTGTAGTTTATGCATTTGAAAAAATCCGATCATACCTCGTATTATCAAAGACAATAGTTTACACCGATCACTCAGCCTTAACATACTTGTTTAAAAAGCAAGATGCCAAACCTCGTCTCATACGAAGGATATTGCTTTTACAAGAATTCGATTTATAAATTAAAGATAAAAAAGGTGCTTCGAATGTTGTTGCCGATCATTTATCTCGCATAGTGAATGATGATTCTAGCGATGATGAAATCGATGATTTTCTCGATGAGCACATAATGAAAATAAATACTAACATTACACCATGGTTCGTAGACTTTGCAAACTATTTGGCTGTAGGTATTTTGCGAAAGGGAATGACATATCAACAAAAGAAAAGATTCTTTTCTAAACTTAAAAAATATTTTTGGGACGATTCCCACCTATTTAGAATCTGTTCCGATGGAATGATCCGACGTTGTATTTCCGGATCCGAATCTCGAAAAATTCTCGATGAATGTCTCTACGGACTGACCGGAGGACATTATGCAACGAACACCACAGCTAAAAAAGTGTTTGACACTGGCTTTTACTGGCCAACGTTTTTTCGTGAAGCTCATACCTTAGTACGATTATGCGAAGCATGTCAAAGGACTGGAAATCTTACAAAAAGAGATGAAATGCCTCTTAATAATATCTAAGTATGCGAATCTTTGACGTGTGTTGTATCGACTTCATGAGACCATTTCCTAAACCTTATAAATGTGAATACATTTTAGTCGCCGTCGACTATGTATCGAAATGGGCCGAAGCTCAAGCCTTGCAAACTAACGATGCAAGAGTTGTTATAACATTTTTAAAGAAGCTCTTCTCTCGTTTTGAAATTCCAAAAGCACTAATAAGCGACCGAGGAACTCATTTCTGTAACAAACTTATGGAAAAAGTCATGAAAACATATGGAGTAAACCACCGATTTTCCACATCTTATCACCCTCAAACGAGTGGCCAAGTTGAAAACACTAATAGAGCTCTTAAGCAAATCATTAAAAAGACCGTTCAAAACAACCCTGCTTGTTGGTCTAAGAAATTAGAAGATGCTCTATGGGCCTTTCGTACCGCATTCAAAACACCAACTGGAACCACACCGTAAAATCTCTTGTATGAAAAAACATGCCACTTACCAATAGAAATTGAACACCGTGCATATAGGGCACTTAAGAACTGCAACCCTGATCTTATTGCAGCTGGAGAAAAGCGTATCTTTCAACTACATGAGTTAGATGAAATTCGACATCAAGCTTATGAAAGTTCACGTTTATACAAAGAACGAACCAAAGTGTGGCATGATCGCAAACTGCGACAAAGAAAAGATTTCAAACATAGAGAGAAAGTACTTCTCTTTATCTCGAAATATAAATTCAAGTATCCCAAGCTTACATCGAGATGGACTGGACCTTACACAGTAAAACACCAATATCCATCCGGATATGTTGAACTCTATGGTAGAGACAATACCACTTTTATTGTCAATGGACATAGACTCAAGCTCTACCACGAAGAAGAAAACTGTAATGAATTCGATGAAGAAGAAACCCCCTTCTTTTTGAAATAGAACCGATTAGCCGAGTCTGGCTGAAGACTCTAAACTTAGCTCTATTCGGAAGGCAATCCGTATTTTATCCCCCACTTTTTACCTTAAGTATGGAGTAGGACCTATAAATAAATAAAACCGTCCTTATATATATTTCATGTGTTTTGTTTTGTTTTATAGCATGTAGGAAAATAGCAAATTTGGAGCTCCAAGCTACATTCATATGTTAAAGTCTCGCAATTTTCCACTTAGCCCCGAGAAGTTCTCGTTTCCCTTTGCAATTTCTCCTATTATTTTTTAGTTTTATCAGTTATCACCTCGAGGACGACGTTCACCTTATGTGTGGAGGAGGGACAAATAGGAAAAATAATAAATAACAAGTTTCTCCACATTTAAAATCTTTTTGAAAATAAATAAAAATTGATATATTTTTAATAAATAAAGTTTTAGCAAAGCAAAAAAAATCATTGATTGACACTATAACTAATCACAAAAGCTCATCCACCAAATATGTGAGGAAACCTAGCTTTATATTTCTCTATTTTGTGTGAAAGCCGATAATCTAGTATGCTTCAAAATTTGTGCTTGATAATCATTTATTAAACCGCAGTGAGGTTAATTTATAGATATTTTTGAGAAGAGGAAAAATAAATCACCATTTTATCATTTTAGTTAAGCTACACTGGCTTGCTAAAATATGATGCACTTGTACGTATAAGATCCCTTGTGCTATTATCCTTAGGCTTATGCCTATCCATTTGTCAACAAAAAAAAGTATATATGATGTTCTCTAAATATATATATATATATATATATATATATATATATATATATATATATATATATATATATATATATATATATATATATATATATATATATATATATATATATATATATATATATATATATATATATATATATATATATATATATATATAATAAAGTATTCTAGTTTGTTTACGACTTTGACAAGGCATATATTGTTCCTACACCCTCATCATTATCACGTTTTGTCTCTTTGAAAATCTATCTGGTGCTCACGCCGCAACAGTTATGTCTATGTGTCATGTACAAACTTATGGTAGCTATCTATTTTATGTATGTGCTATTTGAGTGTTACCTTACATTTACCCTTTGTGAGTGTCATTTGTGTGAACTTAAAATCTAAACACTATCCCTGTGAGGTGCTGAAGTTATTTGTCATTTTCTTTTGCTACTTATAAAAATTGAATCATTTTCCTTTCATACTTCATAATACTTAAAAGCAATTTTAAAATCTAATTTGTTTTCTCGCTTTGATTGCTTGAGGGCAAGCAATAGCTAAGTGTGGAGGAATTTGATAACGAGCAAAATATACATATTCAACCCGTTATTATAATGCCACTTTGTATTATAAATAATGTAAAACCTTTGTTTTTGCCTTATTTGACTTTGTCAACTGTTGTACTCTTTATTTTTGGAATCCCTGTAATTCCACTTTTATATGGTTAAATGAGTATCATCTTCTTTTTTCATACTATAATTTTCATATTTATTTTTAATATATATATGAACCCTTAGTCTTTTTGACTACTCTGGCAATTGACTGGCCACATTTTTAAACAAGGACTCATCACCTGAGTACATATTTTTGGAAAACTATAATTTTATTTACTTAATTTATTAAGTACCTGGATTTATTATTATATGTATATATTTACATATACCTTATACTATGAACAAACATCTATCACCATAAAACAATGTTTATCATCTCACATTGACATTTATTTATTTTGTTCAAGTAAAATAATTATAATGATATACTCATTATATGCTTTCACCAAGTGACCTAAAGGTTTAACCAAAATACCTAGAAACCTTATAAGTACCTACACTATAATACATAGACTATTGTTAACTCCCAATTTTAGACAAGTCAACACATTTTCTACTCTAAAACCCATAACTAGCCGGGTATGTATACATACATGATGACGTATAGTCCTCAACTGGGTCATGAACCCGGCCCACGGGTACTACCCGCATCCGACCCATCACGAATGGGTTGGATTAATATCATTTGAGCTTATGAGCTTGAATGAACAGTGGACGCATAAGATGTGTGCGGCCCACGACGCGGTACGGCTGGTCAAGGGTTAGATAGAATCACAATCTTATTAGGATTGGGATTTTCCTCAAAGTATAGGATATACACTCACCATAAATAGAAGATAACAATCAAGCTAATTATGGCACTTATCCTTTGCTTGGGGCCGAAGTATTGGTGACAGCCCATTAGGGTTTCACCGCCTATATAAGGAACCCCTAAGGGTTCCACAAAGGTATCACATTCTCTCTACTCTCAACCTACAGCCGATAATCTTACCCTAAACCGATTACTTACTCTCACGCCGGAGTCTAATCTTGGGATATGTTCCCATAGTAAGCTTAACGCGTGTTGTTTTAGTGTGCAGGATCTCAGCAAGACATTCACTTGGTGCAAGAGCCGGAGCCCAGCCTACCCGAATTAAGCGTAATTTGGGTCAAGCAAGGATCATCCAACTTTTGTATCAACAAGTTGGCGCCATCCGTGGGACCCAAACACTAAACTAAACTCAATCTTAATCTCGATCTCTCCCAATGACGAAGGGAAACCCTCAAGGAAACTCGAGGAACACAAATCCTGGGAATCGGAAGTCTACAAGTGATGGGATATTCATCTCCACCTAGCCCTCTGGTGGCCAAGCAGGAGGACTGAATAATCAAAACATCTTTCAGTCTCTTGGTGGGGCAGGCACTTCTGATAATACCCCACCACCAACCATCACTCTGGATAATCCTGATTGAGGGGTCGCGCCAAAGGCCCATACCAAGGAGCCGCAGAGGACACCAATGGTCGAGGCAGAATTGGAAGTTGGTTCACTCGACGATGAGGACCTCGAGCGTGTTCTCACGCAGAACTTTGACAGAATCGTCTCGGGCATCTCGTCAAGACTAAACCTGGGAAGGAACCTCCAATACAGGCTTAACTTTGTCAATGTGAGAAGAAGGGTGCGGACCCAGAAGGGGAGAAGAAGGGTGCGGACCCAGGAACAACCTCCCCTCAAGGAAACCCTTCAACCTCGGAACGTACTCGAACGCATAGGGGATCACATTATGCAAGAATTGCAACAAGTCCAGGAGGATGGGGATAGGTCCGAAGGCTCCACTGGATGTGTAACACCCCCAAATTTATACAACTCAGTACAGCGGAAGACTCGTTGGTGTTACGGGATAGCACATTACTCACATCATAGACAACGCATAAAAATCACGTCGTTTAATAATAAAAGCATTTCCATTCATAAATATCAAAGTTACATCGGTCCCAAGTCATTATATTTCATACAAATTTTTACAAAGTATTTGAATGAAAAATATTGTTAAGTGCGGGCCATGAATTCTTGTCGTCTTCCCGAGAATTACCTTCAAGTACCTGAGATAAAACATGTTAAAAGAAAAGGTCAGCGATAATGCCGAGTGAATTCATAGAGTTTAATAAATTACATCAATATAACTTTGGTATAAAATTATTACCAAAAATCGTTTTGTACAAATCTTTGTAATAGGCTTTAAAATAGCCAAAATCATTTTATAAAAATCTTTATCAAAAATCATAATATAGGCATTCGCCTTAAAAATCATTATACAAACCATTTTCGTTAAAAACACCATACAATACGTTTTGCAACGTTGTATAGATTAAATAAAAATCATTATACGAGCCAATGTCGTAAAAATGTCATACAATACGTCTTACGTCGTTGTATGAAAATAAAACCGTTATACGAATATGGTTATGAAAACCAAAACACAAACATAATATCAATAGTATGACCCTGTATTTCTAGTCAGGCAATACATCGTAATTCGGAGCGTCTAGTAGTATTTCGTTAGTTTTGGATTATTATAAGCCGCATGACATTGTTACCTTACTAAACCAACAACGGGTAGCTAACCCGATACCAAATTTGCCCATCTAAAGTAGCGTGTCGTCACAAAGGTCACGCTATGGAAATCTTCTCATACATAAATTCGCTTACCAATCAATGTGGCACGACGGGGATCAACCGTCAAGGCGCGAACTGGGGTGATCGTCCCCAAATAGTACTATTAAATGCATAAGCGTCTACCAACTCCCGGTAGTTCACAATTCATGCTAATGGGACTTTTAGTGACATAACCTAACTTTAATAATCTATTTAATTTCATCTATCGGGTCCTTTAATCATTTATCGGGTCATACAATCGGGTCATACAATCATTCGGGTCCAAATCAATAAACAAACAAACGGGACAAATGGTGTCCTATTTTATAAAAACTAACATGTTATCTCCCTCGCGGGTTTATAAAACATTTATAAAAACATTTAAAAGAGTGCGAGGCTATGAACTCACGTTGATGTGGGAAGGCGGGTTATCGGCAATTCGGACGTACGGTACGTGCTTCAATCACGGAAACCTAGACAAATAATAATCGTCTTAGACTCATGTCCAATGACTTTATAAAAATAACAATTATGTATACATATGATGATTATATATATATGATGATCAAGTGGGTTTACATATCCTCATTTACTCATTTTTGTGTTATGTGTTGATAACTTTTATACTAGTTTTCTCGTTTTACCTATCTACGTGTTTTAGGTCCAATAAGCCTATTATAAGTTCTTAACTTGTATTAATCCGTGTTATACTTACATTATCAGTATCTACACTTTACAAGTTGGGCCTAAATGGGTTAAGCCCAATAATTAGTTTATAAGTGTTTTAGTCCATTTTTGTTGTATTATTAGTCCAATAACGTTAATTTAGTTCGTTAACGTCCGTATGTCCTATAGTTCGGTTCTATCGGTTTTTACTTGTTATACATGTTTATATATCAGTATATAAGTTTTATAAAGTTTACATTAGACGGGTCCAACCGTCTAAGTTTTATTTAGCAAAAACGTTAATTTTTACGGTATTAGCCGAAAAAGTCGTAAAAACAATGTTTATAGTTTTATAACTTATAAGTATTATTTCACTACCATTTATATAAGTTATTCATTCATTTACCCTTTTACATATTTATATAAATAAGTTTTATAAGTTAGTGGGTTTTAATTTATATTTTATACTATTTAAATTTTGAGTGCTTATATAATAGTATTATTCTTTAATTTCCAAAAATCTGATTTTTATCTTCACTTTCACCAAAACTGCCATATCTTGAGTTCTATATGGAGATAGAAGCTCAAATTTTTATCACATAAACTACGTGATATGTGCTACATTTAACTCTTATATAGCTACTGTTGAATCATCTTCTAAATATTTTCTAAAAATCGTCCAAAACAGTGAACTCAGATTTATACCTTAAACTTGTTTTGATCATATCTCACTCATTACTTTGATTCCATTGCATGGCCAACTCTCACATGTGTATAAGACATATAGCTTACTGTAAATGGATTCTACTTCATCATTTTATCAGTCCATGACCTGTTTCTTTACTGTTTTACACAGCCATCACTTTTAAGCAAGATTTTAGCCTTGTTCTTTATAGTTTTTCACCTTTTTAATCATGTTTATCAACACCAAATCCCCACATAACATTTTTATCATCATATAATCATCATATACATATACAATAGGAAATAAAATACATGTTTACATAATCAAAATAACAAGAAGATGAGGAGGACAATCTTTATACCACCAAGTTGATGTAGGTTATGAGTTTGACATGGATTTGGATGGAGAAACTTGTGCATAGCCAAGACCATCTTCAAGACCACCATTATACATGTATACCTTGTGGAAAATCAGCCTCAAGACACTATGAAAACTTCTCCATGGATGTTATAATCACCACCATTCAAGAGAGCTTTAAGAGGGCTTCAACATATGTAGAAATAACATAGGATTCCATGGTTAATTTTTGGATCAAATGGGTGTTTGAAGGTGAATATGGGACGGCATAAAATGGGAGAGATGAGAGAAAATGGTGGTTTGCATGTTGAGTGAAAATGAATGTGGTTTAGTAGCTAGTTTTTACACTTAAGTGGTTTTGGAGAAAGGTGTAGGACAAGTGTCCTATGCCTTTGTTAATAAGATGACACCAAGGGTGGTGTGTTAGCTTAAACTTGCCGTCCATATAGTGGGGGTGGGACAAGATTTATCTTGTCTCATCCCCATTTAAATACGGGTATTCCTCGATTCTAGTTTCCTCGATTTGCGTGCCCTCATGTCGTTTTACGAAAAACATTTTTATAAATTATGAATCAACGGCACAAAACAAATCTAATATAAATTGTCTCATCAAAAACGGAGTTCGAAAACGTAAATACGTAATCCTAGGTTTTCCGGTTTAGTCGTAAAGGACGTTAAAATAAAATCGTAAGTCCTAATCCCTTCTCGTAAATTTGTGAGTTTATGAACCAACACAAATTTAAAACTCCAAAATAATATTCGCGGATAAATTTATTTTCTGAAATGTCGGACTGTCACCAAAGACGGTGTATGTAAGCGTAAGCACGTAACGTTGAATCCTCCGGTTTAGACGTAGTCGATGCTACTTCAAGACGTAAATCCAAATTTCTTCCCAAAAATAAGTGAGTTCATAAAATAATATTTTCAAATAAATATTGAGAATAAAATATTGACCACAAATTGACGGATTGTCACAGCATTTACCCCTAAACAGGATCTTTGTCCTCAAAGATCATCTTACCTTACTACTCGCTTCTTATAGAGTTAAAGCCATGTGGGTATTTCCTCCACATTCGGTCCTTTCTCACAAGTGCAATTCATTACCACACGCGAGTTTCACTAAACATAACTACGGGAATAAGATCAGGCTTAATGTTGACTTACTTTCTCTATCCATGATGTTCACGGGTTTTTAATGAATGCAACTTTTCGCCGATCTAAGCTTTACTAAGAATAATCAGATTCTCACTTGATAGATATTCCATCAAGTTCGATATACGAAACATAATTCACGCAGTCCTTGAAGTCCTAGGGTAGATCCAGCTTATATGCCTTTTAATCCCAACTTTTTTATCATCTCAATGGTCCCATACAATCGGGGACTTATATCCCATGATTTGTCAGATCATGAATTCATTTTTCCAAGGTTAAAAATTGTGGCATAACTTCGCTACCCATTTGGCACTTCAAGATCTACATTTCACATTCATATAACCTCTTGCCCACTACCGGCAGTCAATAATCAAATCCTAATTTCAAAAATCATTTCAGGTCTCACGGGTCGGGTATTTTGTAAGGTTAGGTTCGCCATCATATGAAACCTTAAACCTAAAAGACATGTCCAACTCACAATGGGTGTATTTCGGGTGTCTTCCTCCCAACTTCCACTCATAGATGCTCTAATTTCTAAATCTTAACAAGATTCGATCTCGATCCTAATACGATGATTATCAATGATAATCCTTCCAAAGGAAAATGATTATACGGTCTATTACCAAAGGTCAATCATTCAAACATATAACAGCACTTATATTACTTTGTATCATTACTTTAACTCGTCCCTTCGATTTGGGGTGGTATATAGTACTCTCATCAAGGTTCGTTCTCAATGATTTCTAAGAAAATCTCTAGAAATTCGATGTGAAGCGAGGATCTTGATAAATATGTTCGATACAGGCACACTATGTTTACATAACTCGTTTGCATTTATCATTAACGAGAATGATATTAGCAGATTTGGTCAGTCTGTCGATGATAACCCAAATCGAATCAAATTCGGATGATGACCTTTGCAATAGCTAGACGTTTACTAATGTATGAGGTGATGTCTGCCTTCATAATTGCCATTAGTACAACTTCTTCAGACAAAGATACTTTTAGTCATAAATGACATAAATAGAATACTTATACTTACAAATTCCAACATAACTATATCTCATAATCTCCATATTTAGGCAACCACCAGTGGCCTTTAAAACATTTAACGCTATTGGCTTCTCTATTTTAATGGTTCACATTAGCCGCGAACCTCTTTTATAATCTATATTATCCTTTTTATATGCGTCGGCTATATTTTTAAATTGTTCGACAATTTATTTTGCACAGTCATTATCAAGGAACATGTCCTAATTGATTCTTTATCCTTTCTATATTATGTGTCGATATCTACATTCACTTCTCATGATGATATAATTATCATAACCGTATTTATTCAAAATTTCTTTCTTCATATCTTCTATGTTTTAGTTTCGTCTCAACTACTATTTTTATCAGTTTTTTTTCTCAATCCGGCGTTTAAAGTGTCGATAATCATTACAACTAATTAAATATTAAATATCCAATTTTTATGAAAGGTAAACATAAAGATTTTTAAATTTTCTCAGTTTGTCCAATTATATTAAAATGTTCAAAATAAATTTGAATTTAATTAACAAAATTTTTGCTGATTTATCAAAAATAATTAATAAGATTCGTAAATGTTCGAAAAACCTTCGTTTATACTTTGGCCAAAAGTTTTCTTAGTTGAAAAGCAAAAAGTGTCGTTTCAAATTTTTAAGTCATAGTTTAAATGGTTTCCTCAATCCCTCTTAAGTTATCTTGAGTTATACACAAACATTTACCCCTAAACAGAGGTTTAGTTAAATGGTTTGTGTATAAGGGAATAATCCCTTAAAATCCTTTGTTTAAAACATTTGTCAAAACATATTTCCATTTCTTTTTGGTAAAATCCAAAGTCTTAAAAGGGCTCTTAATTTTTGAAGAGTCTATATGCATACATCTTACCATTATTAATCCAACGGTCATTTTATGTAAAGAATTAAGTTTTTAATCCCTAAGCGTTAATGGTTCTAATCTTTGAAAAGTCAATATAACTTCCATTATCTATTACTCACACGGTTAAATCATGTAAAGGTTCAAGTCTTTAATCACATGTTAATTATTCGAGGTACATGTTTTTATTGTTCGGCCAATTTTAGGGCAGTCTATAAATAATTATTAACTCATTATTATTCTTATATACAAACAAATAGTCCTTAATGATCACAAGCATCAATTTATCACTTTTACAGCCTGCACACGTGATTCACCAAATTTATGAATGCTACATGTGCATTAGTCAATCCTAACGTCACCACGTGAAACTCATAATGTTCATTACAAGTACCGGATGTAGTGATTGGAATAGATAATCTCTTTCGCAGATGCGAAGTTTGATGATAACCATGCCATGGATCAAATCTTTAAAACATATACTAGAACCTTGTAAATGATCGAACAAATCTTCCATTTCGAGTTATGGATATAGTTTTCGATTGTCAATTTACTCAGTCACGGTAATCTATAAATATAAGGAATGATAACACCATAGCTCTTCATGATGACAGGCTTGGTATAATAAAATCTTTCTCCGACAACTCTCTCAGTTGTACGGTAATTCCTTTAATTTAGATGGTGCTGACGTACAGTGCACAAGCCACATGTGCAGCACCAGAAATATAATCAGTACCAATTTCAACTTGCCTTAATGGCGAAAGTCTAGGTAATTCATCACCAAATACTTCCTAAAGTTTCAGATAACATAAACATCTTTTAATAAATTCATATTAAGTTCTTCTAGATTACAATATCTATAACTAGTTCACAACCATTTACGGTAAATATTCAAGTCTAAATACAGGATAAAATCATCCGTCAAGAATTATTTAGATCACTTTTGATAATCATCATCTTATCATTTAGGGGAATTCTATTCGAGTTCCCATCGATTAAGACAATGTCGTCATGTCATAATCAATCAATCCATTCTACTGGCACTTCCAACTTTCCAGTTTTATTGCCGTCGATAAGATGTGAACTTCTCAAAAGACTAATAATAATTCATAATTCTTCACAAGTTCAAGGATATCAGGAGACACAACTACCATTAAAAGATTAAGGTCAACGCATAATCTATGCGAGAGAATTTCAAATCAGATACAGACGAAAACATTTAACGAATATGAATATATCCCATGTTTTCATAATTTGAGTACGCATTCGAAAGCTCCTCGGATCGTTACCCAGGTCATTCAAATGAAACCAAATCAAAAGAAATGATAAGAACGTCTATACATCCAGTCGGGTATCAACACTCGGTAATCAGATACTTTTCCTAAGAATCTCACTACGGGAGAACTGGACAAGAAAGAATTGTCAATTGTCAAATAAGACAATTTCCACAGATGAGTAAATTCAACTCAGAAGAATAGATGCTATAGGCACATATGTAGGTGTCCCTACTAATATGTCCCTATTTTGCACTTCTTGCAGATCTCATAAAATTTATTCTTTCACAATCTTCAAAGAAAATTTGGTGTATATTCATAATTTTATGGTGACTACTAATCAGCCTTGCATGGTCCATTCCAAATTGTATGTAGGCGCGCAACTATATACAATTTCAAGATCAACGATGCAATACTCAGTTCGTCAAAATTTTTATCATCATGTTTATAATAAAAACATTTTCATGCTTAATTCTTAAATAAGAATCAAGAATAAATTTACAAAGATTTTCTTTGTTATGAAAACAAATAAGTTTTCCAAGATGTTTCATAAACAACTTCATTTTGATATTAATCACTTATAAATCTCACTTTGAGTAATCCTTATTGTGATGAAAATTAAATTTTCTCAAAGGATACCGTTTTAACTTTATAAAAACAATGTGTGATCTGCAAAAGAGCGATGAAAAGTTGTTCACCAAGAATTAACTACGATATGATAGGAAATGAGCTTAGCCAAACAATCATGAGGTTCATGACCTCGATGGCACTCACGAAGAATGATTCACAACGTAACTCGAATCAAGATGAGTACTTGTTCAATGGTTGCATCACTAATGCAAACATTAGGATGAAGCAATAAAGGATAGATAACATCGATACATGTAGAATTTAGTAATCAAAGGTAGACTTTTCATTAATCACAAACAAGTCAAAATTTTATCGTAACACATTACGTGTCACTATGTCATATAATTCCAAAACTCATCCTACCAACTGATGTCTCAGTTAAGTTAGGGATTATTTTTAAAAGATACCACAATGAATACTAATCTACAAGAGTCATTAGGTGTTCCACATGTCCCAGAAGATCCATCGGTCTCAATTCAGAAGAAGATTTCTTCAATTTATTTCTTGGACACTGGGCATCCTCGTTAGTGGACAATGGCCTAGGAACAACCCTTAACATGAATCAACAATCAATTAAAACCTTATAATTCAATCACAAAACTTAACGACTTCTATTAATAATCTCATATTCCATACGAGTTAAATTTCACTTTATTCAAGTTTTAACAAATTTTATACTCAAGTCGATATCCTACTTCATTCTCCAATACTTTCAATCTTATTCTTCGGCCTTGTAAAGGCAATACAATCTCAATATACATCAACACTTTATTTCCAATCCTATATCTCTTACAACAACAATTATCAAATGAGTCACTAACATGATATGACTCACACATTCAATTATACTTCTCGGAAAGGTATTAGTGGCATGAGGCTTTTGGGTAATGGTTCCAATAACAGCCTCAAGTGCAACATTCACCCTTTCGATTTAAATTTAAGAATTGGATGACAGCGAGTCAGATGACATCTTTCTAGGTGGTAACGTTTTATCAAAGTCCACTCTATAAGGAAAGATCGTCATGACATCGATATCAGATTTAATCTCGCCAATTCTTTTTCAATATCATAATCAACTAATATCTACACTTCTACGAATATCAACCATTTTGTTGGGATCATAAATATCCACAACTTGGTTTAGATCTAGGATAGCTAGAGTTCCTACGAGAATAGCTTCGATTAATTTACTAGGGGATTTAGGGTTTCTTGTGACAATCTACGTCGTATAAATACCTCGTATAAAAATCAAAATAATCGTCAAACAATCATGTAATAAAATTACATCATATGTATATATATAATCCAAGTTATATATATATATTAAAATAACACTTCTCAGTCTGGCCTTGTCGGTAACTCGGGAATTCTTCGGCACCGTTATAGTCAAAAGATTTTTAGACATTTTTAGAAAAATGTTTATAGTTAAAAGATTTTGAAATGTTTTATTCAAAACCTTAGTTTTAAAAATCTTTCGTTCTCTATAACGAGAGCTCTGGTACCAAACTGTAACACCCCCAAATTTATACAACTCAGTACAACGGAAGACTCGTTGGTGTTACGGGATAGCACATTACTCACATCATAGACAACGCATAAAAATCGCGTCGTTTAATAATAAAAGCATTTCCATTCATAAATATCAAAGTTACATCGGTCCCAAGTCATTATATTTCATACAAAGTTTTACAAAGTATTTGAATGGAAAATATTGTTTAAGTGTGGGCCATGAATTCTTGTCGTCTTCCCGAGAATTACCTTCAAGTACCTGAGATAAAACATGTTAAAAGAATAGGTCAGCGATAACGCCGAGTGAATTCATAGAGTTTAATAAATTACATCAATATAACTTTGTTATAAAATTATTACCAAAAATCGTTTTGTACAAATCTTTGTAATAGGCTTTAAAATAGCCAAAATCATTTTATAAAAATCTTTATCGAAAATCATAATATAGGCATTCGCCTTAAAAATCATTATACGAATCATTGTCGTTAAAAACACCATACAATACGTTTTGCAACGTTGTATAGATTAAATAAAAATCATTATACGAGCCAATGTCATAAAAATGTCATACAATACGTCTTACGTCGTTGTATGAAAATAAAACCGTTATACGAATATGGTTATGAAAACCAAAACACAAACATAATATCAATAGTATGACCCTGTATTGCTAGTCAGGCAATACATCGTAATTCGGAGCGTCTAGTAGTATTTCGTTAGTTTTGGAGTATTATAAGCCGCATGACATTGTTACCTTACTAAACCAACAACGGGTAGCTAACCCGATATCAAATTTTCCCATCTAAAGTAGCGTGTCGTCACAAAGGTCACGCTATGGAAATCTTCTCATACATAAATTCGCTTACCAATCAATGTGGCACGACGGGGATCAACCGTCAAGGCGCGAACTGGGGTGATCGTCCCCAAATAGTACTATTAAATGCATAAGCGTCTACCAACTCCCGGTAGTTCACAATTCATGCTAATGGGACTTTTAGTGACATAACCTAACTTTAATAATCCATTTAATTTCATCTATCGGGTCCTTTAATCATTTATCGGGTCATACAATCGGGTCATACAATCATTCGAGTCCAAATCAATAAACAAACAAACGGGACAAATGGTGTCCTATATTATAAAAACTAACATGTTATCTCCCTCGCGGGTTTATAAAACATTTATAAAAACATTTAAAAGAGTGCGAGGCTATGAACTCACGTTGATGTGGGAAGGCGGGTTATCGGCAATTCGGACGTACGGTACGTGCTTCAATCACGGAAACCTAGACAAATAATAATCGTCTTAGACTCATGTCCAATGACTTTATACAAATAACAATTATGTATACATATGATGATTATATATATATGATGATCAAGTGGGTTTACATATCCTCATTTACTCATTTTTGTGTTATGTGTTGATAATTTTTATACTAGTTTTCTCGTTTTACCTATCTACGTGTTTTAGGTCCAATAAGCCTATTATAAGTTCTTAACTTGTATTAATCCGTGTTATACTTACATTATCAGTATCTACACTTTACAAGTTGGGCCTAAATGGGTTAAGCCCAATAATTAGTTTATAAGTGTATTAGTCCATTTTTGTTGTATTATTAGTCCAATAACGTTAATTTAGTCCATTAACGTCCGTATGTCCTATAGTTTGGTTCTATCGGTTTTTAATTGTTATACATGTTTATATATCAGTATATAAGGTTTATAAAGTTTACATTAGACGGGTCCAACCGTCTAAGTTTTATTTAGCAAAAACGTTAATTTTTACGGTATTAGCCGAAAAAGTCGTAAAAACAATGTTTATAGTTTTATAATTTATAAGTATTATTTCACTACCATTTATATAAGTTATTCATTCATTTACCCTTTTAAATATTTATATAAATAAGTTTTATAAGTTAGTGGGTTTTAATTTATATTTTATACTATTTAAATTTTGAGTGCTTATATAATAGTATTATTCTTTAATTTCCAAAAAGCTGATTTTTATCTTCACTTTCACCAAAACTGCCATATCTTGAGTTCTATATGGAGATAGAAGCTCAAATTTTTATCACATAAACTACATGATATGTGCTACATTTAACTCTCCTATAGCTACTGTTGAATCATCTTCTAAATATTTTCTAAAAATCGTCCAAAACAGTGAACTCAGATTTATACCTTAAACATGTTTTGATCATATCTCACTCATTACTTTGATTCCATTGCATGGCCAACTCTCACATGTGTATAAGACATATAGCTTAATCTAAATGGATTCTACTTCATCATTTTATCAGTCCATGACCTATTTCTTTACTGTTTTACACAGCCATCACTTTTAAGCAAGATTTTAGCCTTGTTCTTTATAGTTTTTCACCTTTTTAATCATGTTTATCAACACTAAATCCCCACATAACATTTTTATCATCATATAATCATCATATACATATACAATAGGAAATAAAATACATGTTTACATAATCAAAATAACAAGAAGATGAGGAGGACAATCTTTATACCACCAAGTTGATGTAGGTTATGAGTTTGACATGGATTTGGATGGAGAAACTTGTGCATAGCCAAGACCATCTTCAAGACCACCATTATTCATGTATACCTTGTGGAAAATCATCCTCAAGACACTATGAAAACTCCTCCATGGATGTTATAATCACCACCATTCAAGAGAGCTTTAAGAGGGCTTCAACATATGTAGAAATAACATAGGCTTCCATGGTTAATTTTTGGATCAAATGGGTGTTTGAAGGTGAATATGGGACGGCATAAAATGGGAGAGATGAGAGAAAATGGTGGTTTGCATGTTGAGTGAAAATGAATGTGGTTTAGTAGCTAGTTTTTACACTTAAGTGGTTTTGGAGAAAGGTGTAGGACAAGTGTCCTATGCCTTTGTTAATAAGATGACACCAAGGGTGGTGTGTTAGCTTAAACTTGCCGTCCATATAGTGGGGGTGGGACAAGATTTATCTTGTCTCATCCCCATTTAAATACGGGTATTCCTCGATTCTAGTTTCCTTGATTTGCGTGCCCTCGGGTCGTTTTACGAAAAACGTTTTTATAAATTATGAATCAACGGCACAAAACGAATCTAATAAAAATTGTCTCATCAAAAACGGAGTTCGAAAACGTAAATACGTAATCCTAGGTTTTCCGGTTTAGTCGTAAAGGACGTTAAAATAAAATCGTAAGTCCTAATCCCTTCTCGTAAATTTGTGAGTTTATGAACCAACACAAATTTAAAACTCCAAAATAATATTCGCGGATAAATTTATTTTCTGAAATGTCGGACTGTCACCAAAGACGGTGTATGTAAGCGTAAACACGTAACATTGAATCCTCCGGTTTAGACGTAGTCGATGCTACTTCAAGACGTAAATCCAAATTTCTTCCCAAAAATAAGTGAGTTCATAAAATAATATTTTCAAATAAATATTGAGAATAAAATATTGACCACAAATTGACGGATTGTCACAGGATGCCCGGTGTTGGAAACTCCCGTGAACAATCGCCGCACTAGTGTGTGGGATAGGGTGAACTCTGGTGGGAAGATAGCTCCTAACTCTTCTCGCAGGAGTAGTCATCGTAGCCAACCGAGAAGTGGGGCACCGCCTCCCCCTAATGACCCTTCGGGGTCTGATTCGGAAGACCATCCTCCCAGACGTCACCGACCTAGGTATTCCCCCCACCACCATCGGACGATGAGGGATACTACGATGATTCTTACAATCGCGATGAAGAGGAGGAAGATCTTTCCCTTCCATGGTGCGACGACAGAGAGGACGCCTTCACTCTTCGCATACGAAACTACTCTGAGGAAAAGAAGCGTCGTATGCTGGCGTGCGTTATAACCTATGATGGGTCTAGTGATCTGGATGATCACCTAAAAATATTTGATACGTAGGCGAAAATTGAACGATGGCCAATGCATATATGGTGCCAGATGTTTAATTTGACCTTGATAGGCAATGCCCGTGATTAGTTCGAAAAGCTTCCTCGTCGAAGTATTGATAGCTTCGGCGAGCTACGTACCGCATTCAAAAACAATTATACTCATCAAAAGATGTATAATAGGGATCCCGTCTCGTTAGCAACCGTCAAGCAAAGGCCCAGAGAATCTACGGAAGACTTCACGGAACGTTTCAATGACGAGTGCACGCGCACAAAAACGTGCCCAGAGCTCCTAAAATTTTCTGATTACATGCATGCCATAACGGACAAGGAGTTAATTAGGCGTCTCAATGACAAACGACCGGAGAGGTACGATGACCTCATGGAAAGGGTCAGAAACTTTGTAGAAGGAGAGACCGCGGTAGCTGCGGCGTACCCTACAAAGGGGAATCATAACTATCAATCGAACGACCAGCCCAAGAGACAATCAGGTGGTCAAAGCACCCACGGCAACGGGAGGAACAAGGATTATAAGAGCAAGAATAAAGGAGGGCGGCCGGATGATAAATTCACTCCTCTAATGAAGACTTACCGAGACATCTTTTTGACTGAAGGGGAAAACTTCCCAAGGCCTTCCCCAATCACAACTCTAGTTGACCGTCGTCAAGGAAATCGCTTATTTGAATTCCACAATGACAAGGGTCACGGCACGGAAGAGTGCATCTAGATCAAGAAGCACATAGAGTCGTTGATTAAATTAGGCAAACTCAAACACCTGGTCATGGATTGGAAGGATGGGAAGGATAACAGAAAGTATGACAAGAAGGACTCCCAAAAGGACAAGCCTTCAACCATATATATATGATCCAATCATGGCAGCATCGCACAAAGGAGAAAGTTAGTCAAAAAATTTCACGCGGCAGAGAGATCTCGTTCCCTCCTATCACGGCGAGAAACGTGGCCGATGCACCTCTCACGATTGAGGTAAGCATTGGAACCCACAACTTTCGTTGTATGTATGTGGATGGAGGATCATCGGCGGAAGTACTCTACGAACATTGCTTCGTACTACTACGACCAGAGATCAAAAGCCAATTACTGCCGGCCACGTCGCCGCTCGACACTATCTGGCCAATAGGACAACTGCGTCTACTTGTAACCATTGGAGATAAAGAGCATTCCACAACGGCATGGATGAACTTCATGGTCATACGTTCACACACTTCGTACAATGGTATTACTGGAAGACCAGACATCCTAGCCATACGGGCAGTCCCGTCCACGGCACACAGCATGGTTAAATTCCCAGTTGAAGGGGGAATTGTTACTATCTACAATTCGATTGCACCGGCATCCGAGTGCCACGCCGTGACAACACTAGTTCAGCCAGTTACCGTAAAGGAAGGATCAACACCCCTCAATTGGAAGGTGGTAATCCACCCCGACTACCCGGAATAAGAAGTAGCCTTAGGGGGAACGCTATCGGAAAAATGAAAGAAGGTCATGTGCTCTCTCCTAAAGGCAAACCTTGATATATTTGCATGGGAGCCAAAACATATGGCGAGCGTGTCGCGTTCGATACCAGAACATAAGCTTCAAATCCGCCTGGGATATCAGCCTGTTAAGCAAAAGAAGCGTGGTCAAGCACCAGAACGCAGCCAGGTAATACTGGACGAGGTACAGAAACTGGTGGCCGCAGGAATTATGCGCGAGGTCTATTACCATGAATGGTTATCTAATCCAGTCATGGTCAAGAAACATGACGGAAGCTGGCGTATGTGTGTGGACTTCACAGATTTGAACAAAGCTTGTCCGCAAGACTGCTATCCGTTACCAGAAATCAATTGGAAGGTGGAATCCTTATGCGGGTACACTTTTAAATGTTTTTAGACGCATACAAAGGATACCATCAGATCCAGATGGCGGAGGAAGACGAGGAGAAGACGGCGTTCCACACTAGTCAGGGCGTGTATTATTACACAAAGATGCCGTTCGGACTAAAGAACGCTGGCGCGACATATCAACGACTTGTTGATAAAGCCTTTGACTCGTAGATAGGCCGTAACCTTGAGGTCTACGTTGACGAATTGGTCATCAAGAGCCATACGGAGGAAGCGCTCCTCCGTGGTATCCAGGAGACGTTCGACACGTTGAGGAAAATCAACATGAAACTGAATCAAAAAAGTGCATGTTTGGAGCAACCGAAGGAATGTTCCTTCGGTATATGATTAATCCGAACGGCATCAAACCTTGTCCAAAGAAGACGGACGCCGTGATACAGCTATCATCCTCTCGGACACTCAAGGAGGTACAATCACTCAATGGAAAGCTCGACGGGCTTAATAGGTTCTTGTCAAAGTCCGCGGAGAAGTCACTTCTTTTATTTAAAACACTCAAGAAGTGATTAAAGAAAGGAGACTTTCGCTGGACAAAAGAGGTAGAGGAAGCCTTTGGGCAGCTCAAACAACATCTCGCGGCTCTTCCCATGCTAGTTGCACCCCGACCTAAGGAGGAGCTAATTATGTATCTATCCGCTACGTACGGAGGAATCAACGCAGTCCTTATGACTGATCGGGATTCAATCTAAACTTCGGTTTACTTCATAAGTAGAGAATTTCAAGGGTCGAAGTTGAATTATTCATCAATAGAGAAGTTGGTTTTGTCATTTGTTTACGCCGCGAAAAAGCTGCGCCGATACTTCCAGGCGCACCCAATTGTGGTTATCACTAATCAGCCAATAAAACATACCATTCTAAACCGGAGGTAGCCGGGAGATTGCAGAAGTGGAGCGTCCTACTAGGAGAACATAACATCTCATATAGACCAATGACAAAACTCACTCAGAAAGGAATAAAGTTCGATTGGGGAGAGAAGGAAGAATCAGCTTTTCAGCTGATCAAGCAGAAGTTATGTAGTGAACTTATATTAGCCTTGTATGAAGGCAACGATGATTTCGTTGTATATTGTGATGCTTCACACAAAGGTTTAGGTGCAGTACTGATGCAGAGAATGAAAGTGATCGCCTATGCTTCAAGACAACTGAAGAAGCATGAGAAGAACTACACCACTCATGATCTAGAACTTAGATCCGTAGTATTTGCTCTCAAAATCTAGAGACATTACCTATACGGAACAAAGTGTATTGTGCATACTGACCACAAAAGTTTACAACACATATTGGATCAGAAGGAGCTGAACATGAGACAACGCCGTTGGATTGAGTTGTTGAGTGACTACGATTGTGAGATCAAATACCACCCCGGTAAAGCAAATATTGTTCTCGATGCTCTAAGTCGTAAGGAAACGTACCCTCCTATGGGAGTCCGGGCATTAGTTATGACAATCAGTTTGGATCTACCAAAACAGATTTTGGAAGCTCAGACTCAAGCCCAAGTACCTGAAAACCTCGTGAAGGAAGACATCAGGGGAATGCTCAGAACCGACCTTACTAAAGAGAAGTTAGAGCCAAGAACAGATGGAACCATGTGCTTTCACGGAAGGAGTTGGTTACCTTGTTATGGAGATTTGAGAAACGTGATCATGCACGAATCTCATAAGTCTAAGTATTCTATACATCCCGGATCTGAAAAGATGTATCAGGATATGAAGAAACTATACTGGTGGCCAAGCATGAAAGCTGACATCGCCACCTATGTGTAGAAGTGCTTGACATGTTCGCGTGTCAAAACTGAACACCAGAGACCATCAGATTTACTTGTACAGCCCGAGATACCGAAATGGAAGTAGGACAACATCACCATGGACTTTGTCACCAAACTCCCAAAGTCATCTCATGGTTACAATACTATCTGGGTAATCGTCGACCGACTCACCAAGTCCGCTCATTTCCTACCAATTAGGGAAAATGATTCCCTGACAAAGCTAGCAAAAACGTACCTGAAGGAGATAGTGACCAAACATGGAATTCCAGTCTCAATAATCTGTGATCGAGACGGTAGGTTCACATCGAACTTTTGGAAGGCTTTCCAACGAGCTTTAGGTACCAATTTGGACATGAGCAATGCTTATCATCCACAGACCGATGGTCAAAGTGAAAGAACCATCCATACTCTAGAAGACATGCTACGAGCATGTGTGATTGACTTTGTAAATGGATGGGTTGACCACATCCCTTTAGTGGAATTCTCCTACAACAATAGCTATCACGCCAGTATCAAGGCTGCCCCTTTTGAAGAACTATATGGTCGAATGTGCCGTTCACCTGTGTGCTGGGCAAAAGTAGGTGAATTTCAGCTCACTGGACCCAAGTTAATCCAGGAGACTACCGAAAAGATCGTTCTCATAAAGCAAAGAATTCAAGCTGCTCGTCATCGACAAAAGAGCTACGCAGACCAGAAACGCAGACCTATGCAATTTGAAGTTGGTGACCACGTCATGCTCAAGGTATCACCTTGGAAGGGTGTTGTACGCTTTGGTAAACGTGGAAAACTGAATCCACGTTATGTCGGCCCTTTCAAAGTACTATCCAGGATCGGGGAGGTAACTTATTATTTAGAGTTGCCTCAGTAATTAAGCCGGGTACACTCTACTTTCCACGTGTCTAATCTGAAGAAGTGCTATGCTGAAGAACCATTGGCTATGCCATTGGAAGGAGTTCAGTTTGACGACAAACTCCAGTTCACAGAAGAACCAGTAGAAATCATGGAGAGAACGGTTAAGTAATTGATACGCAGTCGCATCCCGTTGATCAAGGTATGTTGGAACTCGAGGAGAGGTCCTGAGTTCACATGGGAACAAGAAGACTCGTTCAAAACCAAGTACCCACATTTGTTCAACTGACCGGTGACTTCATCTTAAGCTTTGAGGACAAAGATAAAGTAACGGGATTGTGTTGTAAAACCTTTGTTTTTACCTTATTTGACTTTGTCAACTGTTGTACTCTTTATTTTTGGAATCCCTATAATTCCACTTTTATATGGTTAATTGAGTATCATCTTCTTTTGTCATACTATCATTTTCATATTTATTTTTAATATATATATAAACCTTTTGTCTTTCTGACTACTCTGGCAATTGACTGGCCACATTATTAAACAAGGACTCATCACCTCAGTACATATTTTTGGAAAACTATAATTTTCTTTACTTAATTTATTAAGTACCTGGATTTATTATCATATGTGTATATTTACATATAGCTTATACTATGAACAAACATCTATCACCATAAAACGATGCCTATCATCTTACATTGACATTTATTTATTTTGTTCAAGTAAAATAATTATAATGATATACTCATTATATACTTTCACCAAGTGACCTAAAGGTTTAAACAAAATACCTAGAAACCTTAAAATTACCTACACTATAATACATAGACTATTGTTAACTCCTAATTTTAGACAAGTCAACACATTTTCGACCCTAAAACCCATAACTAGCCGTGTATGTATACATACACTCCCATTAATTCTTACAAACTTACAAGTAACCTTGGTACAATAATCAAGTGTATACTATGCAACACACTATACCATCATACATATACACTATACCATGTCAAGTCTTGTACCCATTTGACTTAGAAACACACGGCAAGACCCAAGGAATGGGAACAAAGACATGTTGCTATATTTGGCATGTGCATGAATATCTTACAATATATCTAGCATATATCTTTCTAAGATACACTAGTAAAAAGGAAAGATACATAAGATCCTTCTCTTTCCTTAATATATCCAAACATTTCAAGATTCACAAACACACAACACAAAACACTTGAATCTTACTCACTCTATCTCTCTCTCAAAACTCTCGACTTTATTTACTTCCTACACCAAAATCCTCCAAAACTCATTTACTCCTTCATTTACTAACCTCAAAACATGTCTCATGCAACATAAATACTAATCATCACTCTTTACTACATCTAACTTACACTACAAGGCAACAAGGAAACCCTAGGAGCACCATAGGAGGGTCACATCTAAGTTTTGGTTTAAGCATTCCACCATTGTTGAACACAAGCTCAATCTATCCCTAGTTCACTTGTTCATTCCTTAAACCACTTAAAAAGTAAGTATCATAAAGGTTATCTTTTCTTAATACCTTCATTTATCATTCACATGAACATATATATGGAACTCTTAGTGTAAACTTAACATAAAAACAAATCTAGGAAAACCTAGACTTGATGAAAGTCACGGCTAGAGATGAAATACCACTCAAAGTGATGAAAAATATTGTTAACTATGATAACCATGACCTAATAAACATGCTAACCTAGAAAAATCATGAAAACCTATGCATGTATATATATAGCCGTGAGTTTTGCCATAGATTCTAGGGTGATGGATAACTTGGAAATGTTATAGAAAGCCTAGAAATCATTATATCCATATTACTACTTAACATGTTTAACTAGTTTGTTTTAGTGGATTAGTAAGCCCAATGAATAGTACTTAATATAGCTAGGCCCATTAAGCCCACTATGTAAGCCCAACAAAAATTAAAACCCCACTAGGCCCACTTATGCTTCATAAAGCCCATTAAGATATATATGCTTAAAATAAACATTATGTAACACTCTCAAATTTCGTATAGGTACAGCGGAAGGGTCAATAGAGTGTTACAGGATAGCACAATAACTCAAATCATAGACAACGCATAAAAAGGGTTGTACGAAGTTTAACATACATTCATTCGAGTACAAGTTTAAAGTTTACACAAGGTCCCCTAGTTTCACAGTCATAAAGTTTACAAAACATAGTTTGAATGAATATTATTATTATGTGGGCCATCAGAGTCGATCTCCATCCAAGTTACCTTCAAGCACCTGAATGCCGAGTGAATTCATAGAGTTTAGTAAAACCGTTATATAAAACAGTTATGTAAATCAGAAACAAAAGCATAATATCTGTAATGAGACCCCATATTGCTAGTCAGGCAATATATAATAATTCCATTCATATAGCATACATTATTTATGAGACCGCAGCCTCAGTATTTACCATTATCGGTATTTATTATCAGATTATTATAAGCCGCATGACATTGTTGCCTTTCTATAATATACATCGGGTCGCGAGTGAAATTGAGTATAATGCAGTTCGTTTTTTCTCAGTTCTTCCTAATAGAAAGTCCAACCAATATCGGGTTTTTAATTGTTCTTGGTTGTTAAGCTTGCTTGGTTAATCTATTGCTAATTCAACAAATGCTTGCCAAATGGAAAAATATTACCTACATATATGTAAAACAAATTGCAAATACCACGTTTTTATTCAAGTAAAAATTTAAAATGCAAAATTTGAAACTAAAGGGACTGAAATTGTAAATTCTATGAAAAGTAAATGCTTGAAATGTAAACCCTAAAAATTATAGGGACTAAAAGTGCAAAACAGTAAACTATAAGGATCAAAAATGCAAAAACTATAACAAACTAACCAAAAGTGTAACAAACTAACAAAATACTAACTGATTTTAACAACTTTCCAAACTCCAGGGACTAAACAAATGCAAACCCTAAAAACATGGAAATTAGGCCAAGTTTAAACGCTGACAGAACTTCAGGGACCAAAGTGCAATTTTGGAAAGTTTTTAAGCAAAAACGGGACAAAGGAAGAAATAAGCTCGTTCTGGCTTATTACTCAACCAAATTTGATGAAACAACTTGCAAAACTTTTCAAATTCAAAATAAGCTACGTGTGTTCAAGGAAATTTGCTAAAAATCAGAAATAAGCAAATAAGTGCTTATTAATAAGCTCAAAATAAGCTCTAGCCAAATCTAATCAACCACAACTTGTTTTTTCTATTAGAACTGATTAAGCAATTGATTTAAAGAATGGGAAATCAAACCAGAACAAATTTCATCAAGTAATAAGCTCTAAATCTGAATTAAGCTAAAAAGAGCTTATGTTGACCAAGCGTTGACCAGTTTTTTTTCAAAAAGCTAATTTTCTCAAAAATCAAGTAACTCAACTACCTAAATGGATTTATGAAGAAAAAATGCTAAGTTTATGAAGAGAATATTGAGATACAGATTTTCAGAATCCAAGTTACAGAAACTTGAGTTAAGTCTCCATTTCTGATTTTGGCTTATTCCTAAGTGCTTAATGAAAACTGTATTAAATCCTTTTGGAATCTAAAACTCTATGATATAAGCTACAAATAGAAACAAGTTTGATCCAAATTCATCCAGTTTTGAGTGAGTTCTAGCTAATTGAAAATGGTAAGTTTCTGAATGACTCAAATGCATAAGGCTAACCCAAACTTTTTAAATGCCATTTGCCTGATTGACCTTGTATTTGACTTGCTAATGACTGAAAACTCTTTTATAACACCTATTGACCACAAATCAACTCTAAAATTCCAAATCTTAATACTTGACAACTCTTTTTAAACTACACCCAAACACTCCTTTACTGATTTGTATGAAAATTTATAAAGACTTTTTGATTTTGAAAAGTAACTGAGTGAAAATCTATAGCTAACTAGTTTCAATGATCAGAATGTAAGTTTTGAAAGAAGTATACAAACACTTATCTCTACTAGCAATGCAATCAATCTACAAGGCTAAAAGTTGCTGAATTAATGCAGTTAACTAGAAACTAAATCAAATTCAAAGAACAAGCAACAGAAATAAACTTCAAACTCACAAAGATCAATCAATAAGCAACTACAAACAACTTTATCAGGCAGCCATCAGATTATACTAGGAAAATAAAGCATGCATTAGACTTGTTGAGTGGAACAAAAACAAGAAGCTTAAAACCTATTGTAGAATTCCTTTAAGAAGAAGAGGAGCGCTGAGCTCTCTTGCCCTAGTGATAACCACCACCTTATCACTAGAAATCAACCAATCCACAAGAATCAGCAAACTAATCAACTAGAATCCATCATTCTGTTTGAAAACTCCATTAGAACTATGCAATTACTGAATTGTGATCAAACAGCTTAACAAACTTCACCAATGTCAGTTATGATCAATGATTGATCATAACAAACACTCAACAGCAACAATAATATCCAACAGCAGCAAGAAATGAACTGGAATGATAAGAACAATTTTGGCGGGAAAGAGTGAATTTGAATTTTATTATTGAAAAACGGTTACAAAGTTGTTACAAGGATAGTAACTAACTAACTAACTCAAGAGTTTGTCAGACTCTTGAGTAGCTAGGGTAAGATTGAGGGAAAAGAGAAAGGAAAAGTTGAACTAGGTGTTTTTACAAAATTAAGCTACCACTGAAAATGAGGTCTAATCTAGCTATTTATAGACATGAAGGAAGAGTTTGTTGGGGTTGGTGACGTGTCAGAACCAATCTCTGAGCTCCACGTGGCATCTTCTTGCTAATTGGATAATTTGGCTCAAGAACATATTTGGGGGTTTTTGATCCAATTACTTTCAGCTTAATTGATTATGAGGTATGGATTTGTCTCTCAAAATGGAGCAAATTTCATGTTTAACACTTTGCTTGAAATGCATTGTAGCTCAAAATAGGTTCTGGGCTCGTTCTTGTTTGAAAGTGACACGTGGCTTCTTCTGGTTGGCTCTCATCTGGTCACACGGATCAATATCCAAAAGTGGATAAAAGGATTATGGAGTGGCGCATTTCTATTGGTTGAATTAAAGAAAGTGCGCTTTACTGTTTAGATCCTGTATTAAATGAAAAGCGGCGCTAGTGGGCTTATGTGATGATCCTTGTGTAACATTTCCTTGATTCTCATTGGTCATTTAACACTTCACACGGATTAAGCCCAATTTTGGTGTAAACTTGTCACTTTCAGCCCCTATACTTTGGCAGATTTATGATTTGATCTCTAATCTTCAATTCTTTGGCAAAACTAGTCCTTTGAACTTCATTCTTGAACAAAATGAACCCTTGACTGAGTTGACTTGATAGTTGACCAAATTTGACTTGAATCTTGACTTTACATTATTTGCACTTTTAGTCCTTCAATTTTCATAACTTGTCAAGATAGGTCCTTGTACTTCAAAGTCTTGTCACTTTTGATCCTTCTTTGTCTTTTTCATCCATTTGAGCTTGATTTTTCCTTGTTTGCTTGAAAATGTATCTTTTTACCTACACAAGTGCACACAAACACAAACATACCACATAACACTGTTTTTGCCAAATAAATTGGTATTTTGCTTCATGTTTTAGGGTTATTTGTTGATAAAAGGATATGAGTTTAAGCTCATATCAAATTCCCCTACACTTGAACATTGTCATGTCCTCATGCAATATTATATTTCAAGGCTCAAAAATTTACATTTCCCTCATAATTAATCCACCTTGGCCATATGAGATGCATTTATGCTACTCTAAACTAAATGATGCATGATTTTTGACTTTTAATGATGCAATGAATCAAAATACAATTCTATCTATATCTTTTTGATTTTTCTTGAAATGGTTTTGATGGAAATAACTCATAAAGAATTCAATTACTTGGATTAGGGCTTGGATACCATGGATACTTATCACCCTCAAGTTTCACTTTCCCCATACCAAGCTTAAAAATGGGATCATTGCATTCACAAGTAAAAAGTGCATCAACTTATTCATGACAATTAAATGTGGAACCGGTTATTATTTGAGCAAATTGCTTGTGGGCAAATTTGTCATTATTCAAGTGTGAAGTATAAGAAGTGTAAAATCCAAAAATAAGGAAGCACGGTTTTAATCCTAAGTAATCTTCTCATCCATTACTTGGAAAACCGCTCACACTTAATATAAGTCCGTATTAAGAGTAATAAGTCATTCGCCTTATGTGTAAAATCCTAATGTCATGCTTTCATAAGTAGCTACACACTCGCTAAGGAAAGAAAAATAAAACTCACGCAATAATTTACATCCGCATCTTTTTGAGATTTTGGATCTTCAACCCCGCAACCCGTCAAGGTAATATTGGATTGGAGCAATCTATTGAATCCCCACAACCCGTCTAGGTAATATTGGAACTCAATAGTCACTATAATTAACACCACACTGCCCCTCTTGGGAGTCTTGCATTATTTTATTTTTTTTTCTTTTTTTTTTCTTTTTTTTTTTCTAGCCACTCATTTTTTCATAAGCCGCTCTTATTTTTCTTTATTCCTCACAAAGAAATTTGAAAAGAAGAAAAGGAAAAACACCCGCTAAGTATGGAGCATGACATAAGTCTAGTACACATAAAACGTGCTAACTTAGAATCTTAAGACGTACTTATATCAACCATAAATGATTAGTCAAAAATGCATAAGAGATTACAAACCAATTAAAACCGTACTTGATTATTTATTAACAATTATATACATGCGAAGAAATTAGAGGCAAAGAAGAGAAGGGTTTAGCCACAAGTAATTATCATGAAGTTTATCTAGCCCTTTTACACTTGCTTCAACTCTATCATTTCCCATTCTCCACAAATTTAAAATTTCAAATAATGAAATTGGTGGATGCTTAGCCTAATAGACCAATGAAGGACTACATGGTTAAGGATACTAGCTAGAGAGTGCTAAGATAAGCAAACTCGGGTTGAGTCAAAATATCCATGGCGGGCCTAATATGTCAAAGAAGTCTAAACTTGTTAAAACCATGTTTTATTATATTTTTCCTTTTTATATATTTTTGATGAAAAATAAAAGAAGAAATATATACAATGCAAGTGTGTTATGCAAATGAAAAATGATTGATGCAAAAGTTATGTATGCATATTTTTGGTGGCCAAAGTAGATCAAAAATTTGAAAAATGTTGAAAATTCATTTTTTTCCATGTTATCATGCAAGACAATGATAAGTTCTAGGTAAGGTCACTTCGATAGAAGACCCCCCTACACTTAAGCTAAACATTGTCCTCAATGTTTAAGAGCATGGAAGTATAACAACTTCCCCTACACTTATGACAATGAATAGACTTTGCTTAACCCAAGTTAAGGAAAGGACAACTATTAGTGAAATCATGTTTAAACACAAGGTGTCAATGAAAATTCACTAAAGTAACGAAGTGAACCGGATACAAGGGCCTCCTCCATAAGCTCCAAAGCATGAGATGAGTGAGCAACCCTACAAACAAGCATGAAGACAAAAGAAGGTCTCTCCTACACTTATCTCCAAGTCTATGCCTTTATTTCTAACCTACAACACTCTAAACCTAGTTATACAATGCTTGAGTTAATGAGTCTCTAGCTCGACTCGTCCCTCAATGAATTAATTCAAGGGGAAAATGGGGACCTCTTGGACCATTTCAACGGAAATGTCCTCCCCAAAATAGTGTTTAACACGGTGACCATTCACTTTAAAATTTGGACCATCGGGTTGGGACAACTCAAGAGTTCCATATGGAAACACTTGAGCAATAGTGAATGGACCGGACCATCTCGACTTAAGCTTGCCCGCAAAAAGCTTCAATCTTGAGTTAAAGAGGAGAACCGGCTCTCCAACTTTGAACTCACGATTCTTGATCTTAGCATCATGCAATTTCTTAGTCTTTTCCTTGTAAAGCAAAGAATTATCATAGGCATTGGCTCTCAACTCATCCATCTCATTGATTTGATCTTTCCTATGTGAACCGGCTTGGTTTAAATCAAAGTTAGCCCACTTGAGAGCCCAAGATGCCTTATGTTCTAACTCAAATGGGAGGTGGCACGCTTTTCCATAGACAAGCCTATAAGGAGTACAACCAATTGGTGTTTTAAAAGCCGTCCTAAACGCCCACAAAGCATCATCAAGCTTATCCGACCAAGAAGCTCTATGCTCTCCCATCGTACGTTCTAAGATTCTCTTTAAACCACGATTTGTGACCTCGGTTTGACCATTTGTTTGAGGGTGATACGCGGTAGAAAGTCTATGATTCACTCCATATTTCTTCATAACTCTCGTGAATTGATCATTACAAAAGTGCGTACCACGATCACTTATGATGGCCCGAGGTACACCAAATCTAGCAAACAATTGTTTCAAGAACTTTACAACCACTCTAGCATCATTAGTAGGTAAGGCTTTAGCCTCCACCCACTTGGACACATAATCCACCGCCACAAGTATATACTTGTTTCCCTTAGAGGATGGAAAAGGTCCCATGAAAACTATTCCCCATACATCAAATATCTCACACTCTTGGATAAAATTTTGTGGCATCTCATCACGTTGTGTAATTTTTCCTTGTCTTTGACAAACATCACAAAATTTCACCATCTCTTGGGCATCCTTGTAAATGGAAGGCCAATAGTAACCCGAATCAAAGACTTTCTTGGCGGTGTAGTTAGGCCCAAAATGTCCACCCGTAGGTCCTTTATGACATGCCTCTAAGATTTTAAATGCCTCGGGCCCATCTACACACCGTCTAATGATTTGGTCCGCACATTGCCTAAAAAGATATGGATCATCCCAAAAGTAATACTTAACTTCCTTAAGAAACTTTTTCTTTTGTTGATAAGTAAGACCCTCAATAAGCACATTGCCCACAAGATAGTTTGCTATATCCGCAAACCAAGGTGTGGCATCCTCTTGGGAAGAGATAGACATGAGCTCCTCTAGTGGAAAGGATTCATTGATTTCTTGATGTGGGAAATCTCCTTGAAAAGGATGCTCAAGTCTACTCAAATGATCCGCCGCTAAATTCTCGGCCCCTTTCTTATCACGAATCTCTATCTTAAACTCTTGAAGCAACAAAACCCATCTCAAAAGCCTAGGCTTAGCATCTTGTTTTGTCATAAGATACTTGAGAGCGGAGTGATCCGTATACACTATGGTCTTGGAAAGCACAAGATATGGTCTAAACTTCTCAAAAGCATATACTATATCAAGCAACTCTTTTTCCGTGGTAGTGTAATGAAGTTGTGCACCGGTCATGGTTTTACTCGCATAGTGTATAGGTTGAAAATGCTTATTAACTCTTTGTCCTAAGACGGCCCCCACCGCATAATCACTAGCGTCACACATAAGCTCAAAAGGTAATTCCCAATTTGGAGAAACCAAAACAGGAGCCTTTGTTAATTTTTCCTTAAGGGTCTCAAAAGAGTCTAAACAAGCTTGATCAAAAATGAAAGGAGCCTCTTTCTCCAAGAGATGAGTCATCGGTCTAGATATCTTAGAAAAATCTTGTATAAAGCGCCTATAAAATCCCGCATGACCTAAGAAACTCCTCACACCTTTAACCGAGGTGGGTGAGGGAAGCTTAGCAATCACATCAATTTTAGCTCGATCAACTTCTAATCCCTTATTGGATATCTTGTGTCCTAAAACAATCCCCTCTTTCACCATAAAGTGACATTTCTCCCAATTAAGCACCAAACGTGTTTCCTCACAACGCTTAAGCATTCTCTCAAGATTGGTGAGACATGAGCTAAAGGAGTTTCCAAATACGGAAAAGTCATCCATAAAAACCTCCATGGTTTGCTCTATCATGTCATGGAAAATCACCATCATGCACCTTTGAAACGTCCCCGGTGCATTACATAGGCCAAAAGGCATCCTCTTATAAGCAAATGTACCGTAGGGACAAGTGAATGTGGTCTTTTCTTGATCCTTAGGGTCAATGGGTATTTGAAAATAACCCGAAAAGCCATCGAGAAAACAATAGTACTCATTTCCCGCTAAGCGTTCAAGCATTTGATCCATAAAGGGAAGCGGGAAATGGTCTTTCCTAGTTGTTTCATTTAGTTTTCTATAATCAATGCAAACTCTCCAACCGGTTACAAGTCTCGTAGGAATAAGCTCATTGTTCTCATTAGGCACCATGGTGATTCCACCCTTCTTTGGAACACAATGAACCGGGCTAACCCATGGAGAGTCGGAAATGGGGTAAATCATACCCGCATCTAAGAGTTTAATCACTTCCTTCTTAATAACCTCATGGATTTTTGGGTTAACTCTCCTTTGGTTTTGAATGGCGGGTTTATAGTCATCCTCCATAAGGATTTTGTGAGTACAAAAATGTGGATCAATTCCCCTTATGTCGGATATTTTCCATGCTAAGGCTTTCTTGTGTTTCTTAAGGACTTCAATAAGTTTCTCCTTCTCATCCTCTTTCAACTCTTTAGCAATAATCACCGGTAATTGGTCTTTTCCTTCTAAGAAAGCATATTCTAAGTGTGATGGAAGTTCCTTAAGTTCAATGGGAGGTGGACTCTCTATGGAAGGTTTAACTATGGAAGGTTCCTCAATGGTAATCTCTTGTGGAATAGGAGAAGGAATAGGGTCCTCATTGAGCAACTTTTGGATTGTAAGAATATCTTCTTCCCAATTAATGGGAGAATCATCATCACCAAGAAAGTTGGACTCAAATTCCTCCAAGAGGAAATCACTCTCTCCAAAAGGTGTTAAAGAGGGAGCAATTGAGGCCACGGTTTCAACATGTGGAATCTCATCACTAGCATTCTTACAAGCATCATGAAAGTGTTCATTACACACTTCATCTAGCACATCCACAATGTTAATAGTCTCACAAGGTCTAGACTCCTTAACCTCTTTTCTATCACAAACTTTCCCTAACTTAAACACCACTCTCTCATCTTCTACTCTCATAATTAATTCTCCTTCCGCCACATCTATCAAGGTACGACCCGTTCTCAAAAACGGTCTACCAACAATCAAAGGCACTCTAGGATCCATGTCATAATCGACCACTACAAAATCGGCCGGAAAAGTAAACTTATCCACACCTACAAACACATCTTCCGCTATACCTACGGGGTGAGCTATGGTTCGGTTGGCTAGTTCAAGAGTCATCCTAGTGGGAGTGAGCTCGGGAAGAGATAGTTGTTTCCAAACCGACAAAGGCATGAGATTTATGCTCGCCCCTAAATCCGCCAAAGCCATGCAATTTTCAACACCGGGAAAATTACAAGGTATCAAGAAGCGCCCCGGATCTCCAAGTTTTGTTGGTAAGGTTTTAAGTAACACCGCGGAACAATTTTCATTAAGTGATGTGTTGGGCAAATCAACCAATTTTTCTTTGTTTGAGAGCAAATCCTTGAACATCTTAGCAAACTTTGGCATATAAGCAAGAGCTTCCGCAAAGGATATGTTGATATTGAGTTGCTTGAACATCCTTAAGAAATTGGAGACTTGGATGTCATCTTTGTTCTTTAACTTGTCCTTTTTCAACCTTGAAGGGTATGGAAGAGTAGGTTTTGGTGTAGGTGGAATAGGTGTTGTGGTGGAAGATTTGTCTTTGTTAGCTTCTTCATTGGGAAGTGTGGAAGGTAAAGGAGACGTATGAGGTGGTTGAGAAGGTGTGTTTGAGTGAATAGGAGCATTGGGAGGAGGTGGAGTAGAAGTAGAAGGCTTGTCACAAGTAGGAGCACAAGTGGGTTGAACAAGAGTAGGTTTAGGAGGTGAAGGATCCTTTGTTGTTGTTCCACTCCTTGTTGTAATAGCATTGACATTGGCCCTAGGGTTTGTTTGTGTATTAGAAGGTAAAGCCCCTTGTGGTCTTTGAGTTACCGCCACTAAAACCCTATTGATTTGTTCCTCCATTGTACGTTTCATTTGGTCATTCATTCTCTTCTCAATTTCACGCATTTTCTTGTCAACATACTCTTGAGTCTCTTGCATCCCATATCCTTGATTTGGATTTTGAGGGTAAGCTTGATTTGGTATTGGAGCATATGCTTGATTGGGAATAAATGGAAGAGGTTGATGAAATCCTTGTTGTGTTGGATAAAAGGTATTTGCTTGAGGTTGAAATTGATTGGGTGCCTTGTAGTTATTTGCTTGGTATGGTGGTCTTTGCCCTTGATTCCTTGTTAAAATTTGAGGAGGATTTTGTGGAATTTGGGTGGGTGGTTGGGGTGGGAAGCCGGGTGGAGTAAGGTAATTTTGGGATTTGTAAGAAAGGTTATTTGGATTGATATTAGGTTTGAAGTGTTCACGATGTTCCTCTTGGTAAGCATAGCATTCCCCTTGATACCCTTGCACCTTATCACATTGTTCATAAGAATGGGGACCTCCACAAGTAACACAAGAAATGGTGATGGCATTCACATTATTTGAGGAATTGTTCAATGTCATGCTCTTAAAATTTTAAACTATCTCATGAGTCATTTCTTGTCCTTGTTTGACTTGTTGAAGGATCTCTTTAAGAAGTTGGGTGTCACAAGGAGTTTGAGAAGTGTTTTGGATAACATGAACCCTTTCTTCAAATGGATTGTTTGTTTGAACTATTGCCTTAGTCTCAATAATGTCCAAAGCCTCTTGATAAGTCTTAAGAAGAATACTCCCTCCCGCGGAAGCATTGAGTGAATCTTGGTGGTGAGCTTTAAGGCCATCATAAAAGAGACTTATTTGGTGAACTTGATCCAATCCATGATTAGGGAATCGCCTCAACAACTCACTATACTCTTCCCAAGCATCACTAAAGGATTGGCTAGGTTTTTGTTGAAAGCCCATAATTAAATTCCTCAAAGCCATAGTCTTTTGTGGAGGAAAGAACTTGTTCAAAAACTTAGTGGTAAAACCCTCCCATGTGGTGATACTATCGGGTGGTTGGGTGTCTAACCAATGCTTAGCACTCGCCTCTAAAGAAAATGACACTAACATCAACCTAATGACCTCATGTGGAACCCCATTATGCTTAATGGTATTGCAAAGTGAAAGGAATCTCTTAAGGTGAGCATGAGGATCCTCATTTTGTTTTCCCAAGAAAGGTGATAAAGCAACCATATTGATCATAGATGTATGTAGCTCAAATGTGTTAGCGGGAAAGTCGGGAATCTTAATGGCACTAGAATATCCATGAATGTTGGATTGCATACGTTCATACAAAGTGCGATTATCAATAGCCATGGCTTCTTGTGGTGGAGTCAAAGTACGATTCTCGTGATCGGCTTGGTGGACGATGGTGGTCTTACTCTTTCTCTTTTTCTTCCTTTTCGGAGGAAGAGGTTGTACACCAATCGGTATTTGTGCACGCCCGCGAGTGAGCATGCAACTCAATACGAGGAATGAGAGAGAAGCTCTCGTGTGACTTTGAAGAGAAATGGATTATCCCCTTCGAGTTTCAATATTAAATATCCACAAGAAAATAACAATATATGTATTTACTACTTTGGGTGCAAGACCCTCAATGAAGCCTTCCTTCTTAGAATACTCCCAAGTGAACGGGGGGTTAGGTGGCGCGAAGCACTTAAGTACCTATTGACCCTTAGATGGCATTTTATATCACATCGCCTTTCTATTCACTTAAATGTTCGTATTCTTCGAATTGTTGCTTATTGAGAGTATTTATCTATTCTTGCTTTATTTTGTTTGATCGATACACGTGTCAAGGACCGGAGCGCCCCTCAACACGGTGTATTGCCTCGGCAATACTTATGGAAGATATGTAGATTGATTGTTCTTATACGTATACGTATTTACTTATAATAATATAAGTAAAATATTTTTGTATTTATGAGTTTTTTTAAAGGGAAAATACTATATGTACATAAAAACCGAGAGAATCCAATAATATATATTTTTGGTTGCAATCTCTTAGGAAAAAGATTGCTTTTTGGATTTTTTATTTTTTTTTTCAATTCTTTAGGAAAAGAATTGTTTTGTTAATTTTTTAGTTTTTATATATTTTTATATTTTTGATTTTTTTATTTGTTTTTGATTTATGATACGTAAAAATAACGTTCACAAAGTGAACGGATCCCAAAAGCCAATGAAAACCGTCAATCGATAGTCTCTCGTGTAGTCAAAGAACCGGCAGCGGCGCCATTTGAAATTGAGTATAATGCAGTTCGTTTTTTCTCAGTTCTTGCTAATAGAAAGTCCAACCAATATCGGGTTTTTAATTGTTCTTGGTTGTTAAGCTTGCTTGGTTAATCTATTGCTAATTCAACAAATGCTTGCCAAATGGAAAAATATTACTTACGTATATGTAAAACAAATTGCAAATACCACGTTTTTATTCAAGTAAAAATTTAAAATGCAAAATTTGAAACTAAAGGGACTGAAATTGTAAATTCTATGAAAAGTAAATGCTTGAAATGTAAACCCTAAAAATTATAGGGACTAAAAGTGCAAAACAGTAAACTATAAGGATCAAAAATGCAAAAACTATAACAAACTAACCAAAAGTGTAACAAACTAACAAAATACTAACTGATTTTAACAACTTTCCAAACTCCAGGGACTAAACAAATGCAAACCCTAAAAACATGGAAATTAGGCCAAGTTTAAATGCTGACAGAACTTCAGGGACAAAGTGCAATTTTGGAAAGTTTTTAAGCAAAAACGGGACAAAGGAAGAAATAAGCTCGTTCTGGCTTATTACTCAACCAAATTTGATGAAACAACTTGCAAAACGTTTCAAAATCAAAATAAGCTACGTGTGTTCAAGGAAATTTGCTAAAAATCAGAAATAAGCAAATAAGTGCTTATTAATAAGCTCAAAATAAGCTCTAGCCAAATCTAATCAACCACAACTTGTTTTTTCTATTAGAACTGATTAAGCAATTGATTTAAAGAATGGGAAATCAAACCAGAACAAATTTCATCAAGTAATAAGCTCTAAATCTGAATTAAGCTAAAAAGAGCTTATGTTGACCAAGCGTTGACCAGTTTTTTTTCAAAAAGCTAATTTTCTCAAAAATCAAGTAACTCAACTACCTAAATGGATTTATGAAGAAAAATGCTAAGTTTATGAAGAGAATATTGAGATACAGATTTTCAGAATCTAAGTTACAGAAACTTGAGTTAAGTCTCCATTTCTGATTTTGGCTTATTCCTAAGTGCTTAATGAAAACTGTATTAAATCCTTTTGGAATCTAAAACTCTATGATATAAGCTACAAATAGAAACAAGTTTGATCCAAATTCATCCAGTTTTGAGTGAGTTCTAGCTAATTGAAAATGGTAAGTTTCTGAATGACTCAAATGCATAAGGCTAACCCAAACTTTTTAAATGCCATTTGCCTGATTGACCTTGTATTTGACTTGCTAATGACTGAAAACTCTTTTATAACACCTATTGACCACAAATCAACTCTAAAATTCCAAATCTTAATACTTGACAACTCTTTTTAAACTACACCCAAACACTCCTTTACTGATTTGTATGAAAATTTATAAAGACTTTTTGATTTTGAAAAGTAACTGAGTGAAAATCTATAGCTAACTAGTTTCAATGATCAGAATGTAAGTTTTGAAAGAAGTATACAAACACTTATCTCTACTAGCAATGCAATCAATCTACAAGGCTAAAAGTTGCTGAATTAATGCAGTTAACTAGAAACTAAATCAAATTCAAAGAACAAGCAACAAAAATAAACTTCAAACTCACAAAGATCAATCAATAAGCAACTACAAACAACTTTATCAGGCAGCCATCAGATTATACTAGGAAAATAAAGCATGCATTAGACTTGTTGAGTGGAACAAAAACAAGAAGCTTAAAACCTATTGTAGAATTCCTTTGAGAAGAAGAGGAGCGCTGAGCTCTCTTGCCCTAGTGATAACCACCACCTTATCACTAGAAATCAACCAATCCACAAGAATCAGCAAACTAATCAACTAGAATCCATCATTCTGTTTGAAAACTCCATTAGAACTATGCAATTACTGAATTGTGATCAAACAGCTTAACAAACTTCACCAATGTCAGTTATGATCAATGATTGATCATAACAAACACTCAACAGCAACAATAATATCCAACAGCAGCAAGAAATGAACTGGAATGATAAGAACAATTTTGGCGGGAAAGAGTGAATTTGAATTTTATTATTGAAAAACGGTTACAAAGTTGTTACAAGGATAGTAACTAACTAACTAACTCAAGAGTTTGTCAGACTCTTGAGTAGCTAGGGTAAGATTGAGGGAAAAGAGAAAGGAAAAGTTGAACTAGGTGTTTTTACAAAATTAAGCTACCACTGAAAATGAGGTCTAATCTAGCTATTTATAGACATGAAGGAAGAGTTTGTTGGGGTTGGTGACGTGTCAGAACCAATCTCTGAGCTCCACGTGGCATCTTCTTGCTAATTGGATAATTTGGCTCAAGAACATATTTGGGGGTTTTTGATCCAATTACTTTCAGCTTAATTGATTATGAGGTATGGATTCGTCTCTCAAAATGGAGCAAATTTCATGTTTAACACTTTGCTTGAAATGCATTGTAGCTCAAAATAGGTTCTGGGCTCGTTCTTGTTTGAAAGTGACACGTGGCTTCTTCTGGTTGGCTCTCATCTGGTCACACGGATCAATATCCAAAAGTGGATAAAAGGATTATGGAGTGGCGCATTTCTATTGGTTGAATTAAAGAAAGTGCGCTTTACTGTTTAGATCCTGTATTAAATGAAAAGCGGCGCTAGTGGGCTTATGTGATGATCCTTGTGTAACATTTCCTTGATTCTCATTGGTCATTTAACACTTCACACGGATTAAGCCCAATTTTGGTGTAAACTTGTCACTTTCAGCCCCTATACTTTGGCAGATTTATGATTTGATCTCTAATCTTCAATTCTTTGGCAAAACTAGTCCTTTGAACTTCATTCTTGAACAAAATGAACCCTTGACTGAGTTGACTTGATAGTTGACCAAATTTGACTTGAATCTTGACTTTACATTATTTGCACTTTTAGTCCTTCAATTTTCATAACTTGTCAAGATAGGTCCTTGTACTTCAAAGTCTTGTCACTTTTGATCCTTCTTTGTCTTTTTCATCCATTTGAGCTTGATTTTTCCTTGTTTGCTTGAAAATGTATCTTTTTACCTACACAAGTGCACACAAACACAAACATACCACATAACACTGTTTTTGCCAAATAAATTGGTATTTTGCTTCATGTTTTAGGGTTATTTGTTGATAAAAGGATATGAGTTTAAGCTCATATCAGCGAGCCCGACAAATATGTGCCCATCTAAATCAGCGTGTCGTCACTAATATCACGCTATATAAATCTTCTCATACATAAATTCGCTTACCAATCAATGTAGCACGACGGGGATCAACCGTCAAGGCGCGAACTAGGGTGAACTTCCCCAAATAGTACTATTATATGCATAAGCGTCTACCAACTCCCGGTAGTTTACAATTCATGCTAATGGGACTTATAGTGACATAACCTAACTTTTAATAATCCATTTCAATCCATTAATTTTGGGTCATATAATCAATCGGGTCCATATCAATAAGCATACAATCAGGACTACTTGTGTTCTATTTTTATTTAAAACTCGTATGTTATCTCCCTCGCAGGTTTACAAAACATTTCATAAAACATTTAAAGAGTACGAGGCTATGAACTCACATTAGTTGGGAAAGGCGGGTTATCGGCAATTAGGATGTACGGTACGTGCCTCTATCACGGAAACCTAAACAAATAATACTCGATATTAGACTATGTGGAATAAAATTTATGAAAATTTGTTATGTATATGTAAAGTTGTCATAACATGATGATCAAGTGGGGTATTAACACCTTTATATAACATTATTAGTTTTTAAGTACTTAGTTACTTAGTCTAATCATACTAGTTTTAGCCCATTTACATGTTAAGGCCCATTAAGCCCATTAAGAGTCCAATACATTATATTAGTCCATTTATTCATTTAAGACCAGGCCCATACTCATATGTTGGGCCCAAGCGGGTTAAACCCATGAGTAAGTCCAATAGTGTTAAGCAAAACTAGTTGGGCCTAGTGGTCCAACAAGGCTTATTTGGCCCATTATGGTCCATAAGTTACAAAGCTCGGTTTTGTCGATTTTTACTTGTCAAGTGTGTTTACATATCAGTATATGATTTATAAAAATGTTACATTATACGAGTCTGACCATCTAAGTTTTATTTGGAGAAAACGCCATCCTTTCGCTTTTAGCCGAAAAGACGTAAAAATCTGTATATAGTTTGTAGTTTAGAAAATATTTGAGTTTTATTTTTATAAAATGTAATATTTATTTATTATAGTATATAAACTTATTTTATAATAGTTATTATCATTTATTAACTTTTATATACTTATTTTATATAGTATTTTACTTTTAAGTGCCTTTTTAATATTATATATCTTAAGGTTAAATCGGATGTCAAATTTCAAGTGTACCATTTTGATCATATCTTGAGTTCTACAGGGAGTTGAGACCCCAAATTTTTACTGTATAAACTATATGATATGTGATATAAATAACTCTTCTGTAGCTCCTTCTCAAACAGCCTCTTAATATTTATTTTAATTCGTCCAAAATAGACCAGACAGATTAGTACCACAAAAGTGTTTTGGCCATATCTTGCTCATTTTTAACATTATATTGTGTGGTAAATTCACCACTTATGTAAAAATCATTTATATATTTGTATATCCAATAATCTCATCCATTTAACCAAGTAAAATTATTGAAAGTTACTGTTTATTACAGCCTACTTAACTAGTCAAGATTTTAACAACCTTTACTTGTAGTTTTAGCATTTTTAACCTAATCTAGTAACACAAAATCCCCATGCAACATATTGATCATCATTTATCATCATCATACATATACATTTTTGAAGAAAATAGATGAATACATTCACAAGATTACTAGGATGATAGAAAGAACAATCTTTATACTAACCAATTGTGATGAAAAAGATGAGATTTATGATGAACAAGACTTGATCTTGTCACCAAATCTTATGAACTTAGCAAGACCACTTTTAGAAATATCCAAGTAACTAAACTCCTTCTTGAAAGCAGCCCTTGAACCTCATGAAAACTCCTTTTCACAAGATGTAATCACCTCCAAACAATATCCTTTCAAGTGGTTATCAACATATGTGAATTGTTGATAAAGTTATAGGTTAATTTTTTATGATGATGGTGTATGGTGGTGGTGTTTGGACGGTGATATGAGTGATTTTACTCATATCAATTGTGTCTAAAAACGAACAATAATTGCATAAAATCAATGGAAAATGCCTTGTATATGTTTGTTTTTCGTTTCATGTGTGTAGGTACCGAAGTTCGCGAAAAACCGGCAAATATCGACACGAGATTAAAGAAAGTTCAAATGCCAAAAGTCGAGTTCGTTTTAGTCGCGGATTTGTAAAAGTTTGAAGTAAAGTGGGTCCCACATTGGGTTAATGGGCTTTTAAGCCCATTTATGGACTTAAGTAGCTAATGCTGGATGAAAGCCAAATTTAAGACCAATAACAAAGGAACGGATTTGCAGACTGGGTCCAAGCCCAATTTCTTAAGGAATTAAACAAATTATCAAAGTTTAAACAGTGAAAAGTTTTGTATTTTGGATAATCCATTAAAAGGCCCATGTCATTATTTAAAAACGGTGGAAGGAGTTTATATCTTGTGGTCAAAACATATACCCATTCAACACTCACGTTAAAACCAATGTTCTCTCATCCTTCACCTTACAAATAAACCAGACAAGTTATTCACTATTCCTCAAACCCTAATTTCACTACACTATAAATTCTCTCAAAAAAATAGGGCTTTTGATGTACTCGTGTGATTGACACGAGTGGTTAAATAATCCCCAAAGTTTTCGGATTGAAGATGATGGAGGGGTGTAGGTGAAGTGGCAGTATATCCTTTCCTGATTGATTGAAACAGCTCACTCCCCTCAATCCACCAATAATCAGTCTCCACCTCAGCAAGGAACTAACACAAAGAAACACAAAATACGCCACGGTGGCGATCCGTGTGACCTGTGGTATTTCTCAGCCCTTAGATTAAGTTAAAGAAGAAAGAGAAGGAGAAGATTCCAATCCGAAGGCTCAAGATCGTTCTCATCGCCAACAACCCACCCCTCGTTTTAGCTATAAAATCCCCATTCCAAAATCAGTATGATCATCCCTTCTTTAGTTAGAGTTATAATGTCAAATTAGTTGTAGAAGTTTTTAAATAATGTTTTGTAATGATTCTCAGTTTAATTAATAAAGTTTATTTTGCTTTGGCTTAAATCCTGTGTTATTTACTTTTTGCTCTCGAGTTAATTTTCAGCAAAGTTTTTATTCTACTGATTTGTCTTAATATAACATAACGTTACCTTATGAGCTCTTTAATAACTTTATAAGGATTACGTGAACTAAATTTGGGATTTCGGTTTATCCACTGATAAATCAAAGATTATAATTTTAAGTTGCTGATTTGTAAGTAGTGGATGGCATACTGGTGGTTGTTGGTTCGAGATTCAGAAAAAGTGAAAGGATAGTTTCATTTAAGTTGTTGGGGATATTTTATTGGCGTCGAGTTCGAATAAGGTGGCTCAGTGCCATTCCTTCTTCTCAAAGGTTTCTTCATTAAGATGGTTAAGCTTGGTTTACGTTTATTTGCACTTTTTATGCTTTCTGCTTGCATGAATGATACAGTTTAATCGTTTTTAGATGGTAGTTTTAATGTTAAAAGTTCAGATTAGATGAGTTTCAATTCTTTTAGTTCTAAGCGTATGAGATTGATTTTGTTAATTGAGATCTCGCTTAGTTAACCTCGATTTATCTGTTATTAGTGAGTATTTAGTTCTTAATTTGTTAAACTTTAGTTGATGCAAATTAATGAATCTATTGCATTAGGCTGTTCTTACGGTATTGTTTGTGTTAGTTATAGGTAACTGCTGTAGATGTACTGATTTAGCATAAACGATTGATGAGATTTTGGTTTCAGTTTGTATTAGCTGATTAATGCATGATAGCGGATTTAAGTTTGCTGTTATGAACTTTGATAGAAAACTAGCCTGCGTTCGGTAGACTGTTGCTCTAGTCAGATTTTCATGGTTGTGATTGATGATTTTGTGTTGATCTGCAATTATTGTCCAATTTATGCTTGCTGCCATATAGTCTTGTTACATTGCTTTTTAATCCTTCTGAATATCACTAGATGCCGAACCTGTTGATGCAGTTGTGTGATATTGTGTTGTATGGTTAGATTATTGCTTTATAGCTTTAGTAACTGCTTAAGGAAATTCATTTTCTACGGAATTTGTTATTATTATATTTGATAATTGTATGTGATTTTAAAGTAATTTCTGATTGTTGTATGATTAAGTAGCATTATGGTCTAGAATTTGATAGGTAGTGTGTTAGTATTTGAATTGCTATTTTAGTTTGTGCTGCACGATTGATTTAGTCCTCTTCTGTTTTATCTTCGAACTGACTTTAGTGATTTAATGTATTGCTGGTTTTAGTTATCTGTGTAGTATGTGGTTTGCTGATATAGTAGTGCTTGAATCCATATCTGCATTTTACTTATCCTCATAGTTCTTATGGTAAAATATTGGATTTGAGTTGCTGCGTAGTGCTGTGCATTCAGTTTGCTAGATTCAAAACTAGCAATATCCTTCTATATTGTGTACTTAGTTGCGGTTGGTTTGAGCTGATTTTTCCTTTCGAGATTAGCTTTGTTTAGTAGTTACTGTGGTTGATTTAGATGTTGCCATATATTTGAGTTGTCTGATTTTATTTGGAGATACAGATATTATGTTGGATTACTGATTTTGATTTGCTGGTTTAACTTAATTTGTGGTTTATTTGTTTTACTGTGTTATTAATTCTGTTATCTATCTTGCTGTATCACTATGTGTTTCCTAACATACATTCTGTTCCAAAAATAATTAACCAAAAAGTAGGTCCTCAATGGGACTCGAACCCATGACCTCTTGGTCATGGGCCCTAAGCGTTAACCATCTCTACTAGCTATGTGTTTGAGCTTCATTATTGCATCTGTTATTAATATAGTATCTTTATCTCAAGTAGAATTTTATTTAAATTGTAGGTTAATTAATTTTAGTTTATATAAATAGTAATTCACTCTTTTATTTAAGTAAATTCTAGTTTTATAAATATAAATATAAATAAAAAAATGTTTTCATTAAATTTAAAAGTTTAATTAGTTTTTAAATAATTAGAGTTTTTATGGTTCTAGATAAATATAGTTTTAAAATAGATTTAGTATAAGTACTTTGTTCAAGTAATTAGCTTAAAAAGTTAATTAGATTTCTAAAAATAGTGTAAAAGTATTTTTATTAAATTAGTTTTATTTTAATAGTATTTCTAAATAGTTTAAATTTTTACGTTGAGTTAAATAATTGTTTTTAGATTAATTCGGGTTTACGAGTAATGCACTTTAGGATTTTTAAAATTTGTAGACTTTAATTTTAGTTTAAAAACCAAAAATTCAAATTGATTGTCCAAATCAAAGCAAAACGTCTCAAATTCACTCGATCTTCGTGTACAACGAACTTGGTTCATCACGTGTTTGATTGAATTCGTCATTGGTAATATTAGTCTATTACTTTTTCCTAAAGGAATTTTCTAATTTACCCTATAACGTATCTTAATTATCACATATACTATCAATGACACATCAGACGGCAAGAGAGGGAGAGAGGGAGAGTGGGAGAAACTTTCTTGTTAAGTGTATGAGTGTGTGTGTTGTGTGTGTAAGAGTTGATGGTTTTTGTGGTTTAGTGGTTAGCAAATGCATGTATGAGACAAGTGTCTCTAGGACACTTAAAATTTTGACAACAAGGGCTGTTAACCCTTGTTGTGTCCTCCCACTATGGGGGGGACAAGTGTAACTTGTTTCATCCCCTATTATTTTACGGATACTCCTTGATTCTATTTTCCTCGATTCGCGTGCCTTCGGGTCGATTTATGAAAAACGTTTTTTGCAAATTATGAAACTTATGCACAAAACGATTCTAATAAAAACTGTCTCATAAAAAATGGAGCACAAAATCGTAAATACGTAAACCTAGGGTTCCCGGTTTAATCGTAAAAGACGTTAAATTATGCACGTAAGTCCTAATTTCATCCCGTAAATATGTGAGTTCATGAACCAACATTAAAATAAAATATAAAAATACTATACGAGAATAAATTTACTACCTGAAAATGTCAGGTTGTCACGGCATTTCCTCCTAAAAAGGGATCTACGCCCGCGTAGATCCATTTCATTTTGAAGCCCGTTTCTTATTGAAGTCAAAGAGGTGTGGGTATATCTTCCACATTTCATTCTCTCGCTCCCAAATAAATTCTGGCCCATGCTTTGAATTCCAGTGAACCTTAACAATAGGTATACGACTTTGCTTAAGTTTCTTTACTTCACAATACATAACCTCTACGGGTTCTTCAATAAAGTGTAACTTCTCATCAATCCTGATCTTATCCAATGAAATCTTCTTATCACATGTAGCTAAACATTTCTTCAGATTGGATACATGGAATGTATTGTGGACACCATGAAGTTCTTGAGGTAACACTAATTTATAAGCCACTGGACCAACTCTAGATAAAATCTTGAATGGTCCCATATAGCGGGGATTCAATTTCCCACGCTTTCCAAATCTTATGTCGCCTTTCCATGGCGAAATTTTCAACATCACACGGTCACCCACTTAGAACTCCATCGTTTTCAGTCGCACATCCGCGTAACTTTTCAGCCTACTTCAGGCTGTCAACAACCGGTTCTTAATCTGCACTATCATCTCCGTAGTCTCCCGGATCAATTCCGGTCCTGTGAGCTGGGTATCCCCAACTTCACTCCAACATACAGGAGACCAACACTTTCTACCATATAAAGCTTCGAACGGTGTTGCCTTAATACTAGCATGATAACTGTTATTATATGAAAATTCTGCCAATGGCAAATGTTTATCCCAATTCTTACCAAAATCTATTACACATGCTCTTAACATATCCTCCAGTGTCTGGATCGTCCTTTCACTCTGCCCATCAGTTTGGGGGTGATAAGCAGTGCTCATATCAAGATTCGTTCCCAAAGATCTTTGGAGGGATCTCCAAAAATTTGATGCGAATCGAGGATCTCGATCAGAAATAATCGATACAGGCACTCCGTGCTTACATACAACCTCCTTAAGATAAATACGAGTCAGCTTCTCCAGTGAGAACTACTCTTTAACAGGAATGAAATGATCTGATTTGGTCAGTCTGTCGACAATGACCCAAATCGAGTTATTTCTTGAAGAAGTTCTAGGAAGCTTAGTGATGAAATCCATCGTGATTCGTTCCCACTTCCATTCAGGAATTTCGAGTTGTTGAAGTAGTCCTGATGGCTTTTGATGTTCAGCTTTGACTTTTGCATAAGTCAAACATTGAAGAACATACATATCAATATCAGCATTCATATTCGGCCACCAGTATAACTTCTTCAGGTCATGATACATTTTGTCAGAACCAGGATGAATGGAATATTTAGATTTATGAGATTCTAACATGATTAAATTTCTTAAGCCTCCATACTTACGTATGCACATACGACCTCTTAAGCATTTCACTCCGTCTACTCTAACCTCTAAAGGATCTCCTTCACCTCGAAACCCTTCATAATCAAAATTTTCTTTCTTACAAGCTTCTATTTGTGCATTTCTAACTTGTTCAGGCAAATTATTGTGCACAGTCAAGACTAGAGAACGTACCCTAATAGGCTCTCTATCCTTTCTACTTAATGCATCAGCAACAACATTTTCTTTACCTGGGTGATATTCTATATCACAATCATTATCATTTAACAGTTCTATCCATCTTCGTTGCCTCATGTTTAATTCCTTTTGATCAAGGATATACTGTAGGATTTTATGATCGGTGAATACCGTACACTTGGTGCCATACAGATAATGTCTCCATAATCTAAGAGCAAAGACTACAGCTCCTAACTCAAGATCATGAGTAGTATAATTTTCCTTATTTTTCCTTATTTGCCTAGAAGCATAAGCTATCACCTTTTCTCGCTGCATCAAGACATCTCCATAGCCTCTAAGTGACGCATCACAAAATACCACAAAATCCTCACTACCTTCGGGTAATGATAAAATAGGTGTACTACATAATTTCTGCTTTAATACCTGAAAAGCTTCATCTTCTTCACTTCCCCATACAAACGGTTTATTTTTCTGGGTAAGCTTGGTCAGGGGTTTAGCTATTAGACAAAAATTCTTTAATGAATCGTCTATAATAGCTAGCCAATCCTAAGAATTGTTGCACCTCCGTTGGCGTTGTCGGTGCAGACCAACTCTTAATGGCTTCAACTTTGCCGGATCAACATGAATTCCATCTTTGTTAATCACATGACCAAGAAATTGAACAGAGTCCAACCAAAAATCACATTTTGAAAACTTGGATACAAATTTTCATCCTTTAACAAATTCAAGATAGTACTTAAGTGTTCTCCATGCTCCTCTTTATTCTTAGAATAGATTAGAATGTCGTCAATGAACACGACCACAAATTTTTCCATGTAGGGTTTGCACACTCGATTCATTAGATCCATGAATACTGCCGGCGCGTTAGTCAACCCAAATGGCATCACTTGAAATTCATAGTGTCCGTAACGAGTTATAAATGCATTAATAGGAATATCTTCTTCACGGACGCGAAGTTGATGAAATCCGGACCGCAAATCTATCTTAGAATATACACAAGAGCCTTGTAGTTGATCAAATAAATCATTCATCCTTGATAAAGGATATCGATTTTTAATCGTCAACTTCTTCAGCTCACGGTAATCGATGCACATATGGAAAGATCCACCCTTCTTCTTAACGAACAAGACTGGAGCTCCACAAGGTGATGAGCTTGGTCGAATAAAAGCCTTATCAGACAACCCCTTGAGTTGTTCGGATAATTCCTTTAATTCGGAAGGTGCTAATCGGTAAGGCGCACGTGCCACCGGTGCAACACCAAGAATTAGATCGATTCGAAACTTGACTTGCCGTATCGGCGGAAGTCCGGGTAAATCATTGGGAAATACCTTAGGAAAATCATAGATAATAGGCACGTCTTCCAATCGTTTCTCCTTAGACTCATTCCCGGTCACTTGAGCTAAGAATAGCTCGCAACCGTTCCTGATGTACTTTTGGACTTTAATACATGAAACGATTTTTAGACGGGATTCACCTCGATTACCATAAATTACTAACGTCTTATTCTTAAGAGGAATTTTAACCTTCTTTTCTCTACATAAAATTGTAGCATCATTCATGGATAACTAATCCATACCAATAATAATATCAAAACTACATAGTTCAATTAACATCAAATCAATCGAGAAGGAATGGTTCAAGAGATTTAAAGAGCGTCCTTCCAATAACTTATTAGTTCTTACCAATTTACCATCAGCCAATTCTACTTCGTAACTGGTATCTATCTCAAAAGGTTCAATGTCAATAAGGGCACTAAATTTGGTAGATACAAAACTCCTATCAGCCCCTGAATCAAATAGAGCAACAACATAATGATTGTTGAGTAAAAACGTACCAGTAACGACATTCAGATCCTCCTTCTTAACCTCAACCGTCCCAAGTAGATAAGCACCTCCCTGGTTGTTAATTCCTTGGCCATTCTTTTTCAATTTTGGATAATATGGCTTCTTATGACCCTCTTCTCCACAATTGTAACAAACGACTCCCCTCTTACACTTCTCCACCTTATGTCCTAGCTTTCCACATTTTTGGCACTTCCAGCAATCACCCGCATGCCTCTTATTACCACACTTTGGACACTTTTCATCATTTCGCGGTGCATTGTTGGTCATAGTGTTTGCATTTCCCCTCCTTTGATTTTGACGGCGATTAAAACTTTGCCTATTGTCACCTCTACCTCCACGATCGCCTTCACCCTTTCTTTTCTCACCAGCATGTGCCTCATCCTCCTTGTCCTGAATGATTTGTCCAATGAGATGGTAAGCCATCTGAACCGCATCATCAATGGTTAATGGCTTTGACGATGTCACATCCCCTCGAATGTTCTTGGTCAATCCCTTGATGTATTGTTCAATCCTTATCTCCTCAGGTTCAACCAACCGGGGACACAACAAAGCCAACTCATGGAATCGATTAGTATAACTATCAATGTCCACACCTTTCATCTTCAAATGAGTTAACTCTTGTTCCAACCTTATGATCACACTACGAGGACAAAACTCCTGTGTCATCCACTTCTTAATTTCAGCCCATGGATTAGCATTAGCAACATCAATGCGCATAAAACTAATCCTCTCATTCCACCAAGTCAACGCACTACCTCTAAGAGTAGCCATAGGAAAATTCACCTTATCTTCCTCCTTACACTTACTAATGCGAAACACAAACTCAATCTTTTCAATCTACTGACTTAATCCTACTGCACCTTCAGTTCCATTAAAAGGGAGTGGGTCACTGATATGTGTGTAAACACACATCTTTTCTACCACTTAATTACAATAATAACCGGACCAAAACGTGTATTTTATATCTTTTATGTCGGAATTATGCGTGGTTTGTGTTTTTGTTGTGATTTAGGACGAAAAGGTGAAAAGTGGAGAAAACACGGGAATTCACGGGCATTTACGAACTTTTATTGAAGAAAAAGATGAAAGACGAAGTCAAGAAGTCAAGAGTGCAAAAAGAACGGAAGTCCAAGACCAATTCTGAAGATTTATCGAAGAAATAGTCAAAAGACGGAAGTTTATCAAAAGCCGAAGAATTCAAGTCTATTTTATTGAAGAATTTAAAGACGAGTTCAAAGAAATCCCGAAGCCAAAAGTCCCTTAAGTCCAAGTTTAAAGAAGATTAGAAGAAAAGGACTAAGTATGCAATTAATGAAGATTAAAAGAAGGAGGGACTTAATCTCGCAATTAACAAGAAATGAAGGAGGGGAGGAAGCTTCCTTAATCCTCCCCTATAAATAGTCATTAGTTGTAATCATTTTTTCTTGTTGGCTAAGTGTGACAATTAGTCTTCCACTTTTAATTACCTTGTCTTTTAAATACTTGTCAATTTAATTACCTTGTCTTGCACATTAAATTCCTTTAATTTCAAGTAAGTTTTCATTTAATCTTTGTCAATCTTTACTTTATCTTGTTAATCTCTCATCTACCTTTCTTAATCTTTGATTTTTATGTTTATGTTTGTGTTCATGTTCATGCTTTTATTTTGATCCAAGTGATTTTTGATTATTGTGGTTAAAGTTGTTAGATTTCTTGATATTAATTGTTTGTTTATGATTAATTGATGTTTTGATTGAATCGTTTGTTGATTTTAGTTCAATCTTTGGTAGATTAGTTGTTATCTGTGATTCCCTTGTTCTTCGGGAGTGTTTGTTTGTGTTTCTGTATTTCCAGGAAATCTTCCGAATCAAGAGAGGGAGTCTGTTCATTCGGAACTTTCAAAGTTCCGAACCAAGGGCTTCATCCGGAACATTTAAAGTTCCGAACGAAGGACAACTTCCGACTCAAGCATTACTCATTCGGAAGTCTCAAACTTCCGAACGAAGGGAAAGTTCCGAATCAGCAAGCGTTCATTCGGAAGTCTCAGAAGTTCCGGATCAAGAAGGTTCACTCGGAACTTTAAAAGTTCCGAGTCAAGTTAAAACTTCCGAACGAAGTTCCGAACGAAAGTTCCGGACGAACTTCCGAACGAAGTTCCGAACGAAACTTCCGAACGAAACTTCCGAACGAAGTTCCGAACGAAGGTTAAGTTCCGAATCAGACGAAACTTCCGAACCAAGTTCCGACTTAAGCTTATTCATCCGGAAGTCTTCCGAACGAAAGTTCCGGATCAAGACTTCCGTATCAAGGAGTTCCGACTCAAGAGCTAGGTTCATTCGGAACTTAAAACTTCCGAATCAAGGGTTCTGTAAGGTTTTTCTTTTTAATTTCTGTCTTTTATTTTTAAGTTTATTTTTCCCGCCTTTATTTTAATTGCACTTTAAGATTATTTGCCTTAGCTTAATTTTAGTTTTGCCTTAATTTAAGTTTTAGTCGCGTTTTAAGATTGTCTTAGGTAGATTTAAGTTTACGTCATTTACTTTAGTGCCCTTTAATTTCAGTCACGTTTTTAAATAGTTGCACCATTATTTTAATTAGACTTAGATTTACTTTAATTGCGCCTTTACTTTAATTGTTCTGCACCTTTTACTTAAAACACTACAACGACACATTTTTGTTCCCACCAAAATAAAACTGAGTCACACATTAAACACAAGTTTTTCAATTCGAAGAGACACACGACAAAGAACCTTTTTAACTGAGCAAAAGCAAGTTATCAAATGGCGCCGCTGCCGGATCTTTTCGTAAAGATTAACGGTTTTCTGTGAGAGACGCGTTGCTTTTTGGGATCCGTTCACTTGTGAGCGTTACTTTTCTTGCATAAAAAAATTTTAAAAAAATCATAAAAATTAAAAAATTGATAAAAATCCATAAAATTTAAAAATTTCAAAAATCCAAAAAGATTTTATCTTTCTTGTGTATATATATTGTTTTTGTGTTTGGTTTCTTTTTCTTTTCTAGATCTTCTAATTATCAAGAGCCCGAGCCTCAAGAAGATTTAAGTATGTCAGGTGTTAACAACAATAATCCACTGCACCCTAATAATAACAACAATGCTCTTCCACAGCCCGATCTTCGGACCATGGAGGAACTTTGTCAACCAACCATGTTTGGAAGAGGAGGACCGATCGCGCCGATGCAAATCAACGCTCCTGAGTTTTTGTTGAAGCACCACATGATTTAGCAAGTACAAACAAACCCATTTAGAGGACTGCCTGATGATGATGCCAACAAACACCTCGACAAGTTCATTACAATCACGCAAAGCATGAAGTTAGCTGGTGCCACAATGGATGAACTTCGCCTACAACTCTTTCCACACACTTTATTACATTATGCCGAGAAATGGTTTGATCGTCTCCCGAAGAATTCAATTCACACTTGGGATGATATGACTCAACGCTTTTTGTCGCGCTACTTTCCACCATCCATGGTCACAAGCCTTCGCAATCAAATCAGCGGTTTCATGCAAGACCCTGATGAATCACTTTTTGATGCTTGGGAGAGATATAATGTCTTGATCGATAGATGTCCAAACCACAACATGCTCCCTGTGACCTTAATCGATACTTTCTACAACGGTTTGACTTTTCGAGATCGTGATACGATCAATGCAGCCGTCGGTGGCACGTTCATGAAAAGGAGACCCGAGGAATGTAGAGAGTTAATTGAGAACATGACTACTCACCACAAAAACTGGTATTCCTCTGCTTCTTCAAGGAACAACCCGAGAGTCAATGTCTCTTCTACCTCAGCAAACCCTGAGATGACCGAACTCACCCGCATGATGACTGAAATGAGCAAAAGTATTACGCTTCTCGCTTCAAACCAACAACAACAACAAGTTAAAGCGGTTGCTAATCCTTGTGAAACATGTGGCGGTCCTCACTCATACACCGATTGTCCTTCTACACAAGGAAATCCGGAAAATGTGTATGCGGCTTACGGTAATTATTCACCAGAAAATTACCAAGCCCGACAACAAGGGGATAGAAATCTGCTGAGTTACCGATCTAACAATTACCTTTCACCCAGTTTTTCTCCTCAAAACCAAAACCCCGCCAACAACTACAATAGAAGCAACCAAATCCCACCAAGAGCTTCTAACCCTTATCAACCACCCAGCCAACAAACCTCACCCATTAATCCCGATGTTGAAGCTGTCATGAGAACTCAAGGTGAGCAAATCAAGAATCTACAGAACCAAATAATCAATTTGAAAGGAGATATCACGAAGCAAGGTAATGACATTAGAACCGAGGTTCGCGATAATATTCAATCCTCCTTCAGCACTCAATCGACTGAATTAAAGAATCTGTTGGCTAGTTTCTTGCCCGCCACTCAACCTTCTACTTCAAGTTCTCTACCTTCCAACACCGTCACCAATACGCGAGCTAATGTGAGTGCTATTACTACTCGTAGTGGAGTCACCATCGTAGGACCACCAATCCCACCCCCATCATCTACACCTCCTCCACCACCATGTATTCCTACTCCTCCTACACCTAGTATTAGTGCACCATTACCGTCTCTGCCTCGTCATGACGATGTATCTCGGAAGGACCCTTCAACATCTCAACCTTTACCGACTACACCTTCACCTTCCACTTATAAACCCAGAATCCCATACCCTTCTCGCATAGGCAAGACCAATGATCTAACAAAGGAGGACTCTCAAGTGACAAAATATATAAATATGATTTCTCAAATGGGCTTCAGCATTAGTTTTCTTGAAGCACTTGTCCACATGCCCAAATTTGTTAAAGCATTTAAGGAATTGCTTAACAAGAAGGAGAAGCTGATTGAACTCGCCAACACACGCTTAAATGAAAATTGCTCTGCAGTTATTCTTAAAGAACTTCCGGAAAAGCTTGGAGATCCCGGTCGTTTTGTGTTGCCTTGCGTGTTCAACAAAACTGAAGAATTTACTGCCCTTGCTGATCTCGGGGCCAGTATTAATTTGATGCCACTGAGTGTTTGGAAAACACTATCATTTCCCGACCTCACTCCAACAAAGATGACTCTTGAACTTGCAAATCGCACTCTCGCTTAACCTGTTGGTATAGCCGAAGACGTGTTCATTAAAGTTGGCGCATTTACTTTCCCGGTCGATTTTGTCGTAGTTGATTATGAAATGGACCCTCGTATTCCTTTAATACTTGGTCGGCCATTCTTGAGAACCGGACGAGCTTTAGTGGATGTGGCCGAAGGTGAGTTAATCTTAAGAGTCGGGAATGATTCACAAATTTTCAAAATGGGGAAGCTTACAAGCAAATACTATGGACGAGAATCAGTGAATATGATTAATGTGCTCGATGACTTTACCGTCTATGACAATCCTCTATTCGATTCTTCCATCGATAATCCACTCTTTAAAGATAATATTGATGATTCTCGCTCCACTTTGGACGCTTCTCCCATTTATGATTCTCCACCGGTCTTTGATGCTTATGATGATGATTCTAGCTCAGATTCGGATGATTTTGATGATTGTACTTCTGAGTATCCCGAGCTGCCCACTTTCGATGATTTTGATGAGGCTGATACTCTTTCGAGCGATTCTTCACATGATGAAGATCCTCCGCCATCACTCGATCCTACTTTAGACGATTACTCATTTGAGGAAGACTTCTCTGAATATCTCAACACTTACTTCCCTCATGAGAGTGATGCACCTCCTTTGGACTTTGAAGATTATCGTCTTGATCCTACTTTGGATTTGAAGAACATTCTGTCAAAGGAGAAGAAACCGGTCGACACCAATATCCGTTGCACATATGATTTGACACCTCTTTGTCCCCCTTCTGAGGACGAGGTTGTGCTTCTTTGCGGATCTTCTTCACACTCGGCTGAGCCTGAGTGCTATTTTCCCTTAAAGGAAAAGGTGTTCGACCCCGGTATTGAAGTCTTTAAGCCATCTCAGTATCCACCTGATGAAATAAAAGGAAAAATCTTTGGAAATATTGAAGACATGCTTGCACCACTTCACCCTTGCTTCCACCGTGCTCCATCTTTGCTTAAGGTAACCTTGCCACTTCTTATTTGGCTTGCCTTGTTCGCCTTAAGTTTCTGCTTACTGATGGATGAAAACTATGTCTTTGATCCTGGTGGATATGTTTCATGTTTCTTCCGTTGATGATCAAGGTCGAGTCAGGCTCACGACTCGGTTAACAAAAACCAAGCGCTTCTTGGGAGGCAACCCATGCATCTATCTTTTCACTTCCTTTATCATAAGTGTAGGGGAGACCCGTTGGTTTGCTTTCCTCTCCTCACGTCTTAATCAGGGATTCGAGCTTCAATGATCCACTCTTGACGATTCTTGACGACCCGTGATTCCGTGTTCTACATTTTCCCGGTTCTATCCTAAACTCTTTTCGATTCACTATTTTATATTTTCCCAATATTAAAATAGGAATCTCTTTAGTTGTCTTTTCCTTTGCGAAATTTAAACAAACTGCACAATGTCCTAAGTGTAGGGGAGTTTACTCCCACATGCTTAAACATTGAGGACAATGTTTATCTTAAGTGTAGGGGGGATTTCTATCGAAGTTAAGTGGTCTTTTCCTTGTATTTGTCCTCATTTTAACCGGAAAATCAATTTTTCGACATTTTTCAAAATTTTTGATCTATTTTGGCCTATTAGTTTTTACCTTTGTATAGTTATTTTCTTGCCTTATTAGAATAAATGTTTAATAAGTGGTTTTAATTTTCAAAACGTTGTGAATCTTTTGACTCAATCCGAGTTTACTTATCTTAAGTTACTCTAGCTAGTATCCTTAACATGTTTAAGTAGAGTTTTGCTAGGCTTTTATATAGGGAGCTATAAAACGCGAAAGTCTTAACTCTCACGGGTTAAGAACAAGAACTTTTCGCAAGTTCCTATAATTGATCCTAGAGAGTCGTTTATCAAGGGAACTTTAAAACGTGATTTCTAAACTTGAAAAAGTCTAAGAATTTGCAAGATCCTATAGGCGACTCGAAAACCCAAAACTTTGATTTAATAGGCTAAGCATCCACGAGTCTCATTACTTGAGATTTTAAACTGTGGAGAACCAGAGATGATAGAGCCAATTATAAGTTCGATATTCTTTCGTGAATTTATGTGAGTTAATTATAAGCCTATTCTCCCATCGCTTGCTAATAAATTTATCTGCTAATAAATAAGGTTGTACGATTTGAAAAGTTACTTAGCTTCTAGCCCAAGATCGTTTAAAAGTTGCTCGGTATGGATTAGAGTTCATAGCCAAGGCATAACTTATTGAAGCGGGATGCGAAGATTGGCGAGTCGAAAAGGCCCTAACAAGGCATGAGGACTATATTTTGTTGCTAAAGATCCAAAGTGATGTGAAGAATCATTTACCGAAAATCAATATGAAGGATCGAGACACACGACGAAAAGCAAAAACTCCCCAAAAGTCATGGAGAAGTGTATCCGAAAAGACCCTAACAAGGTATGAGGATAAATAGATCCAAGTCATAAAAGGAGGCGGGTCGTTGTATATCAAAGTCCAAAATAACGATTGGAGAAAAACGAAGAAGTCGTGGTCCAAGTATGAATCTCTCAAAACTTCAAGTGAAGAAATTCCTTTATGAAGAGAAGACCATAATTTCATGAACGTCTCTCAAGGTTTGAAGTATGAAGTCGCTGCCAAATATCGGTCCGAGAAAGGTCTCAAATCGCGAAGCGAGTTATGCCAAGATATGAACTTTAGGAGGTCCCGAGAAGCAGTTTTAAAAGATTTTGTCCTTTAGCTAACTATTGATTAAATCGTGCACTTTATTTTCAGACTTAATAACTATCGAAATAAGTCAAAAATGCATCCTCGTGATCATTCAAGACAATAATAAAATATAAGAGATACACCTAGGAATAAGGGAGTCTAAGTGAGTAATTGGCCCACATGAGTTCGTGATAGTTTACTAACTTATAATAACAATGATCTCGTTTTTAAGCTTGGTTTGGAGAAAGTGAAAACTTGAGGATGATGATTATTCATAACATTTTCAAAACCCAAGGTATGCTTTTGATTTCTTTATTCTGAATGATTTTAATTTTCTATCTCTTTAATAAAGGCCACTATGGATTGATTATGATGAAAAGTGTAAACTTGCTTTGTAACTAATGCATTACATGAGGACATTGCAATGGTCAAGTGTAGGGGATTTGATATGTGTTTAAACACACATCTTTTCTACCACTTAATTACAATAATAACCGGACCAAAACGTTTATTTTATGTCTTTTATGTCGGAATTATGCGTGGTTTGTGTTTTTGTTGTGATTTAGGACGAAAAGGTGAAAAGTGGAGAAAACACGGGAATTCACAGGCATTTACGGACTTTTATTGAAGAAAAAGATGAAAGACGAAGTCAAGAAGTCAAGAGTGCAAAAAGAACGGAAGTCCAAGACCAATTCTGAAGATTTATCGAAGAAATAGTCAAAAGACGGAAGTTTATCAAAAGCCGAAGAATTCAAGTCTATTTTATTGAAGAATTTAAAGACGAGTTCAAAGAAATCCCGAAGCCAAAAGTCCCTTAAGTCCAAGTTTAAAGAAGATTAGAAGAAAAGGACTAAGTATGCAATTAATGAAGATTAAAAGAAGGAGGGACTTAATCTCGCAATTAACAAGAAATGAAGGAGGGGAGGAAGCTTCCTTAATCCTCCCCTATAAATAGTCATTAGTTGTAATCATTTTTTCTTGTTGGCTAAGTGTGACAATTAGTCTTCCACTTTTAATTACCTTGTCATTTAAATACTTGTCAATTTAATTACCTTGTCTTGCACATTAAATTCCTGCAATTTCAAGTAAGTTTTCATTTAATCTTTGTCAATCTTTACTTTATCTTGTTAATCTCTCATCTACCTTTCTTAATCTTTGATTTTTATGTTTATGTTTGTGTTCATGTTCATGCTTTTATTTTGATCCAAGTGATTTTTGATTATTGTGGTTAAAGTTGTTAGATTTCTTGATATTAATTGTTTGTTTATGATTAATTGATGTTTTGATTGAATCGTTTGTTGATTTTAGTTCAATCTTTGGTAGATTAGTTGTTATCTGTGATTCCCTTGTTCTTCGGGAGTGTTTGTTTGTGTTTCTGTATTTCCAGGAAATCTTCCGAATCAAGAGAGGGAGTCTGTTCATTCGGAACTTTCAAAGTTCCGAACCAAGGGCTTCATCCGGAACATTTAAAGTTCCGAACGAAGGACAACTTCCGACTCAAGCATTACTCATTCGGAAGTCTCAAACTTCCGAACGATGGGAAAGTTCCGAATCAGCAAGCGTTCATTCGGAAGTCTCAGAAGTTCCGGATCAAGAAGGTTCACTCGGAACATTAAAAGTTCCGAGTCAAGCTAAAACTTCCGAACGAAGTTCCGAACGAAAGTTCCGGACGAACTTCCGAACGAAGTTCCGAACGAAACTTCCGAACGAAACTTCCGAACGAAGTTCCGAACGAAGGTTAAGTTCCGAATCAGATGAAACTTCCGAACCAAGTTCCGACTCAAGCTTATTCATCCGGAAGTCTTCCGAACGAAAGTTCCGGATCAAGACTTCCGTATCAAGGAGTTCCGACTCAAGAGCTAGGTTCATTCGGAACTTAAAACTTCTGAATCAAGGGTTCTGTAAGGTTTTTCTTTTTAATTTATGTCTTTTATTTTTAAGTTTATTTTTCTCGCCTTTATTTTAATTGCACTTTAAGATTATTTGCCTTTGCTTAATTTTAGTTTTGCCTTAATTTAAGTTTTAGTCGCGTTTTAAGATTGTCTTAGGTAGATTTAAGTTTACGTCATTTACTTTAGTGCCCTTTAATTTCAGTCACGTTTTTAAATACTTGCACCATTATTTTAATTAGACTTAGATTTACTTTAATTGCGCCTTTACTTTAATTGTTCTGCACCTTTTACTTAAAACACTACAACGACACATTTTTGTTCCCACCAAAATAAAACTGAGTCACACATTAAACACAAGTTTTTCAATTCGAAGAGACACACGACAAAGAACTTTTTTAACTGAGCAAAAGCAAGTTATCAGTCACACTTCATGAACGTCACATAAGTACAACCACCGACTTCAGGTGCATTAGGTCCAAGTCCTCCTACATTTCCTCCACCATTAGCATTCACATTATTAACATTCACATTATTACCACCAGCTCCACTACCACCAGCCCCATTTCTAGCATTTTCCATAAACTCAGCCATAGATGCGGCAACTTGCTCCGCAATGATCCTACACACATCTTCCTCAGTCACGGCTCTCTTGGGCGGCATGATTCTATTATCGCACAATTCAAAGTATAATAAGCATTCACTCAATGAGGGGTTTAAATAAAAAGGGTCGAATTGATAATCAAGGAAGCAAATACATATAAGGTATGACATGGAATTTAAGACAAAAGATACATATTTCATTATATCATAAACACCACATTGTCTTAGTTAACTTCCACATCATAATTCTAGCACTATACAAGCCCAAAATTTGTGCTAGATCTACTAACCGGCATACCGGTTTACTTAAAGTTTTACAAAAGATACAAAGATACTACTAAGGATAAACTAGTCTACTGGGAACTGCTAGAATGTCCATCATCATTCTTCTTTGATATCTTCCTCGGACGATCACAAGACCCATCATCATCAGTTGGGCGCTTATGAATCACTCCTCTCTCAACCATCTCGGCATAAAATCTACTGTTCCAACCAACAGACACATTTAACTCTTTTTCCGCCTTCTCGCGCATCGCACGAGCCACACTCAACTGAATCTCCATTGAGTTCAACTTTTTCTTCATCTCTGCATACTCACCACTTTCCAACACAGACTTTAAGTGCCTTTTTAATATTATATATCTTAAGGTCAAATCTGATGTGAAATTTCAAGTCCACCATTTTGATCATATCTTGAGTTCTACAAGGAGTTGAGACCCCAAATTTTTACTGTATAAACTACATGATATGTTATACAAATAACTTTCCTATATCTCCTTCTCAAACATCCTCTAAATATTTGTTTTAATTCGTCCAAAACAGACCAGACAGATTAGTACCACAAAAGTGTTTTGGCCATATCTTGCTCATTTTTAACATTCCATTATGTGGTAAATTCACCACTTATGTAAAAATCATTTATATATCTGCATATCCAATAATCTCATCCGTTTAACCAAGTATATTATTGAAAGTTACTGTTTATTACAGCCTACTTAACTAGTCAAGATTTTAACAACCTTTACTTGTAGTTTTAGCATTTTTAACCTAATCTAGTAACACAAAATCCCCATGAAACATAATGATCATCATTTATCATCATCACACATATACATTTTTCAAGAAGATAGATGAATACATTCACAAAATTACTAGGATGATAGAAAGAACAATCTCTATACCAACCAATTGTGATGAAAAAGATGAGATTTATGATGAACAAGACTTGATCTTGTCACCAAATCTTATGAACTTAGCAAGACCACTTTTAAAAATCTCCAAGTAATTAAAATCCTTGAAATCAGCCCTTGAACCTTATGAAAACTCCTTTTCACAAGATGTAATCACCGCCAAACAATCTCCTTTCAAGTGGTTATCAACATATGTGAATTGTTGATAAAGTTGTAGGTTAAATTTTGATGATGATGGTGTATGGTGGTGGTGTTTGGACGGCAAGAGAGGGAGAGAGGGAGAGTGGGAGAAACTTTCTTGTTAAGTGTATGAGTATGTGTGTTGTGTGTGTAAGAGTTGATGGTTTTTGTGGTTTAGTGGTTTGTTAATGCATGTATGAGAAAAGTGTCTCTAGGACACTTAAAATTTTGACAACAAGGGGTGTTAACCCTTGTTGTGTCCGCCCACTATGGGGGTGGGACAAGTGTAACTTGTTTCATCCCCTATTATTTTACGGGTACTCCTCGATTCTAGTTTCCTTGATTTGTGTGCCCTCAGATGGATTTACAAAAAACGTTTTTGCAAATTATGAAACTACGGCACAAAACGATTCTAATAAAAATTGTCTCATAAAAAACGGAGCACAAAAGCGTAAATGCGTAAACCTAGGTTCCCGGTTTAATCGCAAAAGACGTTAAATTATGCACGTAAGTCCTAATTTCATCCCGTAAATATGTGAGTTCATGAACCAACATTAAAATAAAATATAAAAATAATATACGAGAATAAATTTACTACTTGAAAATGTCAGGTTGTCACACTTTACTTGTGTTAAATAAACATATTACAAAACTTTTGTATCAAAAATATGAATTATTAAAGTTTCGGGTTAAAAACCTAAGTTATGAAAGTTTTAGACCTAAATAGTGATTTATAAAACTTTCGGATTAATATGTAAATTTAAATAAAGTCTAAGGATTTAAGTTGTGGCTGGTGGAAACCCATTTTAACAAAATATAAAACGTAAGGACCCATTTTGTAATTAGCCGAAAGAAAAGGTAGGGAAATACCCTATTCGAGACTTAAAAAAAGTATAGGGACTATTTTTGTAAATTGTTAGAAGTTATATACACTTGTGAACTCAAATAGAACCCTAAGGGCCACTTTTTCCATGTGTCGAAACCTTTAGAAACCCTAAGGACCTTTTTCGTCAACTAGGTATAGTTAGAAACCCTAACTCTAACCCTAGGGACTAATATAGTCATTAGCCGAAACTAATCCAAGCCCTAGGGGGCTGTTATGTAAATTCATTTACACCTAACCCTAAACCGAATATAGCAAGGACCAAAAGTGGCAATTTATGAAACATTTACAAGCCCTAGTTACACGTGTAACTAGGGGGACTTGTTTTGCCAATATTTGAAATTAAAACAAACCCTAGGGGTACTTATGAAATTTGCCGCGAGTAATATATATGATTGTGGTAAATTACACCTCTTGTTTAGGAAAACAAAAGAGTGTAAATGAGCGGAAAGTATTAAACAAATGATTTAGGAAAATCAAGTGTTAATGACCAAATTAAGTTCGTTTCCCAAGGAGGTATATGTGTTTGATTAAGATATAAATATTTTGGATTAATATTTGAGAAAGAAGGGGATGAGAAAATAGAATGACGGATACGTGAAAATTATTACTACGACGACTAAGATAAAAACCGTAAAAAGTGCCAAAATAAAAGTTAATTCTAAAAATGACCAAAAATCAAATTAAATAAACTAAGAGTTTACAAATGATCAAAACCTTTTCAAACCTTTTAATTAATTAAATATTAATTTTTAAATGCTAATTAAAGCCCTAAAAACCAAAATAATTATTAAAAAGCCCAAATAAAGATTTTTCACTTTGTAAACCTCTTAAATGACTAAATAAGACTAAAAACTATTTTCATAAATTTTTAAACTAATTAAAACTATTTAAAATGATTAAAAACTATTAAAAACTTAAAATAATTCTATAAATTAAGAAAATGATGCTAAAATTAATCTAAGAATTGAAAAAATCCTATTTTAATGTATTAGACCTAAGAAAATTATAAAAAGTGCAAAAATGTGAAAACTGAAATTTAATAATAAAATAATATTAAAAATCCAAAAATTATAATATAATCCTAAAAACTTGCAAACTAGTTTATTTTAACCTAAATAAACAGAAAATGGTGAAATTACCAAAATACCCAAATTGGGCCCCCAAATGAGCTAAAAACTAAAACATACTACTTAAAAGGGCTTAATGGGCCCAAAAAGTTCAAACTTGTCCAAATAAGCTGAAAAAGCCCTATCTGACTCAAAATTTGATTCTGAACACAAAAGTCTGAAGGCCCAAAAGCTGGTTTTGAGCTTATCACAGCTTATTGGTATAACAGCTTATCCTTATTGGGCCAATAAGCCTATTAAGCAATAAGCCAATGCCATAAGCTCAGATTAGACACACAACCTTCTTTTGAGATGCCTAAGATATTTGTGAAAAGAAATTTTGAAAAAGCAAACCCAATAAGCCAGAAATAAGCAAAGTAGAATTTTACTAAAAGACAAAATAGTCGACTTAGAGTTCTAGACCACCTCAAACCTTCAAATAAGTTGCAAAAGACTCTAAATGACTTAATTAAGACAAATCAACAAAGAAAATTTCAATAAGCCAAGCCAAATAAGCAGAATAAGCTGATAAGCACTTATGTAAAAGTCAAAGTTGTTGGTTTTCTAGTCAAAGCTCAAAGTCAACCCCTCAAATGCTCTAGAATGAACAAATGGGTCAAATAAGTGACACCTATTACAAATTCAAAGTTGTTGCAGGTTTAAATAAGCTAGAACAGCTTATTGATAAGCACCTGTTGAAATAACACTAGTAGTGGCTAGCAGTAGGGGAAAGGAGTTCCCACTACTTTGACTATTTGACTTGCTTTTTAGAGAGATCTAGTTGGATTCAAATGAAAACAAAGGCACCCTTTTAATCAGTGGATCACAAGGATTCAATATCAATCAACAAATCACAATATGGTTCATTCAATAAGCACAGAATAAGCAAACAGTCCACAGATATGATACAGACCTTGAAAATAAGCAGTTATGACAAAATAAGTAGATTAAGCATGAATAAGCCAGCCAAATTGAACCATATGCATACACAAGCTATAATAAAGTCCAATAAGAACAATTAAACTTGTTTCAAGCACTGGATCAAAGTAAATAAGCAGATTCAAGCACAAAAAGTTACTGATGAGCAAAGGTGATTATCCAAAATCCTTTTGCTGATCTATTTGACCACCAATCCAATTTCAAGCCCTCAAATCCTTTTCCCTGGTGATGTTAACCAAAATTTAACACTTATTAACCCTAGTCTACCCATAGATCTAGGTGTCCCCAAATATTTATCCAAAATACCCAAGTAAAACAGATTTTATGAACCCTTGATTGATTTAGATGTTTAAACCCTCAAAACATGCAGATAACCAACCCCTTACACCAGATAAACAGATACCAACCCAAAGAAACAACAAATAACCACAAAGGTTGCCTTGAATCTTGAAAAATCAGTTAACCCAAACACCCCTTTGGAATATGATTTCTCAATTTTCTAAAGGATTGTTGTGATTTAACCTTCAATCCAAGATCAAAACAACCTAGCAACAATAAATCAACCTTCAGAAACACAAATCAACCACAAATTCACAGATTCACAAACCAAAATCCAAAATCACATAAATCATGCAATATTTTCAGAAAAGTAAAATAGATAAGAGATTCAAACCTCCAAAATCTACATCCACACATTGGAATGTTTGAGCTGAGGTGCTAGCAAGAACAAGCACCAGCATCCACAAGCTGCTAAGATGAACAAACACAAAAGTAAGATCAAAACAGATTATCCTTTGATTTTTGAAAACAAGATTTTTAAACCTTAAAACCTTTTCTCAAAATCAACCAAACATGTATATGGAAATCGGATCTTAGCTATTCAAACACCAAACTTTTATAAATAACAAAAGAGAATTCAAAATTTTCAAAAATTCATATTTTATTTCATAAAAAGGAGTTACAAAGAAGATAGCTAAAATCTGGAACAAAAGCTCTCTCACATGTTCAGGAGTCTTTATATAGACGATTACAAGGTAGAAAAATGCAAAACCCTAGGCTATGAAGTCTCCAAAATACCCTTGAAATCTTCTAGACGTTTGTTGTTGTTGAGTTGTCCAAAATGATCTTGAGTGTTCATTTTATCTTTGTGACCAAGAATGAGCCTAAAGCGTTTGCCATGTCAGCTTACTTTAAGAGGAAGTTGTGTTTTTATTGGTTGACGTGTTGAATGGTGGGGCCTTTTGGTGAGTGGGATTGAGGGTTTTTGGTGTGGGATGGGTTTCTGAGCGTGTGAATCAAACGTGGGACTGCATAATTTTGATTTACCCTTTGTTTAAGTGGGAGGTAAATCTGGGTTCATCACGTGAAACAGTAACAAGTTTGATCCGAGTTTAGTGGGGAAAAGGTGTTTGGCGCGTGTTTCTTTGTTTAAACTTTGGAAATTGACAATAAGAGTCCTTGTGTTTTGGTAGAAGTGGTATATAATGTTTTTCAGCCCAAAAACTTGAATAGTTCAAGGACTGATCTTGGACATTTCTCATCTTTGAAGGTCTTCATTGGATCTTTGACTTCATGAGGGACCATTGTTGGCAATTTAAAATTGTTGAGGGACTAAACTTGCCAAATCTTCAAAGTTGAAGGACCTTTTTATAATTTTGACAAACTTAAGGGACCAAACTTGTAACTATGAATTTACAAGGGTATTAAGTGTCATTTCTTCATAAATGAGGGATCAATCTTTTACATCTTCTAGTCTTCAAGGGTTTTTCTTTGATAAATCTATAACTAGGGCCTGGTTCATTGTACGGCTTCGTTTCTCGTGTTCGTTTTTCCTTGTTTCTTGTGATCTTTTGTCTTTTTCACGATATCCATACCTAAAATACACAAGTAAACAAAAACAAGCATATATATGGTATTTTTATGACATTTAATGTATTTTAAGCCCGAAAAGAACGATGAGATCTTGTATAAATGCCATCTCTTTTTCACGGTGATTCCTCCCTTTTTAGGGACACAATGGATTGGGCTCACCCATGGGCTATCGGAGATAGGATAAATCATTCCCGCGTCAAGGAGTTTTAAGACTTCCTTTTTTATGACATCGTGAATTTTGGGGTTTACCCTTCTTTGACTTTGAATTGCGGGTTTATAGTCCTCCTCCATTAAAATCTTGTGAGTACAAAATTTTGGGTCAATACCCTTATTGTCGGAGATTTTCCACGCTATGGCCCCTTTATGAGCTTTAAGAACTTTCAAGAGAGCGGTTTTTTCATCATTAGCAAGACCTTTTGCAATAATAACCGCAACTTGTCATCACCTTCCAAGAATGCGTATTCAAGGTGAGATGGAAAATCTTTCAATTCAAGGATAGGCGGTTCCTTGATTGAAGATTTTTGCTCAACACTCATAACATCCATCGACGGAAGAAATGGTAGAATAGAAGTATAATTACCAATTATCACCTCATCTTCATTGTCGATTTCATTTGAAGTAAAATCGCCTCCTTGGAATGGAGTGAGATTTGGTGTAGAATTAGAAAGAATCGGATCCAAAATAGTGGGATTTCCACTTGACGAGCTATCGGAAATACCTAACACTTCTTGTGAAAACTCATCGCAAACCACATCAACTAAGTCGATGTGATTGATGGTAGCGATTTCATAAACATAAGAAGGTGTCGAGTTTTGAGTAGCGTTTATAACAAGCTCCTCTTCGCTGAATCTCAAAGTAATAGTTCGTGCATGAACATCGATAAGCGATCTCGAGGTGTCTAAAAATAGACGACCTAAAATTAGAAGAACTTGAGGATCCGCGGGGATGTCAACTACTATAAAATCAACGGGATAGTAGAACTTCCCACTTTCATGAAAACATCCTCGGCTACTCCACATGCTAAAATCGTAGAATGATCGGCCATCTCGATAGACATGTTCGAAGGACTAAGAGCCGGAAGCGAAAGTGATTTCCAAATGGAAAATGGCATCAAATTAATGCTCACACCAAGATCGGCTAAGGCGAGGCATTCTTTCATATCTTGTATATCACAAGGAATGAGAAACTTTCTGGGGTCACCAACTTTTTTTGGTATGCGGTTAATATAAACCGAAGAATAATTAGCAAGCTTTGAAAGCTTCCCCTTATCGTTCATCATACCTTTGAAAGTGGAAGCGAAACGAGGCACATATAACAACGCGTCGGGTAAACTTACATCAAAATGAACTTGTTGAAACATTTTTATAAAAAACTCGATTTGTTGTTTGTTACGTTCTTGCAATTTCTCTTTGTTTCGTCTCGAAGGGTAAGGTAAGGATGGTGTGGGTTGGACATTAGGCAATGGCCTTGGAATCTCAGGTTCCATGATTGGTATTGGTTCAACCGTAGGCGTGGTATGAGCGGTACTTCGTGGGCTTGTGATATGCTCTTTTTTGACCATCACCTCGGGCACTTTCTTGATTTCCTTCTCGGTAGAAGTACTTGGACGAGAAATTGGTTCTTTGAAAGTTTTACCACTACGTGTAGTAATAACCTTCATTTCTCCCTTCGGGTTTGCAATGGTATCACTAGGAAGACCACCCGAGGAAGAGGGTTTACACATGATTGCTTCAAACATTTTTGTCATTCGGTCTTCAAATTTTGATTGCCTAGCATCCGCTTTTAACAATTCTTGCTTAATCTCATGTTGTCCTTGTTTCATCTTTTGTTGATTTTGTTGAAGACGTTGAACATTTCCTTCCATTTTATTAGCATGAGTCTTAAGTTCATTAGCAAGTTCGTTTTTAAGCTCGTTTTTCTACTCAGATCTTAAGCTAATCATCTCATATTGCATATTATCAAACTTAACATCATTTGCTTTAGCATAATTCGAAAATTCTCCTTGAAGATTTTTGGTGTGATCATTTTGAAAACCTTGTGTAGTAGTTTGAAAATCACGGTTTTGGTTTTGATTTGAATCTTGTCCATTCCCACTTTGATAATTTCCTTTGTTGTAATTACGTGAATTTCCTTGATAACCACCATTTTGATTGTTGTTTTGATAGTTGTTAGCATTTTGATTTGGTGGAGCTTGATTTGGGCGGGAACCTTGGCCATTTTGGTTGTAAGTTCCCATTGCTACGTAAGCACTCGAAGTGTTACCACCAGCGGTAATGCACTCGGAATGATCATGAGCTCCACCACAAGATAAACAACTCTTTTCAACCACTTTAACCGATGGGGAATTCAAAGCATCTTGTGCTTTCCAATGTGTCATAAGCGTCGAAAACCTATCGAAAAACCGATTTTCCTCATTTGCTTCATCATGTAAGGCATTAAAGTGACGAGACGATGACGATGATGACGAACCCATATTGGCAACACTCGGTGCGTTACGAGGGTTATAAACCTTAGATCTATTCTCGATAATCTTTAAAGCCTCATCGGTCGTTTTGCACAAAAAATTACCACCCGCGGCGGCATTCAAATAATCTTGTTCATGATCATTAAGCCCATTGTAAAAAGTATCTATTTGATGCAATTCCGAAAAATCATGGCGTGGACATTCATGTAACATTTCCTTAAATCGTTCCCATTCCATTGAAAAACTCTCATTATTACGTTGTGTAAACCTTGAAATCTCATTTTTCAAATGCGTTGTTTTAGATGGTGGAAAAAATTGGTTCACAAACTTAGAAACGAGATCACCCCATGTCAAAATCGAATTTGGCGGTTCTTTCTCGAGCCAAATTTTAGCGGGTCCATCCAACGAGTATGGAAACAACGTCATCTTAATGGCGTCATGTGGAACATCCTTAAACTTGCTTGTTGCGGTGAGACGATTAAAATTCCTTATGTGGTAATGCGGGTTGTCTTTCTCATGACCTCTAAACTTATTTGCTTGCAACATCGACATTAAACCCGTCTTAATCTCGAAATTCTCTGCAAGGATGGTGGGAATCACAATAGCTTCTCCAAAACCCTTGGTGGGTGCTTGAAGCAACTCCATCATAGTACGATTAGCCATGGCGACTATTGGTTCTACAATGGGTTTGACAATTGGAGTTTGTTCTTCAATCAAAGGCTCTTGATTTCCTTGACTTTGACGACGTTTACGAGCTCGTTTTGCTTGATTACGAGTTAGCATAAACTTGACCTAGAATGGGAGGTGAGCAAAGAAGATTATTTTTGGGTGTTTTGTGGATTTTCAACTTTTTTGTGTTTTTGATTCTTTTTAATTTTTTGGATTTTGTGTATCTGCGTAGACAACAATCTACCAAATCTCTCCTCGAATCAAAATTTTGATTAAAGAAGCCTCAAAAGAATGAAAATGATCACGTGGAGTGAACGCCTTCGAATGACTTTAGAACTTGGGTGAAAACCAAATTGTTCAAGAGGGTTTAATCACAAAGAAACCAAGCAAATATATATGATACGCAGTAATACTTTGGGCGGCAAAACCCTCGATTAGCTTTCAATCTCAAAATACTCACAAGCAAGCGGGGAAACGAGGCAGCGCGAAGCACTTAAGAGCCTTTTTCCTAAGGGTATATTTTATAATACCCGCCTTATACCCACCCTATAGTTTGTATTTTTCAAAATCGAGCTTCACGAAAGTATTTATCTATTTTTGCCTTTTTCTTTTTGTTTGAGATACGAATATAATAATTAGGAGATCAAATCCCAATTAAGGTTGTGTTTTCACACTTTTGGAGATATTTTGATTTTGTTGTAATACTTAATACAATATAGTAATAATAATTTCACAAGAAAAACGAAAAAACCGATAATACGTATTAGTAGAGTTCTACTAATACAAATACTATTTAAGGTTAATACTAAAAACAAAATGACAAATTAATCACGACACACCTCCCCCGGCAGCGGCGCCAAAAATGATTGTGGTAAATTACACCTCTTGTTTAAGAAAACAAAAGAGCGTAAATGAGCGGAAAGTATTAAACAAATGATTTAGGAAAATCAAGTGTTAATGACCCAATTAAGTTCGTCTCCCAATGAGGTATATGTGTGTGATTAAGATGTAAATATTTTGTATTAATATTTGAGAAAGAAGGGGATGAGAAAATAGAATGACGGATACGTGAAAATTATTACTACGACGACTAAAATAAAAACCGTAAAAAGTGCCAAAATAAAAATTAATTCTAAAAATTCCCAAAAAATTACCAAAAATCAAATTAAATAAATTAAGAGTTTACAAATGATCAAAACTTTTTCAAACCTTTTAATTAAATAAACATTAATTTATAATGCTAATTAAAGCCCTAAAAATCAAAATAATTATTAAAAAGCCCAAATAAAGATTTTTCACTTTGTAAACCTCTTAAATGACTAAATAAGACTAAAAACTATTTTCATAAAATTTTAAACTAATTAAAGCTATTTAAAATGATTAAAAACTATTAAAAACTTAAAATAATTCTAAAAATTAAGAAAATGATGCTAAAATTAATCTAAGAATTGCGAAAATCCTATTTTAATGTATTAGACCTAAGAAAAATATAAAAAGTGCAAAAATGTGAAAACTAAAATTTAATAATAAAATAATATTAAAATAAATTCTAAAAACTTGTAAACTAGTTTATTTTAACCTAAATAAACAGAAAATGAAAGTGAAATTACCAAAATACCCCTATTGGGGCCCCAAATGGGCTAAAAACTAAAACAGACTACTTAAAAGGGCTTAATGGGCCCAAAAAGTTCAAACTTGTCCAAATAAGCTGAAAAAGCCCTATCTGACTCAAAATTTGATTCTGAACACAGAAGTCTGAAGGCCCAAAAGCTAGTTTTTAGCTTATCACAGCTTATTGGTATAACAGCTTATCCTTATTGGGCCAATAAGCCTATTAAGCAATAAGCCAATGCCATAAGCTCAGATTAGACACACAACCTTCTTTTGAGATGCCTAAGAGATATGTGAAAAGAAATTTTGAAAAAGAAAACCCAATAAGCCAGAAATAAGCAAAGTAGAATTTCACTAAAAGACAAAATACTTAACTTAGAGTTCTAGACCACCTCAGACCTTCAAATAAGTTGCAAAAGACTCTAAATGACTTAATTAAGACAAATCAACAATGAAAAGTTCAATAAGCCAAGCCAAATAAGCAGAATAAGCTCATAAGCACTTATGTAAAAGTCAAAGTTATTAGTCTTCAAGTCAAAGCTCAAAGTCAACCCCTCAAATGCTCCAGAATGAACAAATGGGTCATATAAGTGACACCTATTACAAATTCAAAGTTTTTGCAGGTTTAAATAAGCTAGAACAGCTTATTGATAAGCACCAGTTAAAATAACACTAGTAGTGGCTAGTAGCAGGGGAAAGGAGTTTCCACTGCTTTGACTATTTGACTTGCTTTTTTAGAGAGATCCAGTTGGATTCAAATGAAAACAAAGGCACCCTTGTAATTAGAGGATCACAAGGATTCAATATCAATCAACAAATCACAATATGGTTCACTCAATAAGCACAGAATAAGCAAACAATCCACATATATGATACAGACCTTGAAAATAAGCAATTATGACAAAATAAGCAGATTAAGCATGAATAAGCCAGCCAAATTGAACCATATGCATACACAAGCTATAATAAAATCTAATAAGCACAAATAAACTTGTTTCAAGCACTGGATCAAAGTAAATAAGCAGATTCAACCACAAAAAGTTACTAATGAGCAAAGGTGATTATCCAAAATCCTTTTGCTAATCTATTTGACCACCAATCCAATTTCAAGCCCTCAAATCCCTTTCCCTGGTGATGTGAACCAAAATTTAACACTTGTTAACCCTAATCTTCCCTTAGATCTAGGTGTCCCCAAAATTTTAGCCAAAATACCCAAGTAAAACAGATTTTATGAACCCTTGATTGATTTAGATGTTTAAACCCTCAAAACTTGCAGATAACCAACCCCTTACACCAGATAAACAGATACCAACCCAAAGAAACAACAAACAACCACAAAGTTTGCCTTGAATCTTGAAAAATCAGTTAACCCAAACACCCCTTTGGAATCTGATTTCTCAATTTTCTAAAGGATTGTTGTGATTTAACCTTCAATCCAAGATCAAAACAACCTAGCAACAATAAATCAACCCTCAGAAACACAAATCAACCACAAATTCAAAGATTCACAAACCAAAATCCAAAATCACATAAATCATGCAATATTTTCAGAAAAGTAAAAGAGATAAGAGATTCAAACCTGCAAAATGTACATCCACACTTTGGAATGTTTGAGTTGAGGTGCTAGCAAAAACAAGCACCAGCTTCCACAAGCTGCTAAGATGAACAAACACAAAAGTAAGATCAAAAAATATTATCCTTTGATTTTTTAAAACAAGAGTTTTAAACCTTAAAATCTTTTCTCATAATCAACCAAACATGTATATGGAACTCAGATCTTAGCTATTCAAACACAAAACTTTTATAAATAACAAAAGACAATTCAAAATTTTCAGAAACTCATATTTTATTTCATAAAAAGGAATTACAAAAAAGATAGCAAAAATCTTGAACAAAAGCTCTCTCACATGTTGAGGAGTCTTTATATAGACGATTACAAGGTAGAAAAATGCAAAACCCTAGGCTATGAAGTCTCCAAAATACCCTTGAAATCTTCTAGACGTTTGTTGTTGTTCAGATGTCCAAAATGATCCTGAGTGTTCATTTTATCTTTGTGACCAAGCAATGAGCCTAAAGCATTGATCTTTCCATGTCAGCTTACTTGGAGAGGAAGTTGGGTTTTGATTGGTTGACGTGTTGAATGGTGGGGCCTTTTGGTGAGTGGGATTGAGGGTTTTTGGTGTGGGATGGGTTTCTGAGCGTGTGAATCAAACGTGAGACTGGGTAATTTGATTTACCCTTTGTTTAAGTGGGAGATAAATCTGGGTTCATCACGTGAATCAGTAACAAGTTTGATCCGAGTTTAGTGGGGAAAAGGTGTTTGGCGCGTGTTTCTTTGTTTAAACTTTGGAAATTGACAATAAGAGTCCTTGTGTTTTGGCAGAAGTGGTATATATTGTTTTTCAGCCCAAAAACTTGATTTCCTTTGTTATAAAACTTTCAAACTTCATACTTTTGCCCCAAAACTTTGGCAAAAGGATTTCAAGGGTTATTTTTGCCACTTTTGAATAGTTCAAGGACTGATCTTGGACATTTCTCATCTTTGAAGGTATTTATTGGATCTTCGACTTCATGAGGGACCATTTTTGACAATTTAGAATTGTTGAGGGACTAAACTTGCCAAATCTTCAAATTTGAAGGACCTTTTTGTAATTTTGACAAACTTAAGGGACCAAACTTGTAATTATGATTATACAAGGGTATTAAGTGTCATTTCTTCATAAATGAGGGATCAATCTTGTACATCTTCAAGTCTTCAAGGGTTTTTCTTTGATAAATCCATAACTAGGGCCTGGTTCATTGTACGGCTTCGTTTCTCGTGTTTGTTTTTCCTTGTTTCTTGTGATATTTTGTCTTTTTCACGATATCCATACCTAAAATACACAAGTAAACAAACACAAGCATATATATGGTATTTTTATGACATTTAATGCATTTTAAGCCCAAAAAGAACGATGAGATCATGTATAAATGCCATCTCATCAATATATAATCGAGGGATTAAAATGCAATTTTCCTAAACTTAAACTAAACCCTAATTTTATATATATGATAGGTGTGTAAACACCCATCCTTTTTACCACTTAATTACAATAATAACCGAGCCAAAACGTGTATTTTATGTCTTTTATGTCGGAATTATGCGTGGTTTGTGTTTTTATTGTGATTTAGGACGAAATTGTGAAAAGTGGAGAAAACACGGACATTTACGGGCTTTTATTGAAGAAAAAGATGAAAAGACGAAGTCAAGAAGTCAAGAGTGCAAAAAGAACGGAAGTCCAAGACCAATTCTGAAGATTTATCGAAGAAAAAAGTTAAAAGACGGAAGTTTACTAAAAGCCGAGGAACTCAAGTCTTATTTATCGAAGAATTAAAAGACGAGTCCAAAGAAATCCCGAGCCAAAATTCATCAAAGTCCAAGATTAACAAAGAGATTAAGAAGGAAGGACTTAATGGCGCAATTAAGAAGAAAGGAAGGAGGGGAGGAAGCTTCCTCTAACCACCCTCCTAATCTCCTATAAATACACCCCATTTTCATTCATTTGTTTTTGTTGACTAATCGTGACAATTAGTTCTTCCACCTTTACTTTTATGCACCTTTAATTACTTGCACTTTTACTTATATGTCTTGCACCTTATTTACCATTTAATTTCAAGTAAGTGTTTCTTTTAATTCTTGCACCTTTACTTTACCTTGTTGATCTCATTCTACCTTTCTTTAATCTTTGATTTATATGCTTTTCGTCTTGTTTATTTGTTTAAAGATTACATTTTTATGCTTTTGATTGTTTTAAATCATTTATTTTCATAGCTTATTTTGTTTATTTTAAAGTTTATATAGTTTTTATAAAAGTTATTTTTATATAAAAGTTTGTTTTTCGTAAAGCTTATACATTTCTTGTTTTAAAAGTCTTTAAATTTCAGTTTAGTAGCTTATTTTCATACGGTTTACTTTAGGAATTCCGTCTTGAGCTTATTAGGATTATAGCTTATTTTTCTAGCTTATTTTTAGTTTCTTCCTTCGTATTCCGATTGGTAAGATCGGAAAAGGGTTTATATATTCCGACCATAGCTACATTGCTTGGTCGGAAAAGGGTTTCAATATTCCGATCTGGGTGTCTTGGTATTCCGATCAGGGGAGGTTAGGTTATTCCGATCAGGTAAGAGTGACAGCTTTCCGATTGGTGCTCCTTTCCACATTCCAATCGAGGTGTTTGTTTGGACATTCCGATCAGGTAAGGTGACATATTCCGATCAGTGGGTTCCGATCAGCATTCCGACTGAGTCCCACTCCATATTCCGACGGGATCAACATTCCGACCAGGGAGGTTTACAACATTCCGATCTGGGTGTCTTGAGATACTCCAATCAGGGTAAGTGACAGGTATTCCGATCAGAATCTTCTGAGCGACATTCTGACAGGTTTGGTGATACACCGATGTGGTATGATCGGAATGTATATTCCGATTGGGGATTTCTTTTAGTGCTTTGTCTTGTTAATTTTTACATTATCATTTTAATACTTTGTCAATTTTAATTCTTGTCACGCTTTTATTTTTAGTCATTTAATCAATTTACTTTCCGCCACGTTTTTAAATATGCACCTTTCGTTTAATTAGACTTAGATTTATTTCAACGCTCTTTTATTATAACGCACATTTAATTTTAATTGTTTTGCACTTTAATTGATACTACAACGACAACACATTTTAGTTCCACCAAAATAAAACTGAGTCACATAGTTAACCAAGATCAATTCGATTAGACCGATACAACGAACTTTAATTTTTATACGGGCCAAAAGCCTTGTATCAAATGGCGCCGCTGCCGGCTCTTTTCGTAAAGATTAACAGTTTTCTGTGAAAGACGCGTTGCTTTTTGGGATCCGTTCACTTGTGAGCGTTATTTTTCTTGCCTAAAAATTCAAAAAAACCATAAAACTTAAAAAATTGATAAAAATCCATAAAAATTAAAAATTTCAAAAATACAAAAAGATTTTTTATCTTTATCATGTATATATTTTGTCTTTGTGTTTGGTTTTGTTTTCTTTTGCATTTTCAGGTGTATGCGTACTAGATCTTCTAATTATCAAGAGCCTGAGACTCAAGAAGATTTAGCTATGTCAGGTGTAAACAACAATAATCCACCGCACCTTAATAATAACAACAATGTTCTTCCACAGCCCGATCTTCGGACCATGGAGGAGCTTTGTCAACCTACAATGTTTGGACGAGGAGGACCGATTGCGCCGATGTAAATCAACGCTCCTGAGTTTTCGTTGAAGCACCACATGATTCAGCAAGTGCAAACTAACCCATTCCGTGGATTGCCTGATGATGATGCCAACAAACACCTCGACAAGTTCATTACAATCACCCAAAGCATGAAGTTGGCTGGTGCCACAATGGATGAACTTCGCCTACAACTCTTTCCACATACTTTATTACATCATGCCGAGAAATGGTTTGATCGTCTTCCAAAGAATTCTATTCACACTTGGGATGACATGACTCAACGCTTTTTGTCGCGCTACTTCCCACCATCCATGGTCACGAGCCTTCGCAATCAAATCAGCGGTTTCATGTAAGATCCTGATGAATCTCTTTTTGATGCTTGGGAGAGATATAATGTCTTGATCGATAGATGTCCAAACCACAACATGCTACCTGTGACCTTAATAGATACTTTCTACAACGGTTTGACTTTTCGAGATCGTGATACGATTAATGCAGCCGCCGGTGGCACATTCATGAAAAGGAGACCCGAGGAGTGTAGAGAGCTAATTGAGAACATGACTACTCACCAAAAAAACTGGGATTCCTCCGCTTCTTCAAGGAACCACCCGAGAGTCAATGTTTCCTCTACTTCAGCAAACCCTGATATGACCGAACTCACCCGTGTGCTAACTGAAATGAGCAGAAGTATGCAACTCTTGGCTTCAAACCAACAACAACAACAAGTTAAAGTTGTTGCTACTCCTTGTGAAACATGCGGCGGTCCACACCCATACACCAATTGTCCTTCGACACAAGGAAATCCGGAAAATGTGTATGCAGCTTATGGTAATTATTCACCGGAAAATTACCAAGCTCGACAAGGGGATAGAAATCTGCTGAGTTACCGATCCAACAATTACCTTTCACCCGATTTTTCTCCTCAAAACCAAAACTCCGCCAACAACTACACTAGAAGCAACCAAATCCCACTAAGAGCTTCTAATCCTTATCACCCACCCGCTCAACAACTCCCACCCATTAACCCCGATGTTGACACCATCATGAGAACCCACGGTGAGCAAATCAAGAACCTGCAGAGCCAAATTATCAATTTGAAAGGAGATATTACCAAGCAAGGAAATGAGATTAGATCTGAACTTCGAGATAATCTTCAATTCTCCATCAGCACTAAAACAAATGATATAAAGAATACGTTGGCTAGTTTCTTGCCCCCTGCTCAACCTTCTACTTCGAGTTCTCTACCTTCAAACACTGTCACTAATCCGCGAGTCAATATGAGTGCTATTACTACTCGTAGTGGAGTCACCATCGTAGGACCACCAATTCCACCACCATTTATCCCTACTCCTCCTACACCTAGTATTAGTGCACCATTACCGTCTCCGCCTCGACGTGATGAAGTTCCCACGAATGACCCTTCAACATCTCAACCTTTACCTACACCTGCACCTTTACCACCCAAACCCAATATCCCATATCCTTCTCGTTTAGGCAAGACCAAAATGCCAACCAAGGAGGACTCCGAAGTGACACGCTATGTGAAGATGATTTCTCAAATGAACTTCAACATTAGCTTTCTTGAAGCACTTGTCCACATGCCCAAATTTGTTAAAGCATTTAAGGAATTGCTTAACAAGAAGGAGAAGCTGATTGAACTCCCCAACACACGATTAAATGAAAACTGCTCTGTAGTTATTCTTAAAGAACTTCCGGAAATGCTTGGAGATCCTGGTCGTTTTGTGTTGCCTTGCGTGTTCAACAAAACTGAAGAATTTACTGCCCTTGCTGATCTCGGGGCCAGTATTAATTTGATGCCTTTGAGTGTTTGGAAAACACTATCATTACCCGACCTTACTCCAACAAAGATGACTCTTGAACTGGCAAACCACACTCTCGCTTACCCCGTTGGTATAGCCGAAGACGTGTTCATTAAAGTTGGCACATTTACTTTCCCGGTCGATTTTGTCGTTGTTGATTATGAAATAGACCCTCTTATTCCATTAATACTTGGTCGGCCATTCTTGAGAATCGGACGAGCTTTAGTGGATGTGGCCGAAGGTGAGTTAATCTTAAGAGTCGGGGATGATGCACAAGTTTTTAAAATGGGGAAGCTTACAAGTACAACCTTTGGAGGCCGCGAATCAGTGAATATGATTAATGTGCTTGATGACTTTACCGTCTACGACAATCCTCTATTCGACTCTTGCATCGATAATCCACTTTTTCAAGATGATGTGGATGATTCTCGCTCCAATTTGGACCTTTCTCCCATTTATGATTCGCCACCGGTCTTTGATGCTTATGATGATGATTCTAGCTCAGACTCGGATGATTATGATGACCTTACTTCTGAGTATCCGGACATGCTCACCTTTGATGATTTTGAGGATGCCGATACTCTTTCGAGCGATACTTCTACTGATGACATTGCACCTACATTTGATGAAGATCCTCCGCCATCACTCGATCCTACTTTGGACGATTACTCATTTGAGGAAGACTTCTCTGAATTTCTCAACACTTACTTCCCTCATGAGAGTGATGCTCCTCCTTTAGATTTTGAAGATTATCGTCTTGATCCTACTTTGGATTTGAAGCACATTCTTTCAAAGGAGAAGAAACCGGTCGACACCAATATCCGCAGCACGTATGAGTTAACACCTCTTTGTCCCCCTTCTGAGGACGAGGTTGTGCTTCTTCGTGGATCTTCTTCACACTCTGCTGAGCCTGAGTGCTATTTTCCCTTAAAGGAAAAGGTGTTCGACCCCGGTATTGCAATCTTTAAGCCATCTCAGTATCCACCTGATGAAATAAAAGGAAAAATCTTTGGAACTATTGAAGACATGTTTGCACCTCACCATAATTGCTTCCACCATGCTCCATCGCTGCTTAAGGGAACCTTGCCTATTCTTCTTTGGCTTGCCTTGTTTGCCTTAAGCTTGTGCTATTTGATGGACGAAAACTATGTTTTTGATCCTGGTGGATATGTTTCATGCTTCTTCCGTTGATGATCAAGGTCGAGTCAGGCTAATGACTCGGTTAACAAAAATCAAGCGCTTTTTAGGAGGCAACCCAATTATCTATCTATCTTTTTTCTTTGTTTTTACCATAAGTGTAGGGGGAGACCCGTTGGTGTTTGCTCTCTCCTCTCTTCTACTAATCAGGGATTCGAGCTTCAATGATCCACTCTTGATGATTCTTGACGACCCGTAATTCCGTGTTCCATTATCCCGGTTCTATCCTAAACTCTTTTCGATTAACTATTTTCTATTTCTCAATATTAAAATAGGAATATCTTTAGTTGTCTTTCATTTAGCGAGATTTAAACAAAGTGCACAATGTCCTAAGTGTAGGGGAGTTTACTCCCACATGCTTAAACATTGATGACAATGTTTATATTAAGTGTAGGGGGGACTTCTATCGAAGTTAAGTGGCCTTTTCCTTGTATTTGTCCTCATTTTAACCGGAAAATCAATTTTTCAACATTTTTCAAAATTTTTGATCTATTTTGGCCCATTAGTGTTTCCCTTTGTATAGTTATTTTCTTTCTTTGTTAGAATAAAGTGGTTTTAATTTTCAAACGTTGTGAATCTTTTGACTCAACCCGAGTTTACTTGTCTAAGTTACTCTAGCTAGTATCCTTAATATGTTTAAGTCAAGTTTTGCTAGGCTTTTATATAGGGAGCTATAAAACGCGAAAGTCTTAACTCTCACGGGTTAAGAACAAGAACTTTTCGCAAGTTCCTATAATTGATCCTAGAGAGTCGTTTATCAAGGGAACTTTAAAATGCAATTTCTAAACTTGAAAGAGTCTAAGAGTTTGCAAGATCCTATAGGCGACTCGAAAACCCAAAACTTTGGTTTAATAGGCTAAGCATCCACGAGTCTCATTCCTTGAGATTTTAAACTGTGGAGAACGAGAGATGATAGAGCCAATTATAAGTTTGGTATTCTTTCGGGAATTTATGTGAGTTAATTATAAGCTTATTATCCCATCACTTGCTAATAAATTTATCTGCAATAAATAAGGTTGTACGATTTGAAAAGTTACTTAGCTTCTAGCCCAAGATCGTTTAAAAGTTGCTCGGTATGGATTAGAGTTCATAGCCAAGGCATAACTTATTGAAGCGGGACGCGAAGATTGGCGAGTCCAAAAAGGTCCTAACAAGGCATGAGGGCTATATTTTGTTGCTAAAGATCCAAAGTGATGTGAAGAATCATTTATCGAAAATCAATATGAAGGATCGAGACACACGACGAAAAGCAAATACTCCCCAAAAGTCATGGAGAAGTGTATCTGAAAAGACCCTAACAAGGTATGAGGATAAATAGATCCAAGTCATAAAAGGAGGCGGATCGTTGTATATCAAAGTCCAAAATAAATATTGGAGAAAAATGAAGAAGTCGTGGTCCAAGTATGAATCTCTCAAAATTTCAAGTGAAGAAATCCCATTATGAAGAGAAGGCCATAATTTCATGAACGTCTCTCAAGGTTTGAAGTATGAAGTCACTGCCAAATATCATTCCGAGAAAGGTCTCAAATCGCTAAGCGAGTTATGCCAAGATATGAACTTTATGAGGTCCCGAGAAGCAGTTTTAAAAGATTTTGTCCTTTAGCTAACTATTGATTAAATCGTTCACTTTATTTTCAGACTTAATAACTATCGAAATAAGTCAAAAATGCATCCTCGTGATCATTCAAGACAATAATAAAATATAAGAGATACACCTAGGAATAAGGGAGTCTAAGTGAATAATTGGCCCACATGAGTTCGTGTTAGTCTGCTAACTTATAATAACAATGATCTCGTTTTTAAGCTTGGTTTGGAGAAAGTGAAAACTTGAGGATGATGATTATTCATGACATTTCCAAAACCCAAGGTATGCTTTTTGATTTCTTTACTTTTAATGTTTATAATTTTCTATCTCTTTAATAAAGGCCAACGTGGATTGATTATGATGAAAAATGTAAACGTGCTTTGTAACTAATGCATTGCATGAGGACATTGCAATGGTCAAGTGTAGGGGATTTGATAGGTGTGTAAACACCCATCCTTTTTACCACTTAATTACAATAATAACCGAGCCAAAACGTGTATTTTATGTCTTTTATGTCGGAATTATGCGTGGTTTGTGTTTTTGTTGTGATTTACGACGAAATTGTGAAAAGTGGAGAAAACACCGACATTTACGGGCTTTTATTGAAGAAAAATATGAAAAGACGAAGTCAAGAAGTTAAGAGTGCAAAAAGAACGGAAGTCCAAGACCAATTCTGAAGATTTATCGAAGAAAAAGTTAAAACACGGAAGTTTACTAAAAGCCGAGGAACTCAAGTCTTATTTATCGAAGAATTAAAAGACGAGTCCAAAGAAATCCCGAGCCAAAAGTCATCAAAGTCCAAAATTAACAAAGAGATTAAGAAGGAAGGACTTAATGGCGCAATTAAGAAGAAATGAAGGAGGGGAGGAAGCTTCCTCTAACCACCCTCCTAATCTCCTATAAATACACCCCATTTTCATTCATTTGTTTTTGTTGACTAATCGTGACAATTAGTTCTTCCACCTTTACTTTTATCCCCCCTTAATTACTTGCACTTTTACTTATATGTCTTGCACCTTATTTACCATTTAATTTCAAGTAAGTGTTTCTTTTAATTCTTGCACATTTACTTTACCTTGTTGATCTCATTCTACCTTTCTTTAATCTTTGATTTATATGCTTTTCGTCTTGTTTATTTGTTTAAAGATTACATTTTTATGCTTTTGATTGTTTTAAATCATTTATTTTCATAGCTTATTTTGTTTATTTTCAAGTTTATATAGTTTTTATAAAAGTTACTTTTATATAAAAGTTTGTTTTTCGTAAAGCTTATCCATTTCTTGTTTTAAAAGTCTTTAAATTTCAGTTTAGTAGCTTATTTTCATACGGTTTACTTTAGGAATTCCGTCTTGAGCTTATTAGGATTATAGCTTATTTTTCTAGCTTATTTTTAGTTTCTTCCTTCGTATTCCGATTGGTAAGATCGGAAAAGGGTTTATATATTCCGACCATAGCTACATTGCTTGGTCGGAAAAGGGTTTCAATATTCCGATCTGGGTGTCTTGGTATTCCGATCAGGGGAGGTTAGGTTATTCCGATCAGGTAAGAGTGACAGCTTTCCGATTGGTGCTCCTTTCCACATTCCGATCGAGGTGTTTGTTTGGACATTCCGATCAGGTAAGGTGACATATTCCGATCAGTGGGTTCCGATCAGCATTCCGACCGAGTCCCACTCCATATTCCGACGGGATCAACATTCCGACCAGGGAGGTTTACAACATTCCGATCTGGGTGTCTTGAGATATTCCGATCAGGGTAAGTGACAGGTATTCCGATCAGAATCTTCTGAGCGACATTCCGACAGGTTTGGTGATATACCGATGTGGTATGATCGGAATGTATATTCCGATTGGGGATTTCTTTTAGTGCTTTGTCTTGTTTAATTTTTATATTATCATTTTAATACTTTGTCAATTTTAATTCTTGTCACGCTTTTATTTTTAGTCATTTAATCTATTTACTTTCCGTCACGTTTTTAAATATGAACCTTTCGTTTAATTAGACTTAGATTTATTTCAACGCTCTTTTATTATAACGCACATTTAATTTTAATTGTTTTGCACTTTAATTGATACTACAACGACAACACATTTTTGTTCCACCAAAATAAAACTGAGTCACATAGTTAACCAAGATCAATTCGATTAGACCGATACAACGAACTTTAATTTTTATACGGGCCAAAAGCCTTGTATCAATATACATACCTAATATTAAAACGGTCTAACTTAAATAAATCTATTAGTATAAATTGCTATTTTTCCCAAATATATAATTTGAATAAATTATACAACTTCGGGGACTTTAAATTAAATTAAATAAGATGTTATAGATTTTATAAACGTTATTTTTTTCAAGTTGTATATAAATTGAATACAATTAATTTGTAAAAGTAAATATATTAATTATATTTATTATTAACCTTCTACATTTTAAATATATATAAAACTTCTTTTATAAATATTTAAAACACTTTACAACGATACAAGTACGGGAATATTAATTAAACGACTTAATTACTTGAACGATATTATTTATTACACACTTAAAAATAAATACTTCTATTACTTGTACAACGATAAATTAAATTACAAGAATTGTAATAAAATGCTTAAAACCAGTATAAGCATGCACATATTTATTCAGAGACTTCTATGCATTATTTTATGCATTTACTAAGACTGTATAATTATTCAGGTTGTTGACTATGTCGTGAGTACCACATTGGATTTTCTTGTGACTTATTACTGGACTACTGAGGTGAGTTCATGGCCTCACTTTATATATTGACAAACTTTTAAACCTTTTATTGGGAAGAAAAACATGCAACATATCTTTATTTGATGGACATAGACTGAACTATGAAACCTTTGATTATATTTGCCTATTGTAGAATGCCTCCCTTACCCGGGAACTGGAACTATTAAAATTATTGATTTGTCTGAATGTATAAATAGATCTATTGGGGATTGACCATCCCTATATGGGTGAGTAGCGCTCACTGTGCCTGGGCCAAGGACAACAGATGTTTATCATGTCGGAACGGAATAATGGGTGCATTATTATTAATGCGAAGGGTCCTCATAAGTTGTACGTCCTAACGTGTCAAGTGTCAGTTTTGGGCAATAGGAAATGTAGTTACCTTTAAAGTGTTGATGCTTGGTGCATTACTACTTCAGTGAATGTTTATTATCCAAAACTTAATTTATTTATTTAAACCTGTGAATTCACCAACATTATGTTGGCTCTCTAAGCATGTTTTTCTCAGGAAACTGAAGCAGGTATTTGATGTACATGGAGTCAAGCATTATGATAGGCTGCATTTATAGAGCTCATCTGGGATTTTATAAACGGGGAAATCATCCAAACTATTGAATAATGTTTCAGACAATTTTTATAACATTTGCACTTTAATTCATGTAATAATTGTAATGATAATCTTTTATCTGTTTCTCTACATACTATCTGCTGTTGATCCACCTACGTTACACCCAAATATTATTCCGTTGCATTTGACCAATTTGGGGTGTCACAAATAAGAGCTTTCTATACTTAATATATTGCGTTTTATATGCAGGTATGAAGTATGAAGAAGCAACTTGAAGAAAACATAAAGGAGGGTCCTTATTGTGCAAATATGAAAAACTATTCAAAGAAGAATCTGGAACGCACAAAAGTGTGGCGCACATTGTCAAATGTGCGGCGCACATTCCCACTTAGAAAGTGCGGCGCACTTTCGGATAAGTGTGGCACACATTTTGTCTCAGCCAACACTATAAATAGGAGCCACTTATACTCATTTTATACATAACACATCTCTCAACTACTACTTTATAGATCCGAATACTCTTAGCTTTCTTAGTGATATTTCAGTATTATCCACTTTTGGGAAATACTTGTAACGAGAGTATTCCACTATTCGATTCTTGGAGTAACGATACAATCATGACACTTGTGTACTCGTTCATTCAATCAATCTAAGTATGATGTTCTCTTACTCTTTTCCATTTTTTACTTTGATTACTATGTTAGGATAAGCTATTTGTGACTATATGGGTATGTGACTATGATGAGTGATGATGCTATGATATGATCCTTTATAATCGATTTCAAGCTAATGTTGTAGAACCATTTTACCACCTAGTTCTATAAACCATATTTTTATCTAGAGTTAATTTGTTATGATGGCTTGGCGTTGAGAAAGGCAAATCGTTTTAATAAGTTTTTAAAGTCTTGTCTATGGTTTTGAATCTTTGGTTTGAGAAATCCGCTTAGAAATTGTGATAAAATAATGAGCTCGTTGGAAACTTGTTTTGATCTTAGTCGCTCGAATAAACATAAGTCTTGAATCACACTAAGTAAGTTGTGTAAACACCATTTTGACGAAAAAGGTTTATCACTCTTTACCTACCTAAACATATCTCGATCATTATTATCATCATCACGAACTCATAAGAACTAACCCATATTAGTCATATTTGTTACTATTGTTATTCATATCAATCATTTCGTTCTTCAATTATTATATTAATTACCAAAACGAAATTAAGTCCCAGCGAACGATCCTGGCTTACCACTACAAAGCTATATTACGAACGAAAGGGTATACTTGCCCGTTTTTGTATTTCTAGTCCCTTGTTTTGTCTAAACCTTGTAATATAAATTTAAGACTTGAAAAAAGAACATCAGAAGGAAGGATAGGAAAGGCTTGGAGCCTTTGGACGGAAAGGATAAGCGCTTAGTACTGAATAGTTATGCATGTTAGTAGTACACTGTCCAATTGTCTTAAATGTTATTGAATGTTGTTATTCACAGCTAATGTTATATATTTTGGCGTTAGAGTTTAAACCTATGACTCTCACCAACATTATTGTTGATATGTTTTAATGTCTCTTTTAGGTAATTTCGTGGTTAAGCCAGCGAATAGGAGTGAGTAGACTTGGAAGCATAGGATTGCATATAGAAGGAGATCCCCATTCCTTTTTAGTTTATTTTTTCATTTTGAATAAGTGATACTTAGACACCTATATGTTTGTGTTGCTTATGTTATTTGTTTGTCTCAGGTAAGCTATCGGATTTTTACCTACTTACCTAGACGCCTACATTGTTTGAGATATTGTCATTGCATTTGTGTCACCCTTTTATGCCATTTCTTTATTCATTTAGTTTTCTCTATAGACACGCCATGTTGTGATGATATTCATACGTCGTGCCCCATATTCCGCCATGGTGGGGTGTGACAACTGATTCCACAAAATGATTACTTAGTTGGCAACACTTGGTGTTGCTGTTCCAACAAAAGATGCAAACATGATGTTTGTAAGATCATTACCGCTTGAATGGAAATCACTTGTTTTGAATTACATGACCAAAGACGATATTTGTAGGATCGTGTTTTCTAAGGATTAGGCATTGTATGGTTAATCTATTGAATGATGGAAGAAATGGAAGAACTTAGAGAGAGAAAGGTAGAGAGAGAAAAGAGAGAAATGAAAGAAAGATGGAATGTGATTTATGGTAAGTGTTCAACCCCTCCTAACATGCTAGGAGGGGGTTTATATAGCCCACCCTACATGTGGGCTATATGGGCTATATTGGATCACGAGCCCAATATCATTGGAGTGACCGATCCTTTCTAAATATGTAAAAACGTATTTCCAACAATCTCCCCCAAAGGGAGGTCACTCCAAGTTACAATGTCCTAAATAGTCTATAGCTCGTGATCTATGCTAACAATGATGTGACCGAGACTTTCCTTGGAAAAACGTATTTCCAACAATCTCCCCCAAAGGGAGGTCACACCATTTTACAAAATCTTAAACCTAGCCTACTATGCTTGAGTCTTCGATCTTGTTCTTGTGAATATGCTGATGAGATCTTTGACTTTAGTCTTGAGCATGTTCTCTTGCCTTGACCTTGTGCATTCATCACTAGTGATATTTGCCTCCTTGTGACTTCATGTTCCACATACTTATACTTTTATAAATTCTTGAAAGCTTCAAAGTTTGATACAGCGGAAGTCTTGACTTTTAGACTTTCTTGAATTTGTTGAAGTATTAAGTGCAGAAAGCATAAGCATGTGTTGACTGTCGACGTACAGTCGGTATTAGGCCCGGCCCAACAGGCCCGCGGCCCACACAAACCTAACTTATCCTTCAAGAAACCCTAGCACTATATAAAAAAGGGTAGGGGTCTCATTCTATATCAGGTTCTCTCCCAAAACTACACCTCTTATACAATATATCATCCCGATACTAACTTGACCGTCGGAGGTGGACCCCGGGGCTCCGGCCTCGGGTCCACGTCTAACTGGTTTACCTTTGTTTGCAGCATTACTCAGGATTCGGGCAGACGACAAACGGCCCAGGAGAGTCGTCAGACCGGCCTAACCAAATTATGCTCCAACAAGTTGGCGCCATCCGTGGGACCCGACTAAAACTATGTCTGTGGTCTCATACTACCGAAGAGCAAAGATCTATGCGAAAAATCTGTAACTCTGTATTCTTGTTTTTTCATTAAACGATCTGCCATGCGCAAAAACTTAATTCGCATAAAAAAGATTTTCATTGTGCATTACATTATGATAGATATCTGCATGTCATATGCATTCTGCCTACAACTACTAGGAACAATTTGTTCAGTAAAACTAGATGGTTTGCCTACATTATCACGTATTAACCATGCAAGTGGGGTCAACTAATAATGTGAAAATAAGTCTAATCTAATTCACTTTACACCATCGCATCTTTTTAGCGTTTCGAAGACGAGATGTTCGACCAGATTGTCAGGGATCAATGTTCTTCCGTAGGACTCCTACGATTTAATGCGTAGGGTAAACTTTCATGACTAATGATGTAAGCAGAATGTTAAGGATCTATCCATTTAGTTATATCATTAGTGGCGCTAGTGTGCTTTAATAATTCAAAGACACTCTTACCATGCAATAATTCACATATTTTTTACACGTTACTATACCAATTAGCTGTTCAAATGCACGTCACGAATGCTTAAATATGCCCAACATACAATTAAATGTTATCGGATAAGATTATCATGCGAAAACCATGCGTGGACGTATATAGTATCTTTTCTCTTGTTTTAGATAATCGTCCCTACGTGCTTTCTGAGAACTTAATTTGATGCGGTAATATCAGAGATCATGCCATGCGAAAAAATTAAATTGGCTAACACTTAGTTTGGTAAAAAGATACATGTGTATCTTTTAAAAAGTTGCAATATATTATGAATATTGTATGATTACTTTTTTGACAATCTATTTTGGGTGACATATATATTTTAATGGTATATAATATATGGTGAATATCCTTATTTTTAGAAAAGATATATAATGTATATTTTTGAATATACTTTATTATTATTAATAAAAGATAATATGTATATCTTTTAAATTGGCAAGAAAATATTACATATATCTTCTAATTTGATTATTATATTCTTCGTATAAGTCTCGACCCGGCTTACTAATATCGGGTCGCGGTTCGACTTTTATTTTCTCTCGGTCATGGTACGTTCATCCGCGTTGGTCAGAACTTATTTTATTTTATCTGCAGTCATGGTATATCCAGCCGCACTCATCCGCATATTCAGTTATTTTTATTTTTTCACTGCGGTCACGAGTCGCATCCATTTGCGTTAGTCCGCACGTATAATAAAAAATATTATCGATATTTTTTATTTATATTAATAAACGATATTACATATATCTCTTAACTTCTTAGCAAGATAATATTTATATCCTTTAGCTTTTTGCGATTTCCTTTTATTACGATAAATGTTCGCATCTTTCAACACATATCTAGATAAATATTTGCATGTCTAGTATTGAGTGATTGTTTATGTTACTTATATTCGCGCTACTCCGTACATTCGGACATCTTTAGCCTACGGGCGTACATGTACTTATCGTTCCTATGCGGAATAAGAGGATTAAGTTGAACCTACTAATTAAACTTGTCGTGTAAGAGGGTTGCAAACCCAACGACCACGGATCATGTATCCTTGTTAGACACCTTGCTATCAAGACGTTGTAGTAAGTTACGCAAACCACATGACTCATGATGGACTTGCAAATGACACACTGTGCACGTCTAACAACATTTTGTCAAATATTTGACCGTCCTTATGGTAAATGTGGTACGCCGCACGTAGAGGCATAGCTCATCCCATAAGTTAGTTAAGATACGTCTTATACTATGTGAAAATTCGCGGTTATGGCAAGACCCATCCGCGTTGGTTCGCACGTTCGAACCCAATTTCTATCTTTCATACGCGGCTATGGTACGTCCATTCGCGCTGGTCTACACGACCATAATTTTTTGAATACTTGATTAAGATTAATACTACTAATCGAGTATAGCACCATTAAACTTGGGGGGCTACCAGGATATACTAATACCACTATTTCCGTGCATGACACGCAAATATCTTTGGATATATTCTTTTTCCGTAGAAGTCCGCCTTCTGTCGTTTTATTCCTTGGCCATGGAAGTATCTCTTCCATTGGCTTATTCCTTCGCCGCGGAAGTACTCCTTCCGCGCGCTTCTTCCTTTGCCATGGGAGTATCTTTTCCATTGGCTTATTCCTTCGCCGCGGAAGTACTCCTTCCGCGCGCTTCTTCCTTTGCAATGGGAGTATCTTTTCCATTGGCTTATTCCCACGCCGCGGAAGTACTCCTTCCGCGCGCTTCTTCCTTTGCCATAGGAGTATCTTTTCCATTGGCTTATTCCTTCGCCGCGGAAGTACTCCTTCCGCGCGCTTCTTCTTTTGCCATGGAAGTATCTCTTCCACGTTCTCATTATCTTCGCCGTGGAAGGATTCTTCCACGTGCTTCTTATTTTCACCGTGGAAGTATCTCTTCCACGTGCTCATTATCTTCGCCGTGGAAGTATCTCTTCCACGTGCTCGTTATCTTCGCTGTGGAAGGATTCTTCTACGTGTTTCTTATCTTCGTCGTGGAAGTATCTCTTCCACGTACTCATTATTTTCGCCGTAGAAGTATCTCTTCCACGTGCTCATTATCTTCGCCGTGGAAGTATCTCTTCCACGTGCTCGCTATCTTCGTCGTGGAAGGATTCTTCCAAGTGCTTCTTATTTTCGTCGTGGAAGTATCTATTCCACGTGCTCATTATCTTCGCTGTGGAAGTATCTCTTCCACGTGCTCGTTATCTTCGCCGTGGAAGGATTCTTCCACGTGCTTCTTATTTTCGCCGTGTAAGTATCTCTTCCACGTGCTCATTATCTTCGTCGTGGAAGTATCTCTTCCACGTGCTCGTTATTTTCGCCGTGGAAGTATCTCTTCTACGTGCTCATTATCTTCGCTGTGGAAGTATCTCTTCCACGTGCTCGTTATCTTCGCCGTGGAAGGATTCTTCCACGTTCTTCTTATTTTCGTCGTGGAAGTATATCTTCCACGTACTCATTATTTTCGCCGTGGAAGTATCTCTTCCACGTGCTCATTATCTTCGCCGTGGAAGTATCTCTTCCACGTGCTCGTTATCTTCGCCGTGGAATGATTCTTCCACGTGCTTCTTATTTTCGTCGTGGAAGTATCTCTTCCACGTGCTCATTATCTTCGCCGTGGAAGTATCTCTTCCACGTGCTCGTTATCTTCGCCGTGGAAGGATTATTCCACGTGCTTCTTATTTTCGCCGTGGAAGTATCTCTTCCACGTGCTCATTATCTTCGCCGTGGAAGTATCTCTTCCACGTGCTCGTTATTTTTTCCGTGGAAGTTTCTCTTCTACGTGCTCATTATCTTCGCTGTGGAAGTATCTCTTCCACGTGCTCGTTATCTTCGCCGTGGAAGGATTCTTCCACGTGCTTCTTATTTTCGTCGCGGAAGTATCTCTTCCACGTACTCATTATTTTCACCGTGGAAGTATCTCTTCCACGTGCTCATTATCTTCGTCGTGGAAGTATCTCTTCCACGTGCTCGTTATCTTCGCCGTGGAAGGATTCTTCCACGTGCTTCTTATTTTATTCGTGGAAGTATCTCTTCCACGTGCTCATTATCTTCGTCGTAGAAGTATCTCTTCCACGTGCTCGTTATCTTCGCCGTGGAAGGATTCTTCCACGTGCTTCTTATTTTCGCCGTGGAAGTATCTCTCACTTGCTCATTATCTTCGCCGTGGAAGTATCTCTTCCACGTGCTCGTTATTTTCGCCGTGGAAGTATCTCTTCTACGTGCTCATTATCTTCGCCGTGGAAGTATCTCTTCCACGTGCTCGTTATCTTCGTCGTGGAAGGATTCTTCCACGTGCTTCTTATTTTCGTCGTGGAAGTATATCTTCCACGTTCTCATTATCTTCGCCGTGGAAGGATTCTTCCACGTGCTTCTTATTTTCGCCGTGGAAGTATCTCTTCCACGTGCTCATTATCTTCGCCGTGGAAGTATCTCTTCCACGTGCTCGTTATCTTCGCCGTGGAAGGATTCTTCTACGTGCTTCTTATCTTCGTCGTGGAAGTATCTCTTCCACGTACTCAATATTTTCGCCGTGGAAGTATCTCTTCCACGTGCTCATTATCTTCGCCGTGGAAGTATCTCTTCCCACGTGCTCGTTATCTTCGCCGTGGAAGGATTCTTCCACGTGCTTCTTATTTTCGTCGTGGAAGTATATCTTCCACGTTCTCATTATCTTCGCCATGGAAGGATTCTTCCACGTGCTTCTTATTTTCGCCGTGGAAGTATCTCTTCCACGTGCTCATTATCTTCGCCGTGGAAGTATCTCTTCCACGTGCTCGTTATCTTCGCCGTGGAAGGATTCTTCTACGTGCTTCTTATCTTCGTCGTGGAAGTATCTCTTCCACGTACTCAATATTTTCGCCGTGGAAGTATCTCTTCCACGTGCTCATTATCTTCGCCGTGGAAGTATCTCTTCCACGTGCTCGTTATCTTCGCCGTGGAAGGATTCTTCCACGTGCTTCTTATTTTCGTCGGGGAAGTATCTCTTCCACGTGCTCATTATCTTCGCCGTGGAAGTATCTCTTCCACGTGCTCGTCATTTTCGACGTGGAAGTATCTTTTCCACGAGCTTGTTATATTCTCCGTGGAAGTATCTCTTCCACGTGCTTATTATCTTCGCCGTGGAAGTATCTCTTCCACGTGCTTATTATTTTCGCCGTGGAAGTATCTCTTCCACATGCTTATTATCTTCGCCGTGGAAGTATCTCTTCCACGTGCTTATTATCTTCGCCGTGGAAGTATCTCTTCCACGTGCTTATTATCTTCGCCGTGGAAGTATCTCTTCCACGTGCTCATTATTTTCGCCGTGGAAGTATCTCTTCCACGCACTTGTTTTCTTCGCCGTGGAAGTATCTCTTCCACGCGCTCACTATATTCGCCGTGGAAGTATCTCTTCCACGCGCTTGTTTTATTCGCCGTGGAAGTATCTCTTCCACGTGCTCATTATTTTCGCCATGGAAGTATATTTTCCACGAGCTTGTTATCTTCGCCGTGGAAGTATCTCTTCCACGTGCTTATTATCTTCGCCGTGGAAGTATCTCTTCCACGTGCTTATTATTTTCGCCGTGGAACTATCTCTTGCACGTGCTTATTATTTTTGCCATGGAAGTATCTCTTCCACGTCCTTATTATCTTCGCCGTGGAAGTATCTCTTCCACATTCTCATTATTTTCACCGTGGAAGTATCTCTTCCACGTACTTCTTATCTTCTCCGTGGAAGTGCTTCTTCCACGTGCTCATTATTTTCACCGTGGAAGTATCTCTTCCACATACTTCTTATCTTCGCCGTGGAAATAACTCTTCCACGTGCTCATTATTTTCAACGTGGAAGTATCTTTTCCACGAGCTTGTTATCTTCGCCGTGGAAGTATCTCTTCCACGTGCTTATTATCTTTGCCGTGGAAGTATCTCTTCCACGTGCTTATTATTTTCGTCGTGGAAGTATCTCTTCCACGTGCTTATTATTTTCGCCGTGGAAGTATCTCTTCCACGTCCTTATTATCTTCGCCGTGGAAGTATCTCTTCCACGTGCTCATTATTTTCGCCGTGGAAGTATCTCTTCCATGTACTTCTTATCTTCGCCATGGAAGTATCTCTTCCACGTACTCATTATTTTCGCCGTGGAAGTATCTCTTCCACGTACTTCTTATCTTCGCTGTGGAAGTAACTCTTCCACGTGCTCATTATTTTTGCCGTGGAAGTATCTTTTCCACGAGCTTGTTATCTTCGCCGTGGAAGTATCTCTTCCACGTGCGTATTATCTTCGCCGTGGAAGTATCTCTTCCACGTGCTTATTATTTTCGCCGTGGAAGTATCTCTTCCACGTGCTTATTATTTTCGCCGTGGAAGTATCTCTTCCACGTCCTTATTATCTTCGCCGTGGAAGTATCTCTTCCACGTGCTCATTATTTTCGCCGTGGAAGTATCTCTTCCACGTACTTCTTATCTTCGCCATAGAAGTATCTCTTCCACGTACTCATTATTTTCGCCGTGGAAGTATCTCTTTCACGTACTTCTTATCTTCGCCGTGGAAGTAACTCTTCCACGTGCTCATTATTTTTGCCGTGGAAGTATCTTTTCCACGATCTTGTTATCTTCGTCGTGGAAGTATCTCTTCCACGTGCTTATTATCTTCGCCGTAGAAGTATCTCTTCCACGTGCTTATTATTTTCGCCGTGGAAGTATCTCTTCCACGTCCTTATTATCTTCGCCGTGGAAGTATCTCTTCCACGTGATTATTATTTTCGCCGTGGAAGGGACTCTTCCACGTGCTTATTATCTTCGCCGTGGAAGTGCTTCTTCCACGTGCTCATTATCTTCGCCATGGAAGTATTCTTCCACGGGGCATCGTTATTTTCGCTGTGGAAGTATTCTTCCACGGCGCATCGTTATCTTTTACCGGGTAAGTACGCCTTCTACTGGCTCATTCTGCCATAGAAGTACGTCTTCTGTTGGCTCATATCTTTGTTGTGGAAGTATGTCTTCCGTGATGAATTACTTGGCCCGGCTAAGAGTGAATTTCCAAAATTTACATCGTTTATACATAATTAGATGGAGCCTGATCAACTACGTTTAAATATAGGAAAAACCGTGACAAAATTTTGGAAGTCGTTATCAAAATGTCGTGGCCATAAGAAGAATGTAACATCCGCATCACCTTATCACAGAAGTACGTCTTCTGTTTATCTTAAGCCGAATGCAATATTCGCATTATGTTGCATCATCAGTGGGTACAAGAAGTACGCCTTCAAAATATTCACAATGCAACATACGGGTTCCACTTCCACCTTCATAAAACCTTCTTGTCATCCTCACGTTAGTGATGAACAAGAATTAAACCTTGCCAAATGCGAGTGTTACCCCGGCTATAGAACACGTTTTCTTCTTACGGGGTCCTTAGCGTCTAATCACGGGAAATCAAGCATTCGAGAACAACCACCAGTCTTACGTATACATGTTTTCCCATTTCTTTCGACGTGGATATGCTTACAAGTAGCGGATATGGTGTAAAGTCTAGTAACCTCAGTGACAACCTCGCATACTAGACTGGGGGGACATGACGGCGTATATTGGCTATGTTCACTATTCACAATCCCAGCCCATCATCTTTTCGCTAAAAATAGCCCATTACGAGTGGAGCCATATGTTACGGACGACCCACGAGGATGTCCTAGCAGCAAGCCGCACGCGGTTGTTTAGTGAGCATGATACACGAATGAGTCTAGCATAAAATGATCATGGACCATATCATACTAGACTGGGGGACATGTCGATGTACAGTCGGTATTAGGCCCGGCCCAACAGACCCACGGCCCACACAAACCTAACTTATCCTTCAAGAAACCCTAGCTCTATATAAACAATGGTAGGGGTCTCATTCTACATCAGGTTCTCTCCCAAAACTACACCTCTTATACAATATATCATCCCGATACTAACTTGACCGTCGGAGGTGGACCCCGGGGCCTCCGCCTCAGGTCCACGTCAAACCAGTTTACCTTTGTTTGCAGCATTACTCAGGATTCGGGCAGACGACAAACGGCCCAGGAGAGTCGTCAGACCGGCCTAACCAAATTATGCTCCAACATTGACGACTTCTTCTGGATTGTACACTGCAATGCCACCTTCTTGTTACTCTACATAAGACAGTTAGCAACAATACATATACACGGATGAAATGGCCTTGAACATTTCATTCTAATTCGGTAGCATTTTACCTCCGGTCGGTGAAGACCGTTGGATGATATAAAAAATATCGTACTTGTGACAGGTAGTTTCCATTAAGAACCTCCTTGACAAGATTTGTCGGGTAAACCCGTTCTCTTTATTCGACCGTCCAAAGCTGACTGCGAACATAAAGAGTGAATCATTTGGATAAAAATATCCGCATGATTTTGAAGCCATCAATTCATGTTCCTGGAACAAGTGAAATTCAATTAAGAACCGCCCATCGTTGCTTTCCAGTTGTCATGAGCTTGATTTGTATAGAATCTTGCGAGTTACCTACCAAGTGCTGTTTGAGGTTAACACTAGAAGGATTTCCATTCGTCACTGTAAATACTTAATAGTATTACTCTGAATGTTCTGGCAAGATCACTAAGATATTACGTAGAGGCCTGGAACGTGTTTAAGTTCATTTAAGAATTAAACCACTGTTGCTTTCCAGTTATCACAAGTTTGATTCATAAAGAATCGCACAAGTCACCTACCATGAGCTTTTTGATATTAGCTCAAGAAGGATTTCCATCTTCATTGTAAATACTTTCGTATTACTCGGATGTTCAGGCAAGATCATGAATATTTTGCGTAGGACTCTTAAGATTTTTCTTACTTTTCACAGTGTGTGAAGAAGCAAGGAAATATGAAAGTGTGTCCTAATGAGATATTTGATGATCTTAAATGGCTCTAGACTCGATCGTGCATTTTGGATTTTTAGTGATCGGAGGCTAGAGAGGAGTGCCACCATTTCAGTACCAATTTATTCGGAGTGAATAAACCAATAGATAATGCGTTGTCTCCGTGTGATTAAAACAAATATCTTTTGAGAGATATCTGAGTTAGCTGGGATGGGTTGTGCATTGCATCACTGGGTCCATGATGTCTATCTTCAATATCAAGCATCATTAAAAATGATCTCAATAGCTAATGAGTTGACCCGGTTTCTGCCTAAGTGGTAAGGAGGGCTTCTTTCTTTACACCCTTTATCATTACAATTCTTTTTCATTCTTCAACCCATTCAATGCTTACCAATACGTCATAACTAGCACCTTGTTGTGATTGTTCTAGTGCTAACTTAAGTACTTGGTCGGCATTCAGCAACGTTCACAATCTTTCTCCATCTTTCCTAAGGACTACTATTTCTAGTTATGGAATGTCCTTGGGAAGATTCCTCTGGTTCTAGAGGAATCATTAGACTTTAACCTATCCTACCATCCTTATGTCACCACAATCTTCACCGTCGTAAATAGAGATGTTTTGGGTAAGTGTATGTCACCATGAAATCCATTTTGAAGTGCAAATCCATTTTTCTCCCCCTTAACATATGCCACGATATCCGAAAACATTTCGCACATGTCGGGATGAGATAGCACGTTAAGTCAAACCATTTGTGATTAATCATTTCTCATATTAAATCACATTTTCTCCCCCCATATTAAAAATATTAACTAAATCGATGTTTTTAATATCAATTGATTTAATAGCATTTTAGGAAAATTTGGGAAGAAAAATGCAAATCCAATTATCTTCATGAATTACACAAGCTCCCCCTCAAATTAATGAGGGTGTACTTGAAACGTAAATGAAATACCTTTTAAACACAAGTGTAAGGTATTTATCACGTGCAAAGATCATATATAATAATGTATTCACAAGATTAGCGATGTTGATGCAAAAGTTGGTTGATCCTTGCTAGACCCGAATTAGGCTTAATTCGGGTTGGCTGGGCTCCAGCTCCTGCACCAAGTGAATTGTTTGGTTGGGATCCTGCACACTAAACAGCACGCGTTAGGCTTACCGTGGGAATGTTTCCCACGATTAGACTCTGGCGTGAGAGTAAGTAATCGGTTTGAGGTTTATGTGAGTTTAGAGTATAAGTCGTAATACCTTTGTGGAACCCTTGGGGGTTCCTTTTATAGGCAGTGAAACCCTAGTGGGCTTTCACTGATACTTCGGCCCCAAGGAAGAGATAAGCACCAGAATTTAGAATGATTGTTATCTTCTAATTCTGGTAGTGAATATCCTCTCTTATTGGGATAAAGATATTCCTAGACAGAATATGATTTTGTCTAATCTTATGTCGGCCGCCTTGGGCCGTGGGCCGCACACATGTGCGGTTACTATTCACTCAAACCCATAAGCCTAAATGACATTTATCCACCCATCTGTGATGGGCCGGATACGGGTAGTACCCGTGGGCCGGGCTCATGACCCGGTTGGGGACTATACGTCATCATGTCCCCCCAGTCTAGTTGTTACAGTCGTAGACGTAACCTCTAGACTATCAAGGTGCTCTCCGGACATACCAGGGAAAGACATAGGAAATGAAACTGAAATTTGTTGTTGTGTTGGCCGCACGTGGCAACCCTTCGTAGGAATTTTAATGAATACCACCTCAGCCGCACGGAACGGCCGAGACAACTTAAATGCAACATTAAATACGGTCTTACGTAAGAGCCGCATAACCCGACAAGAATCCAGTCGCATTAATGATAGTCAACAATCCAGTCGCATGTCTGCAAAAGTGCATGATTACTGCCTACCTTCGAGCCACGCAAAACTGTTTAAGAAGTGACCCGTGGGTCCCCCACTGACGTTGCAGAAATGTCAGAAACCCTATCCATTGGATAGGTAATGTGACTGACACGTGTCAAAGATCCATGGCACCTCAGAAACCGAGGCCACCCTATATAAGAGTGGGCATGCGTGTATGTTACACACACAACTCACTCATTCTTCCGCCATTGTTAACTTCAAGCTTCTATCTCCAAAACTTTTGCCTTCTTTTCCACGGATATCCGTCACCGCAGGTTAGATTACCACGCCTTTAAAAACCTTTTCATAAAATATGGTCAAGGATAATCCCCTCATCACGGACGTCCTGAACGTGATGTCTGCGGAGAAATACCTCGACTTCATGTCGAAGTATTATGTGCCCGATAGTGTGCACCCCACATATCCGGGTGATGGTGAGGCTATTACGGATGCACCGGCGGGGAAAATAGGCATATACACACGCCTGTTTGACTCAGCCAACTACCGTATTCCGTTGTCTAAGTTCTTAGTAGATCTTCTTTTGTATTATGACTTTCATATCACCCAGCTCCACTGTATAGGGGCGTGTAAAATCAACCAGTTTGAGATTACATGCCATAGCTGCAGAGTAACCCCCACCGTGAACCTTTTTAGGGCTTTCTACTTTCCCCAATTAGTGAACGGGTGGTTGTCATTCAAGAAACGACCCGGGAATGCCCCGATGACATATAGGAAACCTCTTGACTCCCTTAAGAATTGGTACGACCATTACTTCTTTGTAGACGAGAAAGTATTCCCCACCCCCTTCGTACTTAAAACCAAAGCCCCAAAAGACTATCCGCCCAAATCCAAAGATTATAGTAGCCGGGACCTGAAAATACTAGATACCCATCGCACGGAATTTCATAGGGGGTTGCCGGAACACTTTCTGTGCTTAGTAGGGATAAGCCGTCGTTACTTTGGGAGGGATGACTTATATTCGTGCTTCTTAACGGAACAGGGCGAGGGTAGGTCATATATATCTTGTAAATTTGATCTATCATATATGTGTAAAATGTTACTAACCCATATACTTCTACAATCATTTGCAGAGATGAACCTCCACGGATTACTTCGTCAAGGCGACCCCATGAAGGTGGCGGAAGGATTCCGGCCGTTAAAGCCGAATGAGCTCCCCTTGCTAGAAGCCTTAGCCGACCGTACGATCCCGCTGGAAGAGACAACCGAGCCCAGGTCGGACAAAGAAGAGCCTGTTATCGAGAAGTCCCCATTGGACTTTCATAACGAGGATGGCGACAACCCATTGCTGGAGGGAGGCACCATCAACCAGGAGGAAGAGCACGATCCTAATGAAGACACTACGCAAGCTTCCGGATCCACCACACTTACTTCTAAAAAGAGAAAAACAACCAGGCGTGTGGCGAAGAAGACTGGGGAGGATGCCGGAGTTGCAAATGCTCCTCCCAAGAAGTTGCGGAAAGACCATCCACAATATCAAGAAGGAAGCAGCACCATGACTGGTCAAGCCGACCCCACCCCGACCATGGAAGGGCCAGTTCTGCGAGTCGCCCCTGTGAGCGCCGTAGCTCCTACCGGCCCAAACCCTGACATTGGCACCTCGTAAGTACCCCTTGTGATTATGATTTGTACCTTCGTATGAAGTATATAGACTAATATATTTTTTAACAGGGTGAATCCGGCAGTCGCAGCACAAGGAGAAGAAGTGGGGAGAAATCCATCCCCCGCGGCTACCAACAATCCCCCATCACCTGTTACCGCACGTGCCAAGGAACCGTGCCCCGAGGGGCCAGAGGAGAGCTTGCGCTTAACATGGAACTTATCGAGCTTGACACGGCTGGAGGCCGAATCCGAGTGTTCCGAATTCATCGAACACATCACCCCGCCTGCCCTCGCACAGGATTTAGATGAACTAGATCATGAGGCCCTGATTGAACAGTTTGATGTATCATCGCACATCAGGTGACGGTAGGTGCCGCGTTAAGACGCCGTCTGATCAAGGCCCTCACTAATGTGAGCCGTGCCGACAAAAGGATAGCCCGCCGCGAGGCAATGGTCGTGAAGAACGAGAAGACCATCGCATCCTTGCAGGCGGCATTACTGACCGCCGAGGCGACGGTGAAGGAGCAGGCACTTCACGCCGATACCAGAGAGAGGCGTATTGCCGAGTTGGAGGCCCTCGTAGCCGCATCAAATAAGAAGGTAAATTTTCAGAAATACTGTATATACCCTCCTACGTCTTGTATGCATGTAGCCCAAAAGATATGTATTCTTGTAGTAACTCCAATTTTCATACGTAGGTGTCTGCGGCCGAGGCTGCTACTAAGGCGGTGACCGTGCAATCCTTCAGCATTGCCCAGGAGCGCGACGCACTGAAGGAGGAATTGACGCAAGCTCAAACCAACCTTGAAAATCAAGTTGCCTTAGCTGATGAAGAGTTGAGCAAGGTGGTTGTCAGCTGTGCAGAGAGAGTATCCCCCCCCCCCTACTAACCGCGACAGCCGGTCGTAGGTGGATTATCGGGCAAGGACTGCGGCTTGCTGTAAGTGGGGCTCTGAACGCTCCACACCTGCTGCAGGCATTTGCTGGGGTCGTGTCCGATGGGATCGACCTTGGTAGGCATGAAGGCCTGGTCAAAGCTGCGGAGATGATCGCAAAAGGTGAGGATATCACACAGCATCTGTATCACAATCCCTCCGCAGCGGGTAAGATGACTGCGTCCATGGACAGCTTAGCAGAACTCCAACACCCCCTCCTGGACGAGCTTGAAGCACTGAAAGATGCTCCCAACGAAACAATCATTTCCCGGCTGAGTGCTAATCAACTTCCCTTGACGTTGGCTACTTATGATTCCGTATCCAAAGCTATATCAGGTGAGAAGCCGCTTGGAGAAGCTCTAGATGCTCTTGCAGTCAAAGTTCAGGACGGGAAAGATGCTCGCGGGGATGCCCTTCGTGCTTTAATTGAGGAAGGGAAGAAGGATCTAGGAGAATTCCTGCCCCCCTTGTAACTTATATGTTGTAAACACTTGTGATTATATTCGTCCGTGTATGTACACGGCTAAGACATATATGTAATAACTTGTCCTTTTATTTAGAAGTCCGTGACAACCACGGCCATTTTGTTTATTAATTTTGAAACATGTGTATTTCATTGTATTTCAATGTCGCATGACGTATCACGTCTTACACAAAGAAAAAAGGAAAAAACATACAAGTCTATAATTTACTAGACATGCGGCGTGCGTCTTTACTATGCAGAGTACCGTGTAGGTACGGTGCACAAAAAACTTATCACAACGTCTTGTGAGTAAGGCGTCTAGTAAGGATACATGATCCGTGCGGCTGGGGTTGCATCCCTCTTACGCGACAAGTTGAATTAGTAGGTTCACTTAATCCTCTTACCCCACCTGGAGGCGTATAGTACATGTACAGTAATTTGAAAGAATGCATACGAATGAAACATGGCATATTATAATACAAGTAAAATTCATACGTCTAACAAAGAATCTAACAAAGAAAGGAAAATGATTTGCACGAAACAGGCCGTGGAGCTAGCTAGGCACCACGGCATTTTATTAGAACGTTTACACTTTTGTTTGAATAATGACGACAAGTCCTAATAAAAACAAGAGAGGAAACTAAACAAACATAAGAAAAACAAACAAAACAAATAACCCGCATGGTTCTTTATTAAGACCGTCTATAGCGAAGTACCCATGCGGAAGCCGTAGCTTTCAAAGATAGCACTTTTTGAAATTGGAGATGTTCCATGTGCGTTCTAGGTCGCGGCCATCCATGTCACGTAACTTGTACGCGCCTCGTCCCAAGGTTTCAGTGACTTCATACGGTCCTTCCTATTTAGGGCCCAGTTTTCCTGTATTCTCCACTCGACTCGCTTCGTTAGCACGATAGACGTAGTCTCCCGGTCAAAAAGAAACACCCTTGACCTTGGCGTCATAATAAGCCTTCATTTTAGCCTTGGACTTAGCCTCATTGATGGCTGCTATTTCCCTTTTTTCTTCCAACAGATCCAGGTTGATTCGCAGTTGTTCATCGTTTGTGACGACATTAACCTCCGCCGTGCGGATGGTAGGCATCCCTATTTCTGTTGGTATAACGGCTTCAGTGCCGTAAGCCAATGCAAATGGAGTATCTCCGTTGGCTGTTTTGATCATGGTTCTATGCGCCCATAGCACGTGTGATAACTCATCGACCCATTTGCCCTTTCGTTCATCCAGACGCGCCTTGATTCCATTCCCCAAGCTCCTATTTGCTCGTTCGACAAGGCCGTTCGTTTGTGGATGCTTAACGGACGCGAAGCGTCGTTTGATGTTCAATGATGCACACCAATCTTTGAATGGGTTGTCCGTGAACTGCTTGCCGTTGTCCGAGATGATTTCTCCTGGTAGACCAAAACGGCACACAATGTGTTCCCACACAAATTTCTTGACCTGCTTACCTGTGATAGACTTGACTGCCTTGGCTTCTATCCATCGTGTGAAGTAGTCCATCGCAACAATCAAGAATTTACCCCCCCCCCCCCCAGCTACAGGGAATGGTCCTGCAATGTCAATTCCCCACTTGTAAAATGGCCATGGGGACGTGATAGGTGTGAGCTCCTGCTGCGGGTGTCGCGGAACTGGCCTATGCACTTGGCAATCGTTGCACTTGCGAATCATGTCGCGCGCGTCCCTGTGCATGGTGGGCCAATAATAACCTGTTCGTAAGGCTCTAGCTACCACGGATCACGGGCCTGCATGCATGCCGCACAACCCTTCATGTATGTCACTGATGACGTAAGCCGCCTGGCGTGGTCCAACACACCGCAGCCACGGCTGCAAGAAAGAACGCTTGTAAAGGATGCCTTCTCGGAGTTCAAAATGTTGTGACTTCCTTTTAATGCGTCTTGCTGCTTTTTCCTCGTCTGGAAGGGTTTCATTAGTCAAATAGTTGATGATTGGGGTCATCCACGTAGGTCCCTCCTCCTCAACTATAGCGGCTACCTCCCCTTCCGTGATAGATTTCTCCTTGAGTATTTCCACCAAAACCTGTTTAGACAAGTGGGCGAAGCTCGTGGATGCGATCTTGCTAAGAGCGTCCGCTTTCTTGTTCTCGCCCCTTGGCACCTGCTTGATGGAAAACTTACTGAAAGTCGCGATTAACGACTTGACTTTTTCTAGGTACCTGGCCATGTTGTCCTCTTTAGCCACATACCCACCTAGAATATGGTTCGCGACAAGCCGTGAGTCCACGTAGGCCTCAAGGTTGCGGACTCCCATTCTAGCGGCGATTTTTAAACCCGCAATTAATGCTTCGTATTCCGCTTCGTTGTTGGTGGCCGTGAACTCAAAACGGAGGGCGTATGTGAATTCCATTCCTTCTGGATTCGTGAGGATGAGACCTGCACCAGACCCGTCTGTACATGAGGATCCGTCCGTGAATAGAACCCAAGGCTCCGTTGGGATCTCGTCTTGCTTAATGATTGGTTCCTCCTCATCCGGCTTCTCGATCAGGAAATCTGCCAAGATCTGGCCTTTAACAGCCGTCCTTGGTCTGTAAGATATATTATGCCCTCCCAATAGGATGCTCCATTTCTCTAGCCTCCCTGACACGTCCGGTTTAGAAATAACCTGCTTGATTGGCTGATCCGTAATCACCACAATTGGGTGCGCCTGAAAGTACCGGCGCAACCGCTTTGTAGCAAATACTAGTGCTAACACCAATTTTTCCATGGAGGAATAATTCAACTCCGCCCCTTGTAGTGTTCTACTTATAAAGTAGACCGGAGTTTGTATTGTATCTCTATCCGTCATAAGTACCGCGCTTATCGCGCCATGAGTAGCTGAGAGATACATAACTAGTTCCTCCTTTGGCCGGGGAGCTACTAGCATAGGGAGAGATGCGAGATGCTGCTTGAGTTGGCCGAAAGCTTCCTCGGCTTCCTTCGTCCAGCGGAAGTCTCCCTTTATAATACACTTCTTGAGTGTCTTAAATAGCGGTAATGACTTCTCTGCGGATTTAGATAGGAATCTATTCAGCCCGGCTAATTTCCCATTCAGGGACTGCACCTCCTTCCGTGTCTGAGGGGACGGTAGTCGTATCACTGTATCCGTCTTCTCTGGCAAGGCTTGATGCCATTTGGGTCAATCAAATATCCCAGGAACATTCCCTCAGTTGCTCCAAACGTACATTTCTTTGGATTTAACTTCATGTTAATCCTCCTCAGCGTGTCGAATGTCTCTTGGACATCCCGGAGAAGTGCCTCCTCCGTGTGACTTTTTATCACCAAGTCATCAACGTATACTTCCAGGTTGCGTCCTATTTGTTATTCAAAAGCTTTATCCACCAACCGTTGGTATGTAGCGCCGGCGTTCTTCAATCCGAACGACATTTTCGTATAGCAATATACGCCCTGGCTGGTATGGAACGCCGTTTTTTCTGCATCCTCCTCTGCCATCTGGATTTGGTGATACCCTTTATATGCGTCTAGGAAGCATTTGAAAGGATATCCACACAAGGACTCCACCTTCCAGTCGATTTCTGGTAACGGGTAACAGTCTTGTGGGCAGGCCTTGTTTAGATCCGTGAAATCCACACACATGCGCCAACTTCCGTCATGTTTCTTGACCATGACCGGATTAGATAGCCACTCGTGGTAGTATACCTCGCGCATGATGCCTGCATCCACTAGTTTCCGTACCTCCTCCAGTATCACTTGGCTGCGCTCAGGCGCTTGGCCGCGCTTCTTTTGCTTAACGGGTTGGTACCCTTGGCGGATCTGGAGCTTATGTTCTGCTATCGCACGTGGCACGCCTGTCATATGCTTTGGCTCCCATGCGAATATATCTAGGTTTGCACTCAAGAGAGAACACATGGCCCTTTTGCCGCTATCCGAGAGCGCCCCTCCTATGGATACCTCCTGCTCCGGGTAGTCGGGGTGAATTGCTACCTTCCAATTGGGAGGTGGTGATCCATCCTTGGGTGGAACGGTTGGAGCCGGCGTTGTCACTGTATGACACTCGGATGTTGGTATGACTGTGTTGTAAATAGTAACGATTCCCCCCTCAACGGGGAATTTGGTCATTCCGTGTGCCGTAGAGGGTACTGCCCGAATAGCCAAAATGCCTGGTCTGCCTATTATCCCATTATACGGAGAGTGCGAGCGTATCACCATGAAGTTCATCCATGTCGTAGTGGAATGTTCCTTATTTCCAATGGTAACAAGCAAACGCAATTGCCCTATCGGCCAGATAGTGTCTCCACTAAATCCAGTAAGCGGCGACGTGGCCGGTACTAATTGGCTTCTTATTTCTGGGCATAACTGCACAAAACAGTGTTCATACAGTACCTCTGCTGACGATCCTCCATCCACATACATGTGACGAACGTTGTGTGTTCCAATGCTTATCTCAATGGTGAGAGGCGCATCAATCACATCGCTTGCTGTGATGGGAGGGAATGAGATTTCCCTGCCGCGTGAAAGTTTTTGGCCAACTTTCTGCCTCGTGCGGCGCTGTCTGGATTGGATCATGTATATGGTCGAAGGCTTGTCCTTTTGGGGGTCCTTCTTATCATACTTCTTGTTGTTGTTGTCTTTTCTGTCCTTCCAATCCTTAACTAGGTGCTTGAGTTTGCCTGATTTGATCAGCGACTCAATATGATTTTTGAGCTGGATACACTCCTCCGTGTCGTGTCCTTTGTCATTATGGAACTCGCAGAAGCGACTTCCTTGTCGACGTTCCGGGGGAGTGGTCATTGGGGGAGGCCTTGGAAAGTTCGCCCCTTCAGTCAGCAAGATCTCCCGGTAGGACATCTTTAGGGGGGTGAATTTATCGTCAGACCGTCCGCCTTTGCTTTGGCTCTTGTAGTCTGAGCCCTTGTTATTGTTCTGATTACCTTGACCGCCCGACTGTCTCCGGGACTGGTCATTTGACCGGTACCCATTTCCTCGGGATGGGTAGGCCGCGGCAACAGCTGTTTCTCCCTCTATGAAATTTCTGACCCTTTCCATGAGGTCATCATATCTCTCTGGGCGTTTGTCATTTAGGCGCCTGATTAGTTCTCTGTCTGTTATGGCATGCATGTAGTCAGAGATTTTCAGGAGCTCTGGCATGGTTCTTGTGCGTGTGCACTCGTCATTGAAGCGCTCAGTGAAGGCTTCCGTGGACTCCCCCGGCCGTTGCTTGACGGTTGCCAATGAGACTGGATCCCTATTATACTTCTTCCTTTGAGTATAATTGTTCTCAAACGCAGTGCGTAGTTCCGTGAAACTATCAATGCTTCATGGAGGGAGTGCCTCGAACCAGTCACGGGCGTTTCCAATCAAGGTCGAATTAAACATTTGGCACCATATGGGCATGGGCCATCGCTCAATTTTAGCCTGCGTGTCAAATATTTTGAGGTGATCCACAGGATCACCGGACCCATCATAAGTCTTGATACACGCCGGCATGCGACGTTTGGTGTCCTCAGAATAGTTCCGTATGCGGAGGGTGAACGGGTCTTCCCTGGGATCCGCCCATGGCCGGGTGAGCCTAGGGTCATCCCATGGTTCACACCATGGACGCGAGAGATCCTCTGCCTCCGTATCTCGATAGTAAGGGCCACCATAATACTCCTCATTGTTTGGTGGCGGAGGTGTGCGCCTAGGACGGCGGCGCTTAGGCGGATGGTCATCTGAGTCCTCCCCAGACGGATCTGGGGACGGTGGTGGTGCCCCATCTTTTGAATAGAGACCACTTTTTTGAGACGAGCCAGGAGCTTTTCTCCCAGTGTTCATTCTGTCCCACACACTCGGGCGGCGTACGGTTTTAGCCAGCTCTCGATCTGGCCGTTCGGGTGAACCATCCGACCTTTCTCCTTCTCGTGATTGCACTATTTCCTGTACAAGGCGATCCCCTATGCGTTCAAACACATTCCGGGGTTGAGGAATTTCCTCAAAGGTGCCCTGTTCCCGAGGTCGAGCTCTCCTTTTTCTCTGAATTTGGGAGGAGGTGATTGGTCCGGAGTCGGCAAAGTTGAGTCTGGATTGGAGGTTCCTTCCCAGATTCAACCTCGATGCGATTCCTGGGACGATCCTCTCGAAGTTCTGCGTGAGAACTCGAGTAAGATCCTCCTCGCTGAGTGGTAGAGCTTCTACCTCTTCCTCTACCGATGGTCTGCGCGGCTCCTTGTTAGGAGGGTTGGGCGCACTCCCTGGGTCCGGATTATCCAGGGTTGAAGTAGGTGGGGCGTTGTGGAGATCGTGCTCGTTACCCCCAAGGGTTGGAAGCCGCTACGGTTGCCTGATCCGCCTGCAAGGCGGCTAGGTGATTGGGTGGGGATGAGTATCCCTTCCCCCTTGGACTTCCGGTTTCCAGGATTCACATTCCTGGGATTGGCTTGCTGATGCCCTTTCGTCATTGGATTTTGAGATGAGATTTTGTTCTAGCTTAGTGTTATGGGTCCCACGGATGGCGCCAACTTGTTGATGCAAAAGTTGGTTGATCCTTGCTAGACCCGAATTAGGCTTAATTCGGGTCGGCTGGGCTCCAGCTCCTGCACCAAGTGAATTGTTTGGTTGGGATCCTGCACACTAAACAGCACGCGTTAGGTTTACCGTGGGAATGTTTCCCACGATTAGACTCCGGCGTGAGAGTAAGTAATCGGTTTGAGGTTTATGTGAGTTTAGAGTACAAGTCGTAATACCTTTGTGGAACCCTTGGGGGTTCCTTTTATAGGCAGTGAAACCCTAGTGGGCTTTCACTGATACTTCGGCCCCAAGGAAGAGATAAGCACCAGAATTTAGAATGATTGTTATCTTCTAATTCTGGTAGTGAATATCCTCTCTTATTGGGATAAAGATATTCCTAGACAGAATATGATTCTGTCTAATCTTATGTCGGCCGCCTTGGGCCGTGGGCCGCACACATGTGCGGTTACTATTCACTCAAACCCATAAGCCTAAATGACATTTATCCACCCATCTGTGATGGGCCGGATACGGGTAGTACCCGTGGGCCGGGCTCATGACCCGGTTGGGGACTATACGTCATCAAGCGATTTATGAGGTTGGACTTGAATAATGGAGAACATCATATGAAAGAAGCACATGGTTCTTGTTCACGAATGTTGGTCGCCTCATCACGTCTGAAGTTATCTCTTGACTCCATCGTTGTCTTGACACCAATATGTGAACTTGGCACTCTCGGCATCAAGGATTCTGAATGCTTGGACAATTGCTCCCCCTCAATTGTTGACCCGTGTTCTATTGAAAGAGCTGTAGTCGTCGTTTGAGTAGTCGCATCGTCGAGTATGTAGATATCAATTGTAAATTGCTACGGTTGGTGGAGATGATAACTTCATAAAAACAAGATTTCTCTTGTTTTAACAAATAAATGCACTGACACGTACATATATCCGTGTTAGATTGTGTTATAAAGTAAACACAATCCCTTACATGGTTGTAAAGTAGACCATGCCCGAGAAAATTAATTCCCGTTGTTGAGTCAAAGCTTTCCGGTGAAATGCTTGACTTTAATATGAAAAGCGGGTTACTATCAGAAATAATAGCAAGCCATTTTGAGCATGTTTTAAATGTTTGAACATCTGCTCGAACATTATTTACAACCCGGTGTCATTATTGAATGACATTTCTAGTATTGTAAATATTATTGATTCCAGAAGACATGCTCTTTTTATCAAAACATTTTTTGAACACACAATTTTGAAAGATTTAGAAAAACCTTTTTGAGAAATTCTCGAAAAATTGTGTTCAACGTTTTGAAAACCAATTTCTTGAGCTTAAGGTGTTGAATATCTTACAAAACGAGCTCAAGTCCGAGAAGTTGTAAACTTCCCGTTGTTAAGGATAAGTTTATCATCGGCGATAAACTTTCCTTTTAACTGAAGAACGAGTCCTAACTTGACATTTACTTAGAGGTCGTTTTCATGAGCTTGAAAAACTTTGAATATTTTAACGCAAAGCTCATGACCGAGAAAGATAAATTTCTCGTTAAGAAGAAAAGTTCTCTTATTTAAAAGATACACTTTTCTTTATGAGCTTAAAACCTGGAATGTTTTAATACAAGCTCATGACCGAGAAAAATTAATTTCTCGTTACAAGGATAAGCTATCTTTAAAAATAAGCTTTCCTAAAATAAAAGTCTGAGTTATAGTCTGATATTTAACTGTAAGTCATTGTGCATGAGCTTAAGAACTTCGAATGTTTTTAATATTAGCTCATGCCCGAGAAAAATTAATTTCTCGTTGTAAGGATAAGTTTATCATCGGTGATAAACTTTCCTTTCTTTGAAGATCGGGTCATCATCTGATATTTAATGATGAGCCTTATACACGAGCTTAAAAACCTTTGAATGGTTTTAGGATAAGCTCGTGTCCGAGAAAACTTAATTCCTCGTTTTGAGGGTAAGTTATCGTTGCGTAGATAAACTTCCTTGTCTCTGAAGTCCGGGTCATCGTCTGTCATTTAACGAGGAGCCATGTACACGAGCTAAAAACCGAGAAAAATTAATTTCTCATTTTGAGGGTAAGTTATCGTTGACGAGATAAACTTTCCTTTCTTTGAAGCTCGGGTCACAGACTGTCATTTGACTATGAGCCATTGTGAATGAGCTTAAAAACTTGGAATGTTTTTGATATAAGCTCATGCTCGAGAAAAATTAATTTCTCGTTGTTAGGATAAGTTTATTATCGGCGATAAACTTTCCTTTCTTTGATGAACGAGTTACAGTCTGTGATGTGACTATAAGTCCTTATAAACGAGCTTAAAACCTTTGAATAGTTTTAACGGAAGCTCGTGTCCGAGAAAATTTGATTTCTCGTTTTGAGGGTAAGTTATCGTTGCGAGATAAACTTCCCTTTCTTTGAAGAACGGGTTACAGACTGTGATCCGACTGTAAGCCATTGTGCATGAGCTTAAAAACTTGGAATGTTTTTTATATAAGCTCATGCCCGAGAAAAATTAATTTCTCGTTGTTAGGATAAGTTTACCATCGGCGATAAACTTTCCTTTCTTTGAAGATCGAGTTATAGTCTGTGATGTGACCATAAGTCCTTGTCGTAAGCTTAACCATGAATCCCCTGAGACACTTGTTTTTCCGATATCTGCTTCTTCTGCAACCAAACTCTAAGAGTGTCCTTAGTTGAACGGTATACAACGATTGGACCGCTTCGTTCTTTTGGAACATCAACTTTGGTACCTGCATTCTTATTAGGAATTTGCATGCTTTGATATGGGTTAGCGATATCTATCTTAGAAGCAAGTGGAGGTTCACAGTTGTCTTTTCTTGTGCTTCAGGTGACCTGAGGAGATGATTCACTTGTCTTATCTGGTAAACGTTTCCTTTTATAGAAAACCTTAAGTTCAGGCTTATGTGATGTATCATCCTTATCAATTTCCTCCCTAGTAGTCTTAGTAGAATCGGAGACTATCCTAGTTAAAGGGCACTCGTTTCCTACAAGAGTGAAATTTCTACCAGTGGGGCGCCACATTTTACCAATGGGTTTGATTTTGGCAACCCACTGGGATTTAAATATAGCACGGGAGTGCACCTCATTAAGTAGTTTCTTGATACACGAATCATGATTTGCCGTAAAGACACTACATGTTTTACAAGTAGCATATTTAATGTTCGAGTAAGATCTAGAATTCCTTGATGATTGATTGATTCTCCTAGGATTAGACATGCTACGGTTAGCAGTGTTGGGTAATCTAGAGGGCATCTGTCTAGGTTTGAAATTCCTATCTCTTACTTGTGTCTTTTGCTTAACTTCCCTCAGACCAGATTTATGGTGAACGTCATTTGAACTAGTTCTAGACGTGGTCTTTGGACTATGTCTAGGAAGACTAGAGGCAATCATGTGAGTAGGTCTTGCAAAAGTTGTTTTAGTCACATTGGCCCTAGTTAGTGGAGTGACTGGTGTAGAAAGATAAACCACATCAACTTGGGAGCAAACCACGGTCTCGAGTATTGTGATCGCTCGGATCTAAATGCAGTCGGTTTTCGAATGAACTGATTTGTAGGCGGTTTCCCCAAGATTGATGTTTTTTCAAGCTTAGTGTCCACACTAGTTCCTTTAGTTTTCCTCAATTCGTTTTTCAATGAAGCTATAGCAAAGACCTTTTCCTGTACTTGAGCCTTTAAAATCTCATTCTCTTTGAGCAAGTTATCTTGGGATGCCAATTTAGATTCAAGCAACTTAATTTGTTTCAAAAGATTATCCTTTTCAGCTTTAGAATCTAGAACTGTTTGATCTAATTTTCGTTCAAGAACAACGTTTGACTTTTCAAGTTTTTCAAAATATGTTTCAAACTTGTCAGTTCTCGTAGAAAATTCTAGTTTGGCATCCTCAAGCTCTTTTGATTGCTGAGCTAAAATCATTTCAAACTCTTCAATCCTAGAAGCAGAGTTGGTTAATGAAGCAGTCATAAGGCATATATCATGATTTTTAGCATTTTGATCATTCCCTCCCCCATTATGACGCACATCGGATGAATCAGAAGTGGAATCACCCTTTTCCATCTCATGTTGGTCATAGGTGGGTTCTGAGTTCTCAACATGTTGTAGATCATTGTGAGATTCAGTATTCAATTGTACCTCAACTATTTGCTCTTCGTCATGCATGCTTGAGTTACGTTGTCGTGATGCAATGACGCTTCTATCATCGTTAACCAAGGCGGTCTCCATTGAGTCATCCGTAAGACCATTTTTCTGCTGTGTCATCTGCATTGTAGATTCTTATATTCCACTAGTATGCTCTGGTTGAAGTTGTGAATTTGCATAAATCGAAAGTGCAATAGATTTCATGAACTCGAGCAATCTATCCCTAAAGTCTTTAACGTCGATTTGTGTGTCTTCAAGGAATGACTGGCAGATCATTGAAGCTTCAACCTTGGTAGGATCAAATTGAAAGAACCTCGAAAAATGTTGCACTAGAACTTGAAGTGAATGTGAGGATTCAATTTGATTAATGTCTTCTTTGTTGATCTGCTCTAGAAGTTGGTTAATTTTGAGGAGCATTTGGTGGACGAAAATGGTACGATCTTGACCGAAGAGTGTCCCAAAACCGCTTCCTTCTTTAAGTAGAGAAATGTTCGACAGATGGGACCGAAGTAGTCGAAATAACGTCATTCTACTTTCTCTAGATTTAACTTTCATTTGATGCGATTCTCCCTTGTTCGATGTCGAATTCAAGACATCCATTGAAAATTCGATGACAAATAATTGTGGATGTGGTTGTTTTCGGAATTTAACAACTCGTGAAGAAACTTAGAAATGAAAATTCTCGGGATATGACAACACCAACAAAAGATCCGTAAAAACCTCTTAAAAATCCTCGAGTGATGATATATCTCTTTACTCGGCTCAAAAATTGTTGTCGGCTCAAACGATGATAAATTAAACGAAAACTAATAAGTCTAATAACTTCGGCTCTACAAAGTAACTAAACCCGACCCAAGTCAAAATAACCCTAGTCACCTACTAGAAATAATACTAATCTCACTTGCACGAAATAAAATGAAGACACAATATTTAAAAACAAAACATACACCTCACTTTGTTAAAAGAAATTTAAAAACAAAGTATAGAAATCCTTTACTTTAAAAGATACAGTTGTTTAAAATAAAATGAAGACACAATAAAATGAAGACACAATGTTTAAAAACAAAACGTACACAATATGTGTAACACACAATATTTAAAAGAAATTTTAAACGTGGCAGACATGTTGAAAACGTGGCAGTCAATCACTTTGTTTTCTCCGTCCCACTCACCTATAACAAATATCTTGAAATCTTTGTTAATATTAAACACACACAGATGAATCCTCTCAAATCCTCTCAAATCTCAAATCTCACAAATCTCAAATCCTCTCAAATCTCAAATCACAGATGAATCTCAAATCACAGATGAATCTCAAATCGTCTTTTTTAACAAACAATAGAACTATGGCAGACGAGTCACAAAACCTTATCACCACTCAATCACAGAACCCTCCGTCTCTTTGATTTCCTCAGGAATGATCAAAGATTAAACGTTAAACGTCTTCAAGATCTTTATCAAAATGTCTCAGGTAGGTATATTTTCTTGTTGCATGTGTGTTTGGATCGATGATGGTTTTGGATGGAAACTTAGATCGAGTCTTGTGTGGGTTTTGTCGAGGGTGTGTGTGCGAGGGTGAGGGTGAGGGTGAGTCGAGGGTCAAAACTGAAGTTTTTGGATTGTTTTTGGATAGTGGAGTTAATCAAGTTGTGTACAGTTTTTGGATTGTTTTTCGAGAGTCTGTCTAAAAATTGAGTCTGATGGGTTTGTTTGGGTTCGAGGTGAGAGTGGAGTCATGAGATTTGTGGGTCTGATGAGAGTGTTGTACGAGGGTGGGTCGAGAGAAGTGTTTGTGTTGGAGTCGAAAATGGGTGAGGGAGTCGAGAGTTTTTTCGAGTCTTGTGGGCGTCGAGTGATGAGTCTGATGAGAGACTTAATCCAAACGAGAGTGTTGTAACGAGAGTGTCGGTGAGGGTGAGGGTGAGGTTGACCAAAGAGTTTTGAGTTTTGACGAGGGTGTGGGTGAGGGTGTCGTTAGTTTGAGTCGTGAGTTGTGTCGAGGCGTGGGGGTTTTTGTTGAGGGTCTTGATCTGAGTCGAGAATCTATTGAGAGGTGAGTTTGATGAGTTCGACTGGCGTTGAGTGAGTCGAGGGTCGTTGAGTGTGTTGTTCGAGAGATAGGTGATTGTTTTGGTTTTGAGTCGTGAGTCAAGAGTCTTGTTTGTTTTTGAAGTCAATCATAGTCTAAAAGTTTCTATCGCAATATCTTAAAAGACATTCATGGCAATATAGTCCAACTCCCATCGCAATGTTTAATAATAAAAAAATTCCATCGCAATACTTGAAAACAGTCATCGCAATATCTTAATACTTACTCCATCGGAATGACAAACTTTTTTTAGAATGCCATCGCAGTCTCAACAATAAACCATTGGAATGTGTCTATAAAAATTTGGCAGAGTTTCGACTCACTTTACCTTAAACCTGTCGCAATCACGATCGCAAAGTACGATCGGAATACACGTCGGAATACAAGAGTCTTAAAGTGTTTGAATCAGATGTTTAAGGACCTACTGGATCATCATCAAGCATACCAAAGGTTGCTTTTCTTTCTGAAGACACTAGCGGTATTTCACACCAAAGTACCGCCAGCGGTTCTTCCTCCACTTCTAGATCTAAAGTGTAGAATATTGTAAATCTAGCTTATGTTTTAGAGAGAGAAAGAGATAGAAACTTGGTGGATTTCACACACTTCTAGAGAGAGAAATGAAAGAACTATGTGTAATTGAAAATGAAACCACACCCTCTCCATCTAAGGAGAGGGTTTATATACCCAAGCCCATAAGATGGGCTTGGGCTTACAAGTTGGGTCGGCCTACACAAGTTGTAGGCTAGGCTTAGCCTTGTTTGCATAATATTAGTAAAACTAAACTACGATATATTACTTAGACTATTGTTGGAGTGACCGGTCCTTTCTAATACGTAAAACGTATTTCCAACAATCTCCCCCTAAGGGAGGTCACTCCAAACAAGGGCGTTACTTAAGTTACAATAATCAAATAAACCTAACATACTATGCTTGTCTTAAGCTTGTAATCTTCGTCTTTCTTTTCTTTTTCTTCTCTGGTGAACATGCCGATGTGATCTTTGATATCAATCTTTAGCATTAGTCTCTTAAGTTGATCTTGTGCATCCATCACTTGTGATATCCGCCTCCTCGTGACTACATGTCCCACATACTTATACATTCGTAATTCTTGAAAGCTTCAGAGTTTGATACAGCGGAAGACTTGACTTTTTGGCTTTCTGGAATTAAATGAAGTATTAAGTGCATAAAGTATAAGCATGCAGGGACGACTTCTTCTCGGATTCCGCGACGCCACCGTCTTCAAATTCCGCAACATAAGTAGACACGAACAAAATAGCTTTGAACATTTCATTCTAATTCGGTAGCATTTTACCTCCGGTCGGTGAAGACCGTTGGACGATATAAAATATTGTACTTGTGATAGGTAGATTTAATTAAAATTCTCCTTGACAAGATTTCGCGGGTAAACCCGTTCTCTTTACTCGACCGTCCAAAGCTGACTGCGAGCGTAAAGAGTGAATCATTTGGATAAAAATATCCGCATGATTGAATCCGTCAATTCCGATTCCTAGAACAAGTTTGATTCATTAAAGAATCGCACCATCGTTGCTTTCCAGTTGTCACGGGCTTGATTCATACAGAATCTTGCAAGTTACCTACTAAGTGTTGTTTGTTGTTAACACTAGAAGGATTTCCACTCATCACTTTGAACACTATAGAGTGTCACTCTGAGTGTTCTGGCAAGATCACTAAGATATTGCGTAGAGGCCTGGAACGTGTTTAAGTTCAGTTAAGAATTAAACCATTGTTGCTTTCCAGTTATCACAAGCTTGATTCATAAAGAATCGCACAAGTCACCTACCATGAGCTTTTTGATATTCGCTCAAGAAGGATTTCCATCTTCATTGTAAATACTTTCGTATTACTCGGATGTTCAGGCAAGGTCATGAAGATTTTGCGTAGGACTCTTAAGATCTTTCTTACTTTTCATAGTGTCTGAAGAAGCAAGGAATTATGAAAGTGTGTCCTAATGAGATATTTGATGATCTCAAATGGCTCTAAACTCGATCGTGCACTTTGGATTTTAGTGATCGGAGGTTGGAGAGGAGTGCCACCATTTCAATACCAATTTATACGGAGTGAATAAAACAATAGATAATGCGTTGTCTCTGTGTGATTAAAACAAATATCTTTTAAGAGATATCTGAGTTAGCTGGGATGGGTTGTGCATTGCATCACTGGGTCCATGATGTTTATCTTCAATATCGAGCATCATTAAAATGATCTCAATAGCATATGTGTTGACCCGGTTTCTGCCTAAGGTTGTAAGGAGGGCTTCTTTCTTTAGACCCTTTATCTTTACAATTCTTTTTCATTCTTCAACCCCTTCAATGCTTACCAATACGTCATAACTAGCACCTTGTTGTGATTGTTCCAGTGCTAACTTAAGTACTTGGTCGGCATTCAGCTACGTTCGCAATCTTTCCCCATCTTTCCTAAGGACTACTATTTCTAGCTATGGAATGTCCTTGGGAAGATTCCTCCAGTTTTGGAAGAATCATTGGACTTAACCTATCCTACCATCCTTATGTCACCACAATCTTCATCGTCGTGAAATAAATGGGTTTAGGGTAAGTATATGTCACCATGAAATCCATTTTGATATAGCAAATCTACTTTGCTCCCCCTTAACATATGCCACGATATTTGAAAACATTTCGCACATGTCGGGATGAGCCATCACGTTAAGTCAAACCATTTGTGATAATTTCCCATATTAAATCATATTTTCTCCCCAATATTAAAAATATTAACCCAATCGATGTTTTAATATCAATTGATTTAATGAAGTTTTAACAATGGTTTTGGGAAGAAAAATGCAATTCCTTTTAATCTTCATGAGACCAATTTGTGAGAAATGATACCGATTTGTAACATGATCACATATTCACCATATTAGAATGAATTGACAAGGTTGGACTTGATTGATGAGAACATCATATGATAAGATAAAATGGTTCTTGTATGCAAGTGTTGGTCGCCTTGTCACGTCTGAAGTCATCTCTTGACACCACATGTACGATTGGTATTGTTGTCTTGACACCAATTTCTGAACTTTGCATGTTCGGCATCAAAGATTCTGATTGCTGGACAATTGATCCCCCTCAATTTTTGACCCGTGTTCTATCGAAAGATTTGTAGTCGTCGTTTGAGTAGTCGCATCGTCGAGTATGTAGATACCAATTGTAGATAGCTATGGTTGTAGAGATGATAGCTTCATAAAAACAAGACTTCTCTTGTTTTAACAAATAAATGCACTGAAGCGTACATAGATTTGTGTTAGACCAAGTTATAAAGTAAACTTGATCCCTTACAAGGTTTTAAAGTAAATCTTGCCCGAGAAAATTAATTCCCGTTGAGAGCCAAAGCTTTCAGAAGAAATACTTGACTTTAATATGAAAAGCGGGTTGCAGTCTGAAATAACTACAAGCCATATAGGCATGTTTTATGAAATATTTACAACTTTTGTACGAACTCTATTTATGGCATCGTGTCAATATTAATCAACATTTCTAAGGCCGTAAATATTATCGTACCAAAAGACATGCCTTTGAAAAATAAAGTAAAAAATATTTTTGAATTTTTCTGATTTTTTTCTATTTTTATGGTTTTTATATGGTTTTTTATTTTTGTATTTTGCTTTTGTGGATAAAAATATAAACAATATATATACAGATGATCACCAAGGATACTATGAATAGTTTACCACCACTATTCTTTTGCTTCATCTGCCAGTTCCTTTAGAGTATCGGGCGAGAATGTTCTCAAACCTAGCTTGTCGGCCAAAAATTCCATTCGAGCGCGATCTAAAGCCTTTGTGAAAATATCTGCCAATTGATACTCAGATCGGACAAAGTAAAGCTCGATCACTCCATTTTCCACTTGTTCCTTGATGAAATGGTAGCGAATGTCAATATGCTTTGACCGGGAGAATTGAACATTGTTGCAACATAAGGCAATTGCACTCTTGTTGTCACAGTACATTGGAATTTTGTTGAAACCTAGACCATAGTCGGTTAATTGCGATCTCATCCAAAGAATTTGAGCACAGCAACCATACATAGCTATCTATTCTGCTTCGTACTTGAAATTGCAGTTCTTTTCTGCCTTTTCGATGCCCAACTGATTAGTCGATCTCCTAGTAGCTACAAAGTTCCACTCATGCTACGCCTTGTATCTTGACAACCCGCGTGATCCGCATCTGCATATGCCATAAGTGAAATCTAAAAGTCCTTCGAATACCAAAGTCCCCGATTAATGGTTCCTTTAAGATACCGAAAGATCCGTTTAACAGTAGCTAAGTGTAACTCAGTAGGTCGAATTTGATACCGAGCACACATACTGTCACACCCCACCATGGCGGAATATAAGGCGCGACGTATGGATATCATCACAACATGGCGTGTCTATAGAGATAACTAAATGAAATAAGAAATGTCATAAAATGGTGACACAAATGTCATGACAATATCTCAACAAAGCAGGAGTCTAGGCAAGTAGGTAACAGTCCTACCTCTTACGCAAGACAAACAATACATAAACAAAGCAAACATATAGGTGTCAACAGTATCACTTATTAAACAAACAAAAGAAACTAAGAAGGAACGGGGATCTCCTTCTATATGCAATCCTAATGCCTCCAAAACTAGCCACTTCTATTCTCAAGCTTAACCACATTCTCACCTGAAAGAGACACTAAAACACGTCAACATAAAGTTGGTGAGAGTCATAGGTTTAGACTCCAACGCCAAATCAGTTATAAGCTGTGAATAACAACCATTAACAAAAGAACATATGGACAATGTGTTACAATTATGCATTAACAACTACCATTCAAGATTAACCATACAATCACAATTCCAAGGCTCCAAGCCTTACCAATAACCACAATTTCCAAGGCTCCCAGCCTTACCAATAACCATGGTCACATAGGCGCACATACACCTATGAACCAATCCCAAGGCCCCGCCTTGTCAACATCCCCTTGGTACCAAGTCAAACCACAATAACTGGGACGGTACATGTCCCCCCGATCCAAATCATAAACAAAATTAAGAATCACATAGCAGTTAATCACATAAATGTACACACAAGTCCATCACAAACCATAAAAACATTCACAACATTATTTACAAAACCATACAGTGTCTCTTCCATCCCATCTGGAAGTCAAAATGAGTATACTCATAAAAATATGGGACTATGAAACTCACCTGAACAAACTTCTCCAAGTACCCGTGCTCTAGCACAAATCTAAACATACAAACGTATACAATCAAGACATGAACGACATATACAAAATGGCTCATCAATCTATGATGGATATCTAACCTTCTCCTACAACTTAACCCCATTTATATGCCATATGAATCTCATTAAATCCCTCTATAAAGCCATTAACTTAATTTAGTTCATAACTTGCCCCGTTAACATTTAACCCAAAACAGTCCCGTTTTTTTAAGTCTCCAAACTATAAACCAAACGCCCATCTAACCATACCCATGACCTCTGTAAAGGAAACCCTATGCCCTTACGTATGTTAGCTAACTCCTCCTTTTTTTCCCAACCTTCAAGCTACTGTTAAGTCCCCGATATATATATATATATATACTTTTGTCTATCTAGATTTTACTGATTATGAACATACAAAAAGTTTGTTATGATTATAGGGTCTTACCCTAACCTAAAATCTTAGCCCCAATTCAGATACTTCCTATAATAGATAAAACAACTCCCATGTTCGTTTGAAAGTCCCAATATAACCCTAAGTACCCCAAACAACCCAAAACATAAAAAGAAAACAGGCTGATTTCAAAACTGTTTTGACCTCCGACTGTTGTAACCTATTTTTGGCCCACTTCCCGACCTCCAATTTAGTTCTAGTTTCTTGCATTTAAAATCCAACTCAAATACCTTTCCAGGAATAGTTGGATCGCAAAATAAGAGTTTATAGAACTCTAGATATCATCAAAACAATTGACCTAAAATTCTGCCCAGTTTTTAAAAAAACGAATTTAATTAAATTAACCTAATTAATTATACATAAACCCTAATTAAAACCTAAAAACAATTTCCAATGATAAAAACCTATTAATTACATCATTAGTTACAGATTATTAACAAAATCTAATTAAAAATTATGAATGTCAAATCCTAATCCATCATATTAGGTTACATACGTAAATTAAACGTTAATTAAGCATAGTTTTAGCGCATACCTTAAACCATAATTGAATAATTGGGTTTTCTTCATCCACCATTGTTAATCACGACTCATATTAGGTTTGGGAGAAAGAAAAATCGTTTTGGGGGCTAAAGGGAGTAATATGGGTAATTAGAACTAACCAGGAAGCCTAATAGTACTCAAACTGGACTCCCCTTCCTTTCCTTAAGCAAAATTTAGACCAAAACCAAGCCCAACACCCTATGGCCGACTTTTTTAACTATATTACTGTAAATTAACTATTAATTATTATTACCTTAAATTCCCTTAATTTATTTCAGCTCCTAAAGCCTCCCGAACCTCAAAACCGTAAAACTAGTCAAATTTACGCGTACACCGTAAAAGACGTAAAATATACAGTTTTATAAAAACTCTTGAAATATGAAATTAACTAATTAACTAAGTCCAAAATGACTTAAAACCATCCCGAAAAATACTCCCGTGACTAATTGCCTCATCCGAGACCTCTAAATGCTAAACTTAAATCGTAAAAATACGATTTTCTATAATACATATACGTATACGTAAAACCACGAAATAACACCATCTCATTTCATAGTCACTACCTTGTGAGCTCATGAACATGAAATAACCGTTCCTTGTTTTACTTATGAGTACCATATACCCATAAACGATATCTAAACATCACTCCAAACACACAAAATAAACACATAAGCACATAAAAGCACATATTTGCACAAAACACCCTAAACTATAGTCTAAGTCAAGAACCCCAAAACCATGGTTGTCACACATACATATAGAAAACTGAAGATCAGGTCGACTAGCTGTGATATACAAAAGATTACCAATCATTCCACGATAAAGTGTCGGATCAACGGCAACTTCATGTGGATCTGTAATACTTCGCTTTTGGCTAGGTATAAAATCTTATCGTCCGAATCCTTTCGAATTGACTATTGGTTAAGAGTGTGACTCAATTGTCTTTTGGTGAATCAAGAGAATGGTTTGGTTTGTTTGTCTAATTTAAACTATAAGCAAGTAAATTTAAATGTCGTTGAGTAAAATGGAAGAATAAAGATTAATACTAAAATGACGAATAAAAATAAATGCTTGTAAACTTAAAGATAACAATGGAAAAGTACTAGCACACTAAATAAAACTAACACTTGGAAAACTTTCTAAAAATAAGAACTTAGTTGAAAAGTACTAAAAGAAAGTAAGATCGGAATACACCAAAACAACTCAATCGGAATAAGCCAAAACAAGCCCAGATCGGAATGTATTCCGATCTGGTGGTCGGAATATGGGGGGGGGGGGAATGCAATCGGAATATCCTCAAAAAGGGAGCAATCGGAATGTGGGAAAAGAGACCCGATCGGAATATGCAAATTTGCCCAATCGGAATAACAGGGAATGGTGCCTATCGGAATGTTCAACAAATTCCTTCAATCGGAATACTACACAAATGCATAAATCGGAATATGCAGAAAATCCCCAATCGGAATACACAACGAGATCAGATCGGAAACTCAAAACCCTTTTCCGATTGATCAATCGGAAAGGGTGGTCTGGTGGGCTGCTCGGAATATGTAGATCGGAAAAGGGTTTATAACCTTTTCCGAAAATGGTGGAATTCGTAAAAAGCTAAGGTAATAAGCTATTATAATGAGCTTATTCCCAAAACTAAACGAACCAATACTAAATCGAATCACATAAGCACTATAATCAACTTATCTAGCTCGAAAATCAACAAACTTATGGATCAAACAATAAAAACATGAACTTTTTAAGGAAAACACTTATAAGTAAATAAGCTAATAATAAAAAAAAAGCCAATAAGCACAAAAGTCTCAAAGCTTATTTGCATGAAGACTTAGGGAATGATCAAAAGATTAACTTTTTAAGCACGAAATCATTTAGAACAACACAGATCATAAGATAATCGCACCAAAATCAATCTAAAATCAAAGAAAAGTAGAATGAGATTAAGGATTAAAAGCTTAAAATGAAACTTTGATTAATGAAATAAGCAATACAAATGTTTAATCTTGAAAGATTAAAAGAAAAAGATGAAATTTAGTGAGAGAAAGTTTAAGACTTTCTCTCTCTAAAACTAGAAAGAAAATGAAAAAGTGAAAATTAGCTAAAACTATCTAACCACCCTCCTAATGACTATTAGGAGGGTATTTATAGGGAAGGTGGAAGGAGTGCATGTGTTGCATCTTCTTTCTTGCTTTCTTCACGTTTTCTCGAATCGACTTTAATTCTTTGTCATTGTCGTCTCGGGATTTGAACTTGTCTTTTAATTTTCTTCTTCTATTAGACTTAAGTTCTTCGACTTCGTTAAACTTCCGCCTTTAGACTTTTTCTTCGATAAATCTTCAGAATAGGCCTTGGACTTCCGTTCTTTTTGCACTCTTGATCTTTTGACTTCGTCTTTTCCCGTTTTCTTCGATAAAAGCCCGTGAACACCCGTGTTTTCTTCCTTTTTCATATTTTGGTCCTAAAACACAATAAAAACATAAACAACGCATAATTCCGACTTTTACGACATAAATCACACGTTTTGGTCTTGTTATTATTGGAAATAAGTAGTAAAAGGATAAGTGTTTTCACACTTATTAAATCCCCTACACTTGATCATTGCAATTCCCTCATGCAATGCATTCATTTTAAAGCATGTTTTACATTTTCCATCATAAATAACCCACCTTGGCCCTTATTAAATATTAAACATGAAAAGATAGAACAAGTAAAGAAATTAAAAACTTACATTGGGTTTTGGCAGCCATGAACGTTTATCATCCTCAAGTTTCACGTTCCCCATACCAAGCTTAAAAACGAGATCATTGTTATTATAAGTTAGCAAACGATCACGAACTCATGTGGGCCAATTACTCACTTAGACTCCCTTATTCCTAGGTGTATCTCTTATATTTTATTTTTGTCTTGAATGATCACGAGGATGCATTGTTTGACTTATTTCGATAGTTATTTAGTCCGAAAATAAAGTGAACGATTTAATCAATAGTTAGCTAAAGGACCAAATCTTTTAAAACTGCTTCTCGGGACCTCATAAAGTTCATATCTTGGCATAACTCGCTTCACGATTTGAGACCTTTCTCGGACCGATATTTGGCAGCGACTTCATACTTCGAATCTTTGAGAGACGTTCATGAAATAATGGTCTTCTCTTCATAATAGGAATTTCTTCACTTGAAGTTTTGAGAGATTCTTCATCTTTGGACCACGACTTCTTCATTTTTCTCCAATCTTTATTTTGGACTTCGATATACAACGATCTGCCTCCTGACTTGAATCTATTTATCCTCATACCTTGTTAGGGTCTTTTTGGATAGACTTCTCCATGACTTTTGGGGAGTTCTTGCTTTTCGTCGTGTGTCTCGATCCTACATATTGATTTTCGATAAATGATTCTTCACATCACTTTCGGATCTTTAGCAACAAAATGTAGCCCTCATGCCTTGTTAGGGCCTTTTCGGACTCGCCAATCTTCACATCCCGCTTCAATAAGTTATGCCTTGGCTATGAACTCTAATCCGTATCGAGCAACTTTTAAACGATCTGGGGCTAGAAGCTAAGTAACCTTTTAAATCGTACAATCTTATTTATTGCAGATAAATTTATTAACAAGCGGAGGGAGAATAGGCTTATAATTAACTCACATAAATTCACGAAAGAATACCGAACTTATAATTGACTCTATCATCTCTCGTTCTCCACAATTTAAAATCTCAAGGAATGAGACTCGTGGATGCTTAGCCTATTAAATCAAAGTTTTGGGTTTTCGAGTCGCCAATAGGATCTTGCAAATTCTTAGACTTTTTCAAGTTTAGAAATCGCATTTTAAAGTTCCTTTGATAAACGACTCTCTAGGATCAATTATAGGAACTTGCGAAAAGTTCTTGTTCTTAACCCGTGAGAGTTAAGACTTTCGCGTTTTATAGCTCCCTATATAAAAGCCTAGCAAAACTTGACTTAAACACGTTAAGGATACTAGCTAGAGTAAACTTAGATAAGTAAACTCGGGTTGAGTCAAAATGTTCACGACTAAGAGAAATTTAAAACCACTTTATTGAAAAACTATTCTAGCAATGGAAACATAACAAAGGCAAATACAACTATACAACTAGGCCAAAATAGATTAAAAATTTTGAAAAATGTCGAAAAATCAAGTTTCCCGGTTAAAATGAGGGCAAATTCATGGAAAAGACCACTTACTTCGATAGAAGTCCCCCCTACACTTGAGATAAACATTGTCCTCAATGTTTAAGCATGTGGGAGTAAACTCCCCTACACTTAGGACATTGTGCACTTTGTTTAAATCTTGCTAAGGAAAGGACAACTAAAGTGAATTCAATGTGAACATATAAAATATGAAATATTGAATCACAAGAGTTTAGGATAGAACCGGGAAGATGGGAACACGGTATCACGGTTCGTCAAAAGTCATCAAGAGGATCTTTGAAGCTTTAATTCCTGCACAGCACAAGAAACAAGACAACAAACATATTCGGGGCTCCCCCTACACTTATTATGAAAGCAGTAAAGGATAGGACACGGGTTGCCTCCCGAGAAGCGCTTGTTTTTGTTCACCAAGTCATGAGCCTGACTCGACCCAAATTTAGTTCATGGGGAACGTGGTGAGGGATGGAATCATCTCATGAGAGATGTCCTCACCAAAGTACAGCTTGAGACGCTGGCCATTCACCTTGAAATTGGGCCCATTTGGCTGAGAAAGCTCAATGGTCCCATAAGGAAAGACTTTGGTGACGGTGAATGGACCAGACCAGCGGCTCTTCAACTTGCCAGAGAAGATCTTCAACCGAGAGTTAAAGAGTAAGACTTGATCACCAACGTAGAACTCTCGGTTCTTGATTTTTGCGTCATGAATGATCTTCGTCTTCTCCTTGTAGATCAACGAGTTCTCATAAGCTTCATTCCTCAGTTCATTTAGCTCGTTGAGTTGAATCTTGCGATGATCACCGGCTTTGTTGATGTCGAAGTTAGCCCACTTCAAGGCCCAGTGCGCCTTATGTTCCAGCTCGATTGGGAGGTGGCAGGCTTTCCCGTACACAATACGATAAGGTGTACAACCGATCGGGGTCTTGTAAGTAGTACGGAAAGCCCACAGAGCATCATCTAACTTATCGGCCCACGCGGCATGATGCTCTCCCACAGTACGCTCCAAAATTCGCTTCAATTCACGGTTGGATATCTCGGCTTGCCCATTGGTTTGGGGATGATAGGCGGTGGAAAGACGGTGATTGACATCATACTTAGCCATGACTCTTGCAAATTGATCGTTGCAAAAATGAGTCCCGCGGTCACTGATAATAGCACGAGGAACGCCAAATCGAGCGAAAAGCTGCTTTAAAAAGTTCACAACCACCCTCGCATCATTTGTAGGAAGAGCCTTAGCTTCAACCCATTTAGAAACCTAGTCGACAGCGAAGAGGATGTACTTGTTCCCTTTGGAGGATGGAAATGGCCCCATAAAGTCGATGCCCCATACGTCAAAGATTTCACATTCCTGCATGAAATTTTGAGGCATCTCATCCTTATGTGTGATCTTGCCTTGGCGTTGGCAAGCATCACAATGCTTAACCATTTCGTGAGCGTCACGATAAATGGTGGGCCAGTAGAATCCAGAATCAAACACTTTTTTAGCGGTGTAGTTGGGACCAAAGTGACCACCGGTGGGTCCTTTGTGGCAAGCTTGAAGAATGTCAAAAGCTGCCGGTCCGTCAACACATCGACGAATGATCAGATCAGCACATTGTTTGAATAGATAAGGGTCATCCCAAAAGTAAGTCTTAACATCATTCAAGAACTTCTTCTTTTGTTGGGATGTTAACCCTTTGATGAGAATACCACCCGCTAAGTAGTTTGCAATATTTGCAAACCACGGGGTGCCATCAAGATTGAGATTTATAGACATTAAGGTCTCAAGGGGGAAAGAGTCATTGATCTCTTTGTTCGGATGATCCCCTTGATATGGATCCTCAAGTCTGCTCAGATGATCCGCGGCCAGGTTTTCGGCTCCCTTCTTGTCACAAATTTCAATGTTGAATTCTTGAAGGAGTAAAACCCAGCGGAGAAGTCTTGGCTTAGAGTCATGTTTAGTCATCAAGTACTTCAACGCGGAATGGTCCGTGTATACGATGGTGGGGGATAAAACAAGATAGGGGCGAAATTTCTCAAAAGCATAGACAACAGCTAAAAGCTCTTTTTCGGTTGTCGTATAATGCAATTGAGCCCCCGTCATTGTTTTGCTAGCATAGTGGATTAGTTGGAAGTGTTTATTCACTCTTTGGCCCAAAATCGCACCAATAGCAAAGTCGCTAGCATCGCACATCAATTCAAAAGGCAGCTCCCAATTAGGGGTAACCAAGACCGGTGCCTTAGTTAGCTTATCCTTAAGAAGATTGAAGGCTTCGAGACACTCTTTAGAAAAGATAAAAGGAGTATCTTTTTCCAAGAGGTGGGTCATCGGGCGAGCGATTTTAGAGAAATCCTGAATGAATCGACGATAGAAGCCCGCATGACCCAGAAAACTTCTCACACCCTTCACGGTTGAAGGTGGAGGTAATTTGGCTATGACATCTACTTTAGCACGGTCGACTTCAAGACCGGCTTTAGAGATTTTGTGTCCTAGCACAATGCCTTCTTTTACCATAAAATGGCATTTTTCCCAATTCAGAACAAGGCGAGTGTCTTCGCACCGCTTAAGCATACGTTCCAAATTGGCAAGGCAAGAAGAGAAGGAATCCCCAAAGACCGAGAAATCATCCATGAAGACTTCCATGGTTTGCTCAACCATGTCATGGAAGATAGCCAACATGCACCTTTGGAATGTCCCGGGGGCATTGCATAAGCCAAAAGGCATTCTTTTGTAAGCAAATGTGCCATAGGGACAAGTGAATGTTGTCTTCTCTTGATCTTGTGGATCGATGGGTATTTGGAAATAACCCGAGAAACCATCAAGAAAGCAGTAATATTCATTACCCGCTAAACGTTCAAGCATTTGGTCCATAAAAGGTAGAGGGAAATGATCCTTTCTCGTGGCATCATTGAGTTTGCGGTAGTCTATACAAACTCTGCACCCAGTAACGAGACGGGTAGGAATTAACTCGTTGTGTGCATTGGGCACAACGGTGATTCTGCCTTTCTTAGGCGCACAATGGACTGGACTAACCCATGGTGAATCCGAAATAGGGTAAATCATACCCGCATCAAGAAGTTTGATAACCTCTTTTTTGATGACTTCATGGATTTTAGGATTCACCCTTCGTTGGCTTTGAATTGTGGGCTTAAAGTCGTCCTCCATGAGAATTTTATGTGTGCAAAAGTGAGGATCAATTCCACGGATGTCGGAGATTTTCCAAGTGATAGCTCTTTTATGCTTCTTCAACACGGCGATGAGTCGGGCTTTGTCTTCTTCTTGTAGGTCCTTCGCGATGATGACCGGTAACTTCTCGTCGTCTTCCAGGAAAACGTACTCCAGATGAGGAGGTAGGTCCTTGAGCTCAAGAGTGGGAGGATTCTCAATAGATGGTGAAACTAACGATGGATCATCATTAGTCACCTCTTTAGGAGAAGGAGGAGACAACGGGTCCTCATTGAGAAGTCTCTCAATAGTACGAATGTCTTCATCCCAATTGGTGGACAAATTATCATACTTAATATCAAGAGGACCCAAGCTAGCTTCGAAATCATCCAAGTCACTTTCTCCAAAAGGAGTCAATGCTGGAGCAATTGAGGCAACGGTCTCAACATTGGGTAGAGAAAAAAGAGTACTTTTGCAAGCATCATGAAAATGTTCTTCACAAGCCTCATCGAGAACATCAATAGCATTAACACTCTCATACGAATAAGGTTACTTAGAAATCTTACCCATGTTGAAGACAATTTTATCATCACCAACTCTCATGATTATTTCGCCCGCGGCTACATCAATGAGAGTGCGACCGGTCCTCAGGAATGGACGTCCAACGATTAATGGAACACGGGGATCCATCTCGTAGTCAACGACAACAAAATCCGCCTGGAAGGTGAATTTGTCGACGCCAACAAAGACATCTTCGACTATCCCCACTGGATACGCAACCGTACGTTGGCTAATTACAAAGTCATTTTGGTGGGGACTAGCTCGGGGAGAGATAATTGCTTCCAAACACTTAAAGGCATTAAGTTTATACTGGCACCTAGATCGGCTAGGGCCATGCAATTCTCTACTCCCGGGAAGTTGCAAGGAATCAAGAAGCGACCCGGATCACCAAGTTTTGTGGGCAATTTCCTTAAGAGCACTGCGGAGCAGTTCTCATTAAGTTGGGTCTGAGCGATGTCAAGAAGCTTTTCCTTATCACTTAGAAGATCTTTAAACATCTTAGCGTATTTGGGCATGTGAGCGAGAGCCTCGGCAAAGTAGATGTTAAAATTCATTTGTTTAAACATTTTTAGAAAGTTTAAAACCTGAATATCATCCTTGCTCTTTTGCTTCTCTTTCCTCAACCTTGAAGGATAAGGTATATTGGATGAAGAAGAAGGCTTTAAGGGAGTAGGATCACTCACAACCACGGGTGGTGGGGAAATGGGGATAGAAGGTGAAGGAGGTGTGGGAAGTTGCTCTTGTTCCTTGTTCACAATCACGGGTGGAGGTGTAGGAAGCTCGGGTTCCATATAACCTTTTCCACTACGAGTGGTGATTTCTTTCATCTCCCCTCTTGGATTCGCAACGGTATTACTCGGAAGAGTACCTGAAGAAGAGGGTTGATTACCTTGGATGAGCGAACCAATCATATCACGAAGGTGAACCGCTTGATTATTAAAAGAGTCTCTCATGTTAGCATTAATTTCATTGCTTTGTTTTGCCATGTCATTCCTTAGCTCGGCTCGAATATCGTTCCCTTGTTTTGCCATTTCTCCCTTCAAGTTGCGGACTTGACTCTGAAGATTCGTCACCATCTCCCTATTGGTCTTCATGAATGTCTCGACGTCTGGACTCACTGCCATCGGTTGATTGAGAGGTGGAGCTTGGTAAGCTTGAGAATTTCCTTGAGGTGGGTATGGGTTTCATTGGGATTGATATTGATTGTTGGCACGAGGTTGGGATTAGTTGTAGTTTTGTTGTTTGTTTTGGTTTGCAGGAGGGAAACCGGGAGGAGCAAGATAATTGTTGGAATGATAACTTAGCAAGCTACGGTCTCCTTGAGGGCGGGCTTGATAGCCTCCCGTGGGATAAGTGCCGTAAGCTGCGTTAACGTTTTCAGAAAAATTGTCTTGGGTAGAAGGACAATCATTATAAGAATGAGGACCACCACATGTGTCACAAGAAATAACAACGGATTTAGCTTGTTGAAAGTTGTTTGTGGCTATGGACATGAAATCTTTGTGCATATTCGCGATTTGTCGGGAAAGTTCGGATATCTCGGGATTGGAAGTAGTAGAAGAAACATTGACTCTCTGATTAGATCTTGAGGATGCGGATGAATCCCAATTCTTGTGGTGAGTAGTCATGTTTTCGATCAACTCTCGACACTCCTCTGGTCTCCTTTTCATAAAATTACCACCGGCGGCGGCTTGATCATGTCACGATCACGAAAAGTGAGACCATTGTAGAACGTGTCAATGAGAGTGACGGGGAGCATATTGTGATTTGGACAGCGGTCAATCAAATCATTGTATCGTTCCCAAGCATCAAAAAGTGATTCATCATTTTCTTGCATGAATCCACTGATTTGGTTACGAAGGCTAGTGACCATGGATGGGGGAAAGTAGCGCGATAAAAAGCGTTGAGTCATGTCATTCCACGTATGAATAGAATTCTTAGGAAGACGGTCAAACCATTTTTCGGCATAGTGAGAAAGCGAGTGGGGAAAAAGTTGAAGGAGAAGGTCATCCATAGAAACACCGGGGCACTTCATGCTTTGGGTTATGGTAATGAATTTGTCGAGGTGTTTGTTGGCATCATCATCCGGAATTCCACGAAATGGGTTAGTTTGCACTTGTTGGATCATATGATGCTTCAACGAAAACTCCTAGGCCGTGACGTGCATCGACGCAATCGGGCCTCCGCGTCCGTTCATGGTGGGTTGACACAATTCCTCCATCGTTCGTAAATCAGGTAGGTGGACATTGTTGTTGTTGTTGTTATTATTATTCAAATTGGGTTGAGGTGGGTGATTATTGTTGTTATTAACACCAGCCATATCTAAATCTTCACGAGTCTCGGGCTCAGAATAGTTCGAAGATCTAGTACGCATACACCTGCAGAAGAAAAATATACACAGAGAATATCTATATAATCTTTTTGGTGCAAAACCTTTGGAAAAGAATTGCTTTTTAATGATTTTTTTAATGTTTTTGTATTTTTGAAGAGTTTTATATTTTTTTTGGATTTTTGAAAAATTTTGAAGCGAGGAAAATAACGCTCAAAGAACGGATCCCAAAATTCAATGCGTCTCTCACTAGAAACCGTTAATCGTAACGAAAAGAGCCGGCAGCGGCGCCATTTAATACTTCGCTTTTGGCTAGGTATAAAATCTTATCGTCCGAATCCTTTCGAATTGACTATTGGTTAAGAGTGTGACTCAATTGTCTTTTGGTGAATCAAGAGAATGGTTTGGTTTGTTTGTCTAATTTAAACTATAAGCAAGTAAATTTAAATGTCGTTGAGTAAAATGGAAGAATAAAGATTAATACTAAAATGACGAATAAAAATAAATGCTTGTAAACTTAAAGATAACAATGGAAAAGTACTAGCACACTAAATAAAACTAAGACTTGGAAAACTTTCTAAAAATAAGAACTTAGTTGAAAAGTACTAAAAGAAAATAAGATCGGAATACACCAAAACAACTCAATCGGAATAAGCCAAAACAAGCCCAGATCGGAATGTATTCCGATCTGGTGGTCGGAATATGGGGGGGAATGCAATCGGAATATCCTCAAAAAGGGAGCAATCGGAATGTGGGAAAAGAGACCCGATCGGAATATGCAAATTTGCCCAATCGGAATAACAGGGAATGGTTCCTATCGGAATGTTCAACAAATTCCTTCAATCGGAATACTACACAAATGCATAAATCGGAATATGCAGAAAAGCCCCAATCGGAATACACAACGAGATCAGATCGGAAACTCAAAACCCTTTTCCGATTGATCAATCAGAAAGGGTGGTCTGGTGGGTTGCTCGGAATATGTAGATCGGAAAAGGGTTTATAACCTTTTCCGAAAATGGTGGAATTCGTAAAAAGCTAAGGTAATAAGCTATTATAATGAGCTTATTCCCAAAACTAAACGAACCAATACTAAATCGAATCAAATAAGCACTATAATCAACTTATCTAGCTCGAAAATCAACAAACTTATGGATCAAACAATAAAAACATGAACTTTTTAAGGAAAACTCTTATAAGTAAATAAGCTAATCATAAAAATAAGCCAATAAGCACAAAAGTCTCAAAGCTTATTTGCATGAAGACTTAGGGAATGATCAAAAGATTAACTTTTTAAGCACGAAATCATTTAGAACAACACGGATCATAAGATAATCGCACCAAAATCAATGTAAAATCAAAGAAAAGTAGAATGAGATTAAGGATTAAAAGCTTAAAATGAAACTTTGATTAATGAAATAAGCAATACAAATGTTTAATCTTGAAAGATTAAAAGAAAAAGATGAAATTTAGTGAGAGAAAGTTTAAGACTTTCTCTCTCTAAAACTAGAAAGAAAATGAAAAAGTGAAAATTAGCTAAAACTATCTAACCACCCTCCTATTGACTATTAGGAGGGTATTTATAGGGAAGGTGGAAGGACTGCATGTGTTGCATTGCTTTCTTCACGTTTTCTCGACTCGACTTTAATTCTTTGTCTTTGTCATCTCGGTATTTGAACTTGTCTTTTAATTTTCTTCTTCCATTAGACTTAAGTTCTTCGACTTCGTTAAACTTCCGCCTTTAGACTTTTTCTTCGATAAATCTTCAGAATAGGCCTTGGACTTCCGTTCTTTTTGCACTCTTGATCTTTTGACTTCGTCTTTTCCCGTTTTCTTCGATAAAAGCCCGTGAACACCCGTGAACACCCGTGTTTTCTTCCTTTTTCATATTTTGGTCCTAAAACACAATAAAAACACAAACCACGCATAATTCCGACTTTTATGACATAAATCACACGTTTTGGTCTTGTTATTATTGGAAATAAGTGGTAAAAGTATAAGTGTTTTCACACTTATTAATCTGCATCAAGCTTAGTTCGTTCCACCTTTGGAGTATCCACGGGGTCGCAAACATCTTATATTTCTTAAGAGATTCAAGGGAATACTTGGATTGATTTATAAAGATGCCTCTGGTACTCTGAGATATCTGAAGACCTAAGAAGAATGATACCTTGCCCATCATTGACATCTTAAACTTGGAAGACATGAGTGTCCCAAACTCATCGGATAAGATTTGGGTCGAGGCAGCAAATATAATATCATCAACATATATTTGTACCATAATCATATCTTTACCTCGTTTCTTAATGAACAGCGTGAGATCCACCTTGCCTTTAGCGAAGCCTTGTGTAATGAGGAATTGTGACAATAGATCATACCATGCGCGTGGAGCTTGCTTCAACCCATAGAGAGCCTTCTTAAGCTTGTACACATGATTAGGATATTTAGGATTCACAAAACCATCCGGCTGTTGAACATAGACCTCTTCCTTGATTTCAACATTAAGAAATGTCGTCTTCACATCCATCTGATAGACGATCATATTCATGTGGGCTTCATAAGCAAGGAATAGTCTAATAGCTTCCAAACGGGCAACAGGTGCAAAGGATTCCATAAAGTTGATGCCCAATAATTGCTTGTATCCACGAGCTACTAGTCGAGCTTTGTTCTTCAATATTCCGCCTAACTCGTCGAGTTTCACCTTGTAAACCTATTTCAAAGTGAGTAACTGCACTTGATCCGGGCATGGGACAAGTTCCCATGCTTCATGACGTATAAATTCAATAAGTTCTTCTTGCATAGCTTCTATCCAACAGGATTGAGTAAAAGCTTCTTGCCATGTCTTAGGTTCAACTTCAGTGAGAAAGGCATCAAAATGACAAAACATTGCATTTTCTTGTAACTAACTTCGTGTGGATACCGGACGATTAGGGTCACCAATAATAGAATCTATAGGATGATCCTTTGTCCACTTGCTGTCATGTTCACGAATTCGTGGATTGGAGTAAACCGTAGTAGGAGCTTCCTCTGAGGTGGACGACCCGGCTTGATTATGGTCGGGAATAGGTACACCAAAGAATGGAAGTTCACGCATTTGAGCGAATTCAAAACCGTGATCATCATCATCCTCTTCATCATCAATAGGCATGACATGAGTAGTTGAAACATGTGTTGGTTGAGAATTACTTGTTGAAGGTATATCTTGACCAATTGTAGGTGCAGACGTATCTGATTGTGCTTCGGTTGCTAGAGAGACAACTTCGGTTACCGAAGCTATTACCTCAGGTTCTGGAGAAACAATACTTGGAGGAGTAAAGAATTCATCAAAGAACGGTTGAAACAACGTATCCCATTCATTCCTAGAAGGTGGTGTAAATGATGATGAAGTAGGGTTATTTGGGACAAGACCAGAGCTAATGTTACTGGGTCCCATTTCATGAAGTGCGGGTTCAGAGCTGCTTTGCTCAGAAGCCATTGCTGTCAGCTCATCAAAATCAACATTCATAGTTTCGAGAAGCTTTCGAGAATTACGGTTGTAGATTCGGTATGCCTTCTTTGTAGGTGCATAGCCAATGATGATACCAATATCAGCCTTGGGTTGAAGTTTTCCCAAATTGTCACCATCATTATTTGGATAGCAAAGAGAACCAAATACATGAAGATATGATAAATCTGGTACTTTTCCATGTAGAAGCTCATAAGGTGTTTTACCATGGCGTTTACGAATTAGTGACCGGCTTTGGGTGAAAACTGTTGTAGATGCGGCTTCTGCCCATAAAAACAATGGAGCCTTTGCGTAAATTAACATCGTTCGAGCAGCTTCCATAAGTGTGCGATTTCTCCTTTCAACGACGTCGTTTTGTTGTGGAGTGCGAGCAACAGATGTTTCATGAGAAATGCCAACTTCTTCATAGTAATCACGCAAGATTTGATTCACAAATTCAGTTCCATTATCTGTACGAATGCATCGGACAGTAGTGTTGAGACGCACTTGAATCATCTTGAGAAATTCGATGATGAATTTAGGTGCCTTATTTTTTGTTGTAAGAAATTTCACCCATGTAAACCGAGAGTAATCATCGACAATGACGAGGATGTACTTTTTACCACTAAGACTTTCAACACGCATTGGCCCACAAAGATCCATATGCAACAAATAAAGTTTCTCTTGATTAGTGTCTTCAGTCTTGGGTTTGTATAATTTCTTAGTGCTTTTCCCTATTGTACACGCGGAACACAAATGGTCCTTGTGAAATGTAAGTTTAGGAAGACCACGAACAAGTTCGTTTTTCGCCAAATGATTAATAGCGTCAAAGTTAAGATGAGATAACCGTTGATGCCATAACCATGACTTGGTCTTCGATGCTTTGTAGAGAAGACATACGGGAGAAGCGGCCATCATGTCTTGTAGAGACAAAGTGTACAAATTATTCCCTCGAGTACCTTTGAATAAATCAACTCCTTCCAAATTACGAATGAAGCAGGGATGCTCTCGAAAAGTGATGTAGTGTTTTTACACACCTTTAGGAAAAGGAGGTAAATAGTGGTAAGTACAACGATTTAGGAAAATCGTGCACAAATGACCCAAAGTGGGGATCGTTCTCAAGGAGGCTTGGTGTGTGTGTAATAAAATGATTAACTTTGTGATTATATTGTTATGAGAAAGAAAAGAGAAATGGGATAAGAAGAGAATGACGGTCACGATGATAATTTACACTGAGACGAAAAGGTCGTACACGTAAAACCGTAAAAGCACCAAAATTAAAAATTTACTCTAAAAATTCCTAAAAAATTGCAATAAATCCTAAATAATGTAAATAGAGTTTACAAAAAATCAAAAATCACTCAAACCTTCTATTTAATCAACTAATGATTTTTTAATGCTAATTAAAGCCCTAAAAATCATTTTAATTAACAAAAAGCCCAAAATGAGTTTTATCACTTTGTAAACCTCTAAAATACCCTAACTTAATTTAAAACTATTTTTGAAAATTTTAAAATTAAATAAAACTATTTAAAGACAATTAAAAACTATTAAAATTTAAAATAATTCTAGAAGATAACTGAAAGACCCTAAAAAATATTTGGAAAGTTGTAAAATTTCTAATTAAGTGTCTAGAGTCTAGGAAAAATATAAAAACTTAGAAAATCAGACTTTTAATTTTTAGTAATAAAATATTAATAAAAATCCAAAAATCCTAAAAAATTCTAAAAAGTTGCAAACTAGCTAATTTTAACCAAATAACACAGAAATAAAGTTGAAATTAACTAAATACCCTTAATGGGCCTAGAAAATGGGCTAAAGTCCAAACAGTCCCTTAATGGGCTTAGAATTGGCCCAATAAGAAAAAGTGGCCCAAATTAGCCCAAAAACCACTACTTGACTCAAAATTTGATTCTGAACAACTTTTTCCAAAGGCCCAAAAGCTGAAAATGTGAAATAAGCAAGATTATACCAAACAACTTATTCTTAATGGGCTTTTTTGCCCATTAAGCTATAAGCTAATGCCATAAGCTCAAATTAGACACACAAGCTTCTTTTGAGCTAACTAAGACTTCTATAAAAAGAAATTTGAAATAAGCCAAAGGAATAAGCCTTAAAATGCAAAAAGCAATCTATAGAAAACGACAAAATAGTCGTTTTTGAGTTCTAGGCTATCCCAAGAGCTGATTCAAATTGCAAAAGCTTTTAAATGACTTAACTAAGCTTAATCAACAAAAAGTTTTCAAATAAGTTGACTCAATAAGCTGGAAAAGGCAAATAAGCACTTATGAAAAAGTCAAATAAGTTGGTTTTCTAGCAAAAAGTCAAAGTCAAAGTCTAATAATCTCCAGTTCGATCAAATGGGTCAAATAATGAAGATCTATCACAAAAAATAAGTTGTTGCAGGTCTGGATAAGCCAAAATGGGTTATTGGTAAGCAAACTGAAAAATTGTACTAGCAGGGGCTTGACTTGTTGACTTTTTTTATCTTTAGTGACTTTTTTGGAGATTCAAGTTACATAAAGGCACCCAATTGATCCGTGGATCATAAGGAGTCAATATACACAAAGAAATCACAATCACAATCACCCAATTAGTACAGTTTAATCAATCAATCACCAGATCTGACACAGACATGAACACTTAAGCAGTTATGAACTTATAAGCTGTTTTAGCAATATTCAGCCAACCAAATTGCACCAAAAGCATACACAAGCTATTATAAACTCAAATGAACAAGTTCAAACAGTTTTCATGCAATGGCTCAAAGCCTAAATCAAGATTCAAGCAGATGAAGGTTACTGATGAACACTAAAACATGCAGTTTTCACTTTTGCTGATGCACTTGACCAACAAGCCAGATTCAACCACTCAGATCTATCACATATGTTATATAAATGATGTTTTAACAACTTTTAACCCTAAGCATGCATAAACTCTAGATTTTACCAAAATCTTAGGTCAAAAACAGTTAAAATCACTTAGATATAGCACAATGTATGATTCAAGGTTTCAAACCCAAAAACTTGCAGCAAGCAACTCTCAACCAAGTGTATAGCAGATAACAAGCATAAACAACAACTTCTAACAAAACAATAACCACTTATGATCTCAAACAGGTAATCCCAAACACCCCTTTAAATTTTCAAAACCAAAATTTTCAAATCAAAAGCGTATTTCAAGACCACCCTAGCCCAAATTAGCACAATAACAGATATATTTAGCAGATTTAAGCAAGATTAGACCATCAAATCAGCAAGAACACAAATTCACCAAAAATCAAGATTTTATCAGATTTTGGGTAGAAAGGTGTGTACCTCATGGATGTACATCCACACCCACGAATTTTTGAGCTTATGTACTAGCAAGAACAAGTACAAGCTTCCACAAACAACCCTTCTAAGAATCAACAAGGTTAAGAGCACAACATGAAAATCTGAAAAAGTAAAAATCCTTGATTAATGCAACCTTGTTACCCCACACTAGATTATCCCCAAGTTATAAGCTTCACCACACCTTGATAACACAATATCAGGATGCTATGATCAGCCCTATATCCCAAGAATTCCAAGGTTTGAACAAGACTTAGCAAAATATCAAGAAAAGTGGAAAATGTGCAAACTTTTGCACACTCCTTTTGAAAACAGGTTTGAGATTCAAGAACTAGTAAACATCAAAAACAATAAACAGATATAAAGGTTGGCACTTGAGTTTTCTTCACAATTTCAAACACAGTTCATTAAGATTGAATATATGATTTACAGAAAAGTGAACCAAGGAAAATTCAAGAGCAAGCTAAAATGTAATGAACTAAGGCCTTTATATAGGCATACAATAAACTAGTTAAGCTAAAAAAACGTAAACCCTAGCTTGTGAAGTCCCAGAATGCTCTTGTGAAGTTTGAACTTTTGGAGAATCATGTGACTGAATTTTGTTGTCTTATGGTAGCTGGCAAGTGAAAAGTTGATCTAATGGCTTGTATGAAGCTTGAAATGTAAGCTGGATCCTTGGACGTTGGATGACTGTTACTATCTTGTCTTCTTGCTCAATGATGTAGCAGGGGAGGTCCCATGTGGACACGTGAATGGTGTGGTGGCATGTATTAAGGTTGGGATGTTATTAGTCATCAATCACTAATCTGGAAGGTTTTATCACTTAATTATTAATAATTAAGAAAAACCCAAATCGTGTGATGAACATGAAGAACAATGGTTTGATCTGTTTTTATGTTTAAACAATGTGTTAGGCGCCAAATTAACTAATCAGTTGTGATTAGTTAAATAAAGAGTGAGTGGGAAATGAGGTGGCACCAGGGGAGAATGTGATTGGCTGTTTAGTGGTAGTGGGACACGTGTAAGGGAGGGGTTGGTCTAGGTAAGTTTGTATGTCTGCCATGAATAACCCCTCACCTTTAATACTCCTTTCACTTTGTAAATAATAGCCTAAATCCTGATTCCCTTTGTATTCAAACTTTTCATTTTCACACTTTTGCCCCAAATACTTTTCCAAAGTATTTTCAGGGGTATATTTCTTGCCATTTTGTGATTCTTGAAGGACTGATTTGGTATTTTCTTCAAGGATTATGGTCTTGACTTGTATAGTTGACCTTTTGGAGGACTAAAATTGCCAAGTCTTCATTTATGAGGGACCATTTTTGCCAAAAGTTGAAAGTCAGTGGTCCTTTTTGCAAATTAACATATTTCAAGGACCAAACTTGTCTTTTCTTGTTCTTTGAAGGACTTCATGATATATTTGACTTTGAGGATGATAATATTCACAATTTAGCTTTGTTGAGGGAGTAAAATTGCCAATTCTTCAAAATGGAGGGCCCTTTTTGCAATATTGACAAACTTTAGGGACCAATCTTGTAATTATGAGGATACAAGGGTATAAAGTGTCAGTTATTCCATATTGGAGTACCCTTCTTCATAAATCTTCAAATCTTCAAGGGTTTTCTTGGAAAATTCTTCATTAGGGCTTGGTTCAATGTGCGGCTTCGTTTCTCGTGTTCGTTTTTGAATGATTCTTGTGATCTTTTGTCATTTTCTCAATATCCGTACCTAAAATACACAAGCAACAAACACAAGCATATATATGGGTATTTTGATGATATTTGATGCATTTTAAGCCCTTTTTGGATGATGAGACTATGTATAAAAGCAGTCTCATCACTCCCCATACTAAACCATTGTCGTGCCCTCACGCAATAAAGTATCATAGCATCTCCAAAATTCATTTTTATTCACTTTATTGAAGGATAAACTAGCTACACTACTACTATTACTACTACTTGCGTTTTAGACATAATGTATGATTTTCATCGCAAAATGGGACGTTTAGGTTCATAGAATAAGAACACGTGAATGCTTCGTTAGAAATAATTTCATCATCCTCGATTTCACCCCAATTCCATGCCAAGCATGCAACGAGATCATTGTCATTATAAGTTAGTAATGCTAACACTACTCATATGCCCTAATCACGTACTTATCCTCCCAATTTCCTAAGTTGTATCTCTTATATTTTATTATGTCTTGAATGTTTCACGAGGATAAATTGTTTGACTTATGCGATAATAGAGATTTAGGTCTAAAAATAGAGTCCTAACGGTGTAACCAAGACCATCAAATCAATAACCCCTCCTAATAGACAACGATGTCAAAAAATTAAGTCAACAAGAATGATCGATAAACACGGTTTTATAACGGTTTTGAACATGAGACTTATTACCAAGACTTTTATACGCCCCCTAACGGAAGGGCCTTATTATCTTTGGTTTACATCCATCTTTTATTCAACTTCGCCATGAAGCTTTTATTATGACTTCGGTCTTGCCTTGCCTTTTATTATCCACCTCATTGGTAGTTTTATTAGCCAAAGACGTATATCCTCACGCTAAGGCGAATTTTGGATCTTTAAAGCTTCAAAGATTAAGGCTTGATTCACTTTCAATTTTTGCATAGATTTTTCGGCCTTGTGGGGCTTCAAATTGTTTACTTGATTTAGGTGAGCACTTGAAATCTTATTATTGGGTGAAGCTTTTGATTATTTGGGTGCCAATACTTCAAAACCGTGACGCTGGCGATACCTTAATGTCTTCCCAATTTAATTACACGGAAGCTACTAGAAAAGACAAGAAACCCAACAATCAAGACTAAACCGCTAAGTCAATATTTCTTAAGCAAAAAATATTTACAAGCGAAGGGAGAATAAGCAAACAACGAGAACACATGAGTTGTTGAAAGAATACGAGTACTCTACGTTTAGCATAGTAACTTATAATTAACCCTATCATTTCTCGTCCTCATTTAAGAGACTTAGCCTAATGTGAAGTTAAGGAATCGAAGCTAAGTGCTCAACACGCACGGTCGAGTCAAAAATTACTCTTATTCTCGCCATCGTAAAATCTACATTCGTGTCTTCAAACACTTATAAAACATGAGAAAAATTTTAAAATTTGGCCATTTTTAGCCTTATTTTGCAATAAAACGATAAACAAAAAGATATACTTTGGAAAGCGTGAAGGTTTGGCAAGGAAAGTATCTATTCACCCCCCATACTAAAGTTAAACATTGTCCTCAATGTTTCGAGTCTAGGGGTGCAAACACCCCCATACTAGAGACGTAGTCGAATGCCTAATCTAGCATGGAAAGGGTGTAACCGTTAAATTTAAAGTCGTTTATGAAGTGTGCTATAAACCTAAGGTTAGAACATCAAAGGATATATCATGGATATTGAGAAAGTCTTCAAAGCAAACGATCGAGTGCTCCCATAAAATGAACACGAGAGGCTCCAATCGTGAAGATAATGATCATCTAAAATCCATAATTCACAAACAACCACGGAACAAAGGTTGGAAAGGCACAAATCCCCACACGTTACTACATTAGAAAGCGATAATATGTACATAGGATAAGCATGGGACTCCCCCATGAGGCACCTCGTTTTTGATTACCGAGTCATGAGCTCGACTCGATCCCCTCAATATAATTATCATTGGGGAAGGTGATTTGGTCGAGGTAGTTCAAGGATGGAACTTCCCCGCCAAAGTAGTGCTTCAACCTATGTCCATTCACCTTGAAATTGGGGCCATCATTTTGAGCTAGCTCGATGGTCCCATATGGAAAAACTTGAGTCACGGTGAATGGACTGGAACAACGGGATTTCAACTTACCGGAAAAGATTTTCAAACGAGAATTAAAAAGCAACACTTGATCCCCAATGTTAAAAACCCGGTTTTTAATTTTAGAATCATGCAACTTTTTAGTCTTTTCTTTATAAATCAATGAATTTTCATAAGCAATATCCCTTAGTTCATCCAATTCATTTAATTGCATTTTCTGGTGTTTTCCCGCGGTCTCCATGTCATCATTACAATGCTTTAGGGCCCAATAAGCCTTGTGTTCCAATTCAATTGGAAAATGACAATTTTTCCCCTACACAAGCTTATAGGGAGTGCACCCAATGGGCGTCTTATGAGCGGTCCTAAAGGCCCATAAAGCATCGTCCAACTTATCCGACCAAGATTGTCGGTTTTCCCCAACGGATCTCTCCAAGATCCTCTTCAACGCTCGGTTTGAAACCTCGACTTTTCCACTCGTTTGTGGGTGATAAGCCGTAGAAAGCCGATGTGTAACTCCATATTTCCTTAGGACCCTTTCGAATTGGTCGTTACAAAAATGGGTTCCACGATCGCTTATGATCGCACGAGGGGTTCCAAACCGAGAAAACAAGCTTTTCAAAAACTTGACTACCACACGAGCATCATTGGTGGGCAAAGCCTTAGCTTCCACCCACTTAAATAGGTAGTCAACCGCGACAAGGATGTACTTATTACCACGAGATGATGGGAACGGCCCCATAAAGTCTATGTCCCAAAAGTCAAAGATCTCACACACTTGGATGATGTTTTGTGGCATTTCATCTTTTTGTGAGGCTTTTCCTTGTCGTTGGCATGAGTCACACGACTTCACAAGTTCATGTGCATCTTGGTAAGTAGTAGGCCAAAAGAAACCGGCATCAAACACCTTCTTAGCCGTGAGATTCGCACCATGGTGACCACCCGTGGGTCCCTCATGACAAGCTCTAAGGATGTTAGAAGCTTCGATGCCAAATACACAATGTCGGATGATTTGATCCGCACAAGTTCGAAACAAGTAAGGGTCGTTCCAAAAGTAGAACTTGACGTCACGAAAGAATTTTCGCTTTTCTTGAGTCGTCATACCCTTGATGATGAAGTTGCCCGCATGGTAATTTGCGATGTCCGCAAACCATGGGGTGGAAGAATCAAGCTTAGAATTTACTACACCAAGTGTCTCGAGCGGAAATGTTTCGGTGATTTCCTTGGGCTCGTAAACACTTTGGTGAGGATCTTCCAAACGAGAAAGATGATTGGCCGCTAGATTCTCGGCTCCTTTTTTGTCAACGATTTTGTGATCAAATTCTTGAAGGAGGAGAATCCAACGAAGTAATCTCGGCTTTGCATCTTGTTTAGCCATAAGATACTTGATAGCCGAATGATCCGTATACACTATGCATTTCGTCAAGACGAGATAAGGTCGAAATTTCTCAAATGCATACACCACAACAAGGAACTCCTTCTCCTTTGTAGTGTATTTAAGTTGAGCCTCGGTCATCGTCTTGCTAGCATAGTGAATATGCAAGAAGTGCTTCTCATGACGTTGCCCCAATACGGACCCAATAGCGTAATCACTAGCATCACACATGAGCTCAAAGGGGAGGTTCCAATTGGGAGCAACAAGAATGGGAGCTTCGGTAAGTTTCCTCTTAAGGATTTCAAAGGCTCGTACACAATCTTCGTCAAAGACAAAACGTGCCTCTTTTTCAAGAAGATGTATAATAGGTTGTAGAGATCTTTGAAAATCCTTGATGAATCGACGATAAAGGCCCGCGTGGCCTAGGAAACTCCTAACTCCCTTAACGGTTTTGGGATGAGGTAATTTGGCGATGACGTCTACCTTAGCTTGATCTACCTCAATCCCCGCTTTCGAGACCTTGTGCCCTAAGACGATTCCACTTTTAACCATAAAATGACATTTTTCCCAATTGAGCACAAGGTTGGTTTCCTCACAACGTTTCAACATTCTCTCGAGATTCGACAAACACGAAGTGAACGAATTACCAAACACGGAAAAGTCATCCATGAAGACTTCCATCGTCTTCTCGATCATATCATGAAAAATAGCCATCATGCACCTTTGAAAGGTTCCCGGTGCATTACAAAGTCCGAATGGCATTCTACGATAAGTAAACGTTCCATATGGACACGTAAATGTAGTTTTTTCTTGATCACGAGAATCGATGGGGATTTGGAAGTAACCGGAAAAACCATCTAAAAAGCAATAGAAATCGTTTCCCGCAAGACGCTCCAACATTTGGTCCATGAAGGGCAAGGGAAAATGGTCTTTACGAGTGGCTTCATTCAACTTACGATAGTCAATGCACACTCTCCATCCGGTCACGAGTCTAGTGGGAATTAACTCGTTGGCATCGTTTGGCACAACGGTCATTCCTCCCTTCTTAGGGACACAATGAATAGGACTCACCCAAGGGCTATCAGAAATAGGGTAAATCATTCCCGCGTCAAGGAGTTTAAGGACTTCCTTTTTAATGACGTCGTGAATTTTGGGGTTCACCCTCCTTTGACATTGGATTGCGGGCTTGTAATCCTCCTCCATTAAGATTTTGTGGGTACAAAATTTAGGATCGATCCCCTTAATATCGGATAACTTCCATGCAATTGCCCCTTTGTGATCCTTTAGAACATCGACAAGTGCGGTTTTTTCATCATCCGAAAGTTCCTTCGCAATAATAACCGGCAACTTGTCGCCCTCCTACAAAAAGACATATTCGAGATGAGGAGGTAAATCTTTCAACTCGAGGATAGGTGGTTCCTCAATTGAAGATTTAGGCTCGATACTCATAACCTCCTCGGGTGGAGGAAATGGGAAATCGTTAAGAAAATCCTTGATAATCGAGAATTCCTCATCGTTGTCGAGGTCTTCGTTACAAGTACGTGGAACATTGAATTCTTCCAACATAAAACCACCACCTTCAAATGGAGTGAAGGTTGATGTCGAGTTATCAAGAATGGGATCTAACATAGTGGGATTGCCACTATTTTCATCATCGCCAAAACCTAGAACTTCTTGTGAAAATTCCTCGCAAACCACGTCAAACATATCAACGAGGTTTATGGTTGCAACGGAATAAACATGAGAAATTTAAGAGTTTTGAGTTGCGTTTATAACAAGTTCCTCGTCGTTGAAATGTAAGGTGATCTTTCTAGCATGAACATCAATCAAAGCCATAGATGTATCTAAAAACGAATGACCTAAAATGAGAGGAACTTGAGGATCCGTGGGAATATCGACAACGATAAAGTCTACCGGATAATAGAACTTTCCCACTTTCACAAAAACGTCTTCCGCCAATCCACATGCGGGAATCGTGGAATGGTCGGCCAACTCGATAGACATTAGTGAAGGAGTAAGATTAGGAAGATTGAGCGACTTGAAGATTGCAAGTGGCATCAAGTTAATGCTAGCACCAAGATCGACCAAGGCAAAGCATTCTTACATATCTTGGATTGCGCAAGGGATCAAAAATTTACCGGGATCACCGACTTTTTGAGGTATGCGATTAAGATAAACCGACGAACAACTAGACAATTGGTGCAATTTCTCCTTTTTGTTCAACATACTCTTAAATTTAGCGGCAAATCGAGGCATCATGACCAAAGCATCGGCGAAACTCACATTAAAGTGCAAATCACGAAACATTTTCATAAAAAGCTCAAATTGATAATTGTCGCGCTCTTGACGTTTCTCCTTTCTAAGTCTCGATGGATAGGGAAAAGGTGGTGTGGGTTGAGGCATAGGCATAGCCTTTGGAATCTCGAGTTCCAATGTTGGTAATGGGTCAACCGTAGGTGTGGCATGAGCGGTACTTCGTGGGATTGGAACATGCTCCTTTTGGACCACCACCTCGGGTTCTTCCTCAATTGCTTCCTCCATAGGAGCAATTGGTTGAGGAGTCGGTTCCTTAAGTGTCTTACCACTACGTGTGGTAATCACTTTCATCTCACCCTTAGGGTTTGATACGGTGTTGCTAGGAAGTCTACTCGAAGACGGTTTGCACATAATTGCCTCAAACATAGATGAAATTTTATCTTCAAACATTGATTGCCTCTTCTCGGCTTTAATCATCTCTTGCTTAATTTCATGTTGCCCTTGTTCCAATTTTTTGTTGGTTTTGTTGTAACCTTGTTACATTTCCTTCCATCTTGTGGGTATGGATTTTAAGCTCATTTGCTAACTCATTTTTCAACTCTTTCTTCAAGTCATTCTTAAACTCGGATCTTAGGCTAATGATTTCTCTTTGAATGTTGTCAAACCTAGCATCGTTCCCATTAGCATATTCAACAAATTCATTTGGAAGATCTTTTAAAGTTTGCAAACCTTTGTTGTTGTTTTTAAAATCATTTTGATTTTTGTTTGAAACTTGATTATTAGCCCCTTGATTACCATAGTTTCCCTTGTTGTAATTGTTTTTGAAACCAACTTGATTGTTGCGATAGTTGTTGTTAGCATTTTGATTTGAACCAAAACCCGGTGGAGTCAATTGATTAGAGCGGGTAACTTGACCGTTTTGGTTGTAAGTTCTTGTGGCCGCGTAGGCACTCGAAGTGTTACCACCGTTGGTAATGCACTCGGAGAAATCATGACCTCCACCACAATACATGCATGAAACCTCAACCGATTTAGCCGTAGCGGAGGCACTTGGTTCTCCAACCTTGAACTCAATCAAAAGACCTTTAAGTTTATCAAAGATTTTGTTTTCCAAGTTAGCCTCAATTTGGCAAGCATCGATGGTAGTAGACAAAGAAGGTGAAGCCGAAGACGAAGCTTTACGAACACTAGACGTGCTACGAGGACTATACACCTTAGATCTATTCTCAATTATCACCAAAGCTTCCTCAACCATTTTACACAAAAAATTACCACCCGCGGCGGCATTTAGATAATCCCTTTCATGATCATTAAGTCCATTGTAAAACGTGTCAATTTGATGCAAGTCGGAAAAACCGTGATGAGGACACTCATGTAACATTTCCTTAAACCTATTCCAAGCCGTTGAAAAACTTTCATTAAACTCTTGTGAAAATTTTGAAATCTTGTTTTTCAAATGCGTAGTCTTAGAGGGCGGAGAAAATTGGTTCACAAACTTTGAAACGAGATCCTTCCACGTCAATATAGAATTGGGTGGCTCTTTCTCTAACCAAATTTTAGCGGGCCCCGCTAAGGAATACGGAAAAAGCATCATCTTAATCGAATCATTAGAGACATCCTTAAACTTGCAAGTGGCAGTAAGACGATTGAATTGGCGGATATGGTTGTGTGGATTGTCCTTCTCATCACCACGGAATTTGTTGTTTTGGATCATCGACAACAAACCCGTTTTCACCTCAAAATTCTCCGCAAGGATAGCGGGAATCACAATAGCCTCTCCATAACCCTCGGTGGGTGCTTGAAGTAACTCCATCTTAGTTCGATTCGCCATGGTTGGTTCTTTCTCTACAATGGGTTAGACAATGGGAGATTCTTCACTAGAAGATGTTTGGTTTCCTTCCTTTTGACGACGTTTACGTGCACGTCTTGCTTTGGAGCGAGTTTGCATAAACGTCACGTACAACGAGGGGATGAGCAAAGAAGATTCTTTTTGGTGTTTTTACTTTTTCAATTTTTTTGTGGTTTTTGATTGTTTTTACTTTTTTTGGATTTTTGTGATTGTATTAAGTAGACCAAAATCTAGAAATCTCCTCCTTAATCAAATCTCTTCATTAAAGAAGCCTTAAGGCATGAAAACGATCACGTGAAGTGAACGCCATTGATGACTTTAGAACGTTGGTGGAACACCAAAACGTTCAAGAGGGTTTAATCAATTGAAACCAAGAAAATATATATGATACTTAGTAATACTTTGGGCGGCAAAACCCTCGATTAGCTCTCAAAATCAAATACTCACAAGCAAGCGGGGAAGCGAGGCGGCGCGAATCACTTAAGAGCCTTTTTCCTTAGGTTATATTTTATAATATCCGCCTTATACCTACCTTATAGTTTGTATTTTTCAAAATCGAGCTTCACGAAAGTAATTATCTATTTTTGCCTTTTTCTTTGGTTTGAGATTCGAAAAAAATGATTGGGTAATGACCTCCCAAGTCAAGGTTTTGATTTCTCACTTTTGGAGTACTTGTGTATTTATTGTTCTACGTATACAATATAGTATTAGTATTCACACAAAAAACGAAAAACCGATAATACGTATTAGTAGAGTGCTACTAATACAAATACTATTTATGGTTAGTATATAAAAACAAAAATTTCCAAATCAAAACACAACACGCCTCCCCGGCAGCGGCGCCAAAATGATGTAGTGTTTTTACACACCTTTAGGAAAAGGAGGTAAATAGTGGTAAGTACAACGATTTAGAAAAATCGTGCACAAATGACCCAAAGTGGGGATCGTTCTCAAGGAGGCTTGGTGTGTGTGTAATGAAATGATTAACTTTGTGATTATATTGTTATGAGAAAGAAAATAGAAATAGGATAAGAAGAGAATGACGGTCACGATGACAATTTACACTGAGACGAAAAGGTCGTACACGTAAAACCGTAAAAGCACCAAAATTAAAAATTCACTCTAAAAATTCCTAAAAAATATCAATAAATCCCAAATAATGTAAATAGAGTTTACAAAAAATCAAAAATCACTCAAACCTTTTATTTAATTAAATAATGATTTTTTAATGCTAATTAAAGCCCTAAAAATCAATTTAATTAAAAAAAAGCCCAAAATGAGTCTTATCACTTTGTAAACCTCTAAAATACCCTAACTTAATTTAAAACTATTTTTGAAAATTTTAAAATTAATTGAAACTATTTAAAAACAATTAAAAACTATTAAAACTTAAAATAATTCTAGAAAATAACTGAAAGACCCTAAAAATATTTGGAAAGTTGTAAAACTCCTAATTAAGTGTCTAGAGTCTAGGAAAATATAAAAACTTAGAAAATCAGACTTTTAATTTTTAGTAATAAAATAATATTAAAATATTAATAAAAATCCAAAAACCCTAAGAAATTCTAAAAAGTTGCAAACTAGCTAATTTTAACCTAAATAACACAGAAATGAAGTTGATATTACCTAAATACCCTTAATGGGCCTAGAAAATGGGCTAAAGTCCAAACAGTCCCTTAATGGGCTTAGAATTGGCCCAATAAGAAAAAGTGGCCCAAATTATCCCAAAAACCACTACTTGACTCAAAATTTGATTTTGAACAACTTTTTCCAAAGGCCCAAAAGCTGAAAATGTGAAATAAGCAAGCTTATACCAACCAGCTTATTCTTAATGGGCTTTTTGGCCTATTAAGCTATAAGCTAATGCCATAAGCTCAAATTAGACACACAAGCTTCTTTTGAGCTAACTAAGACTTCTGTAAAAAGAAATTTGAAATAAGCCAAAGGAATAAGCCTGAAAATGCAAAAAGCAATCTATAGAAAACGACAAAATAGTCGTTTTTAAGTTCTAGGCTATCCCAAGAGCTGATTCAAATTGCAAAAGCTTTTAAATGACTTAACTAAGCTTAATCAGCAAAAAGTTTTCAAATAAGTTGACTCAATAAGCTGGAAAAAGCAAATAAGCACTTATGAAAAAGTCAAATAAGTTAGTTTTCTAGCAAAAAGTCAAAGTCAAAGTGTAATAAGCTCCAGTTCAATCAAATGGGTCAAATAATGAAGATCTATCACAAAAAATAAGTTGTTGTAGGTCTGGATAAGCCAAAATGGCTTATTGGTAAGCAAACTAAAAAATTGTACTAGCAGGGGCTAGTTTTGTGTGTTGAGCAGTGGAAACTATTTCCACTGCTTGACTTGTTGACTTTTTTGTCTTTAGTGACTTTTTTGGAGATTCAAGTTACACAAAGGCGCCCAATTGATCAGTGGATCATAAGGAGTCAATATACACAAAGAAATCACAATCACAATCACCCAATTAGTACAGTTTAATCAATCAATCACCAGATCTGACACAGACATGAACACTTAAGCAGTTATGAACTTATAAGTTGTTTTAGCAATATTCAGTCAACCAAATTGCACCAAAAGCATACACAAGCTATTATAAACTCAAATGAACAAGTTCAAATAGTTTTCATGCAATGGCTCGAAACCTAAATCAAGATTCAAGCAAATGAAGGTTACTGATGAACACTAAAACATGCAGTTTTCACTTTTGCTGATGCACTTGACCAACAAGCCAGATTCAACCACTCAAATCTATCACATATGTTATATAAATGATGTTTTAACAACTTTTAACCCTAAGCATGCATAAATTATAGATTTTACCAAAATCTTAGGTCAAAAACAGTTAAAATCACATAGATATAGCACAATGTATGATTCAAGGTTTCAAACCCAAAAACTTGCAGCAAACAACTCTTAACCAAGTGTATAGCAGATAACAAGCATAAACACCAACTTCTAACAACACAATAACCACTTATGATCTCAAACAGGTAATCCCAAACACCCCTATAAATTTTCAAAACAAAATTTTTCAAATCAAAAGTGTATTTCAAGACCACCCAAGCCCAAATTAGCACAATAACAGATATATTAAGCAGATTTAAGCAAGATTAGACCATAAAATCAGCAAGAACACAAGTAGCACACAAATTCACCAAAAATCAAGATTTTATCATAGTTTGGGTGGAAAGGTGTGTACCTCATGGATGTACATCCACACCCACGAATTTTTGAGCTTATGTACTAGCAAGAACAAGTACAAGCTTCCACAAACAATTCTGCTAAGAATCAACAAGGTTAAGAGCACAATATGAAAATCTGAAAAAGTAAAAATCCTTGATTAATGCAACCTTGTTACCCCACACTAGATTATCCCCAAGTTATAAGCTTCACCACACCTTGATAACACAATATCAGGATGCTATGATCAGCCCAATAGCCCAAGAATTCTAAGGTTTGAACAAGACTTAGCAAAATATCAAGAAAAGTGGAAAATGTGCAAACTTTTGCACACTCCTTTTGAAAACAGGTTTGAGATTCAAGAACTAGTAAACATCAACAACAATAAACAGATATAAAGGTTGGCACTTGAGTTTTCTTCACAATTTCAAACACATTTCATTAAGATTGAATATATGATTTACAGAAAAGTGAATCAAGGAAAATTCAAGAGCAAGCTAAAATGTAATGAACTAAGGCCTTTATATAGGCATACAATGAACTAGTTAAGCTGAAAAAAATGTAAACCCTAGCTTGTGAAGTCCCAGAAATTCCCTTGTGAAGTTTGAACTTTTGGAGAATCATGTGACTGAATTTTGTTGTCTTGTGGTAGCTGGCAAGTGAAAAGTTGATCTAATGGCTTGTATTAAGCTTGAAATGTAAGCTGGATCCTTGGATGTTGGATGACTGTTACTATCTTGTCTTATTGCTCAATGATGTAGCAGGGGAGGTCCCATGCGGACACGTGAAAGGTGTGGTGGCCAGTATTAAGGTTAGGATGTGATTAAGGAGTCATCAATCACTAATCTGGAAGGTTTTATCACTTAATTATTAATAATTAAGAAAAACCCAAATCGTATGATGAAGATGAAGAACAATGGTTTGATCTGTTTTTATGTTTAAACAATGTGTTAGGCGCCAAATTAACTAATCAGTTGTGATTAGTTAAATAAAGAGTGAGTGGGAAATGAGGTGGCACCAGGGGAGAATGTGAGTGGCTGTTTGGTGGTAGTGGGACACGTGTAAGGGAGGGGTTGGTCTAGGTAAGTTTGTATGTCTGCCATGAATAACCCCTCACCTTTAATACTCCTTTCACTTTGTAAATAATAGCCTAAATCCGGATTCCCTTTGTATTCAAACTTTTCATTTTCACAATTTTGCCCCAAATACTTTTCCAAAGTATTTTCAGGGGTATTTCTTGCCATTTTGTGATTCTTGAAGGACTGATTTGGTATTTTCTTCAAGTATTATTGTATTGACTTGTATGATTGACCTTTTGGAGGACTAAAATTGCCAAGTCTTCATTTATGAGGGACCATTTTTGCCAAAAGTTGAAAGTCAAGGGTCCTTTTTGCAAATTAACATATTTTAAGGACCAAACTTATCTTTTCTTGTTCTTTGAAGGACTTCATGATATATTTGACTTTGAGGATGATAATATTGACAATTTAGCTTTGTTGAGGGACTAAAATTGCCAATTCTTCAAAGTGGAGGGCCCTTTTTACAATATTGACAAACTTTAGGGACCAATCTTGTAATTATGAGGATACAAGGGTATAAAGTGTCAAATCTTCCATATTGGAGGACCCTTTTTCATAAATATTCAAATCTTCAAGGGTTTTCTTGGAAAATTCTTCATTAGGGCTTGGTTCAATGTGCGGCTTCGTTTCCCGTGTTCGTTTTTGCATGATTCTTGTGATCTTTTGTCATTTTCTCAATATTCGTACCTAAAATACACAGGCAACAAACACAAGCATATATAATGGTATTTGGATGATATTTAATGCATTTTAAGCCCTTTTTGGACGATGAGACTATGTATAAAAGCAGTCTCATCAAAAAGCAACTTCTAGGTTTGCATCACAAAATTGTCCCACAGAAAATAAGTTGTGACCGAGACCTTCCACATAATACACTCTTGAAATTATAACATTCCCAATATGATATTCACCGTAACCCGTTATCTTTGCAATATTATCATTTCCAAATCGAACCGTACCAAGAAACTTGCTGATGGAATTTCTGAGCTAAGAGCAATATCCGGTCATATGTTTAGAGCAACCAGAGTCCAAATACTAGAGAACAATTTGGACCACCTGTTTTCAACAACAACAGTAGACAATTCATTGGAAACTATTGGTTCCGGAGTGTTAGCAGATACATATATAATATTATCAGAATTGCTAACATTTTTGTGACCCTTAGATTTCCTGCGTTTTCTAATGTGAGTTTTATCACTAACAGGTTTTGTTGTTCCAACTTTCTGAGGTTTTGGATTATTAGCGGCCACTACAGTGGGAGTAGACCTATTTAAAGGGCACTTGTTTCCTACAGTAGTGTTGGTGTTCCTAGTTAAAGGACACGCTAGTGTTTTGGTAGCCTTGGTACTCCTAGTTAAAGGGCACGCTTTCTTCGCTTTACTGGGAGTGATACTAGTTAAAGGGCACGTATTTCCTATTATAGTGAAAGTTCTATCAGTGGGGCGCCACATCCAACCAACTTGGGTTAACACTTTCCCAGTCGGTTTTCATTCTAAACCATTTTTTCGGGCATTCATCTCATTCACATGGTCAATAAGGCAAGAATCATGACGACTAGAAAACATGCATTCACTGCAATTCTAACATTTCAAATTAGAATTCACAGTAGGTTTAGAACGCTGCACAAACGCAGAGCCTTTAGGTTTAGCTACATGATTCTTTTTATTCAAAACAGAAATAACATTCCTAGGGTGGGCTTCTACTTTCTTCTTCACTTTACTACTAGATGGGGGCAAGATCCTATCATTCTTCTTGTTTCTTTTAAGCTTAGTTCTTTGAGCCTTAATAGTGGTGCTTACTCCTGTAGAAGGCAAAACGGAATTATTAGAAGCTGGTTTTGATTTTGCCTTGTCTTTTGTGACCAATGTTTGAGATGGTTTAGTCCTAGGGCCCTTGTTAAGTGGTGTGACGGCGATAAGGTTCTTTTTTATTGCACTAGAGGACGATGCTGAGACAGTGGCTAAGTTATCCACAACATTCTTACCTTTTAGGGTACGAATTGTTTCCTTTAACTCAGTCAAAGCCAGATTTTTATCACAAATTTGTTCCCTTAAATCAGATATTTCCACCGACTTTCGATTCAATTGTTCAATCAATGATTGATTCTGTGTAGTGGTATTTGCACATGCGGGCTTAACTGAATCGAAGAGTTGTGTATTTTTCTGTTTTAAGTTATCAACTTTGGCCAAAATCTTGGAAACTCGATTATCTAGTTCAAGTTTAAAATTCTCAGCGGCCTCAAGTACGTTCACACCGTTAAGCTCCTTACATTTCTCTATATCTGTCGACAATGATTTAGCAACCTTGTCACTTGGCTGACGTTGTTTTGATTGTAAATTCAATCGAAAATTCTTTTGAAAATTTGCATCATCGATATTAACACCTTCGAATGACGTTTCAAAGATTTCTTGAATAAGTTTTTGCTTGCATTCAAGTGAAATACAATGTGTTTGAATCTCATTAAAACGTTTTAAAAGCGAAGAATACGAATCTTGAAGCTTTAAAAATTCAGCGTCATATTTGTGACAAGTACTATCTACCACATTATCCACAGATTCAATATTATGCACAATAGAATCATTATCAACACTTTTATTCACACAGACGGAAACAATATCATGAGACATCACTTGCTTCAGAAGCTGATCATTTTGGCGTGAAACTCGTTCTATTTCAAGTAAACTGTTTTCATAAGCATCATCCATTTCATTGAAAACACGTCTAACTTCTTCTATTTCCAAAAGCAAATCTTGATCAATATTACTAAGACAAGCTTTAACATTGTTTACAAATGGAACAATTTCGTCTCGAAATGCAGCTCTAGTGTGCTCAAAATTCCATTCACCTTCCGTTATGGCTGTAGCCGTCGTACGTTCCGTAATGACCTTGTCAAAATCGGCAAAGTGTTGGTGCACTGCATTTAAGCTATCTGACACCCTACTTACCGGTGGAATTAACTTAGTTAAATCCTTTTTTACAAGTGTAGGAGACGTACTAGGAAGTTTTTCCGTTGACAAACTTTGAGGCACAAAAACTGTTAATTGAGCTAATTCCTTTTGTAAACAAATACGGGTCTTTTTAGAAAATTGTTCTTTATTGTGCTGAACATAATCAAGCTTATGGAATTTTGAAAGCATTTTAGAATGAGTTTCTTCCGCAAGTGACTGTGTCTCCTCAGTACTACGAACATAAGGTGCTTCTTTCGATTTGCCAATTATTGTCACATCATATAGACAAAGAATATATTCCTGAGCTTGTTTTGCATAACCGAGATTAGGTGGTAAATCTTGAAGACGCTTAAGTTCGAGTTCTTTGAACGATTTAGTTAAAAGATGAACCTTTTATTTGGAAGCGTATTGTTTTAAAAGCTATTGTTCCTTGAATTTAAGAAGTTTGGTAGCATTAATTTCTGATTCAAACTTTTTAGACTCGAGAGTTTCGAAATCCATTTTGAGTTTCTGAAAATTATTTACAACCGACTCTTTTTCTTTTAATTCATTGGAAAGGGTAGCTTTTAATGATTCTATTTCTTTTAAGTGTTCAATCGTTTCAAAACGAAATTGGTCAAATTCAGAATAAGTTATTTTATCTGCTTGAGGGACCATTTCAATAGTTTTGACCTTTTCCTTATATAGTGCAAGCTCGATGGTTAGGTTGGCATTCATATCTAAGGTTTGTCGAACAGCCATATTCATGTTATCAATAATATGTTTAGGCACCCTTACCAAATCACGTTGATCATAAGATTCCATACCCGTCGTAGCATTTGGTTGAGGTTCACTCAAATGTGTTGGATTGGATACCGCATCATTTGAGTTACTAGTCCCCGAATGATGTTCGAGGTTGTCATTTTCATGCTCAACATGATGTGGATTATCATGAACATTATTAGATGTGGTTGGAACCTCACTGACGACATCAGAACCGTAGTAAGAGAGATTAGCAACGAGTGCAGCTTAGGCTGAGTGAATGTCATCACAATCTGAATCACATGCATCAAGATCATCTGCTTGATATGTTGCATTAGAAGTAGAGACGACTGCAATGCCTTCATTATCTGTTGCCCCTGGGTCTGCAAGAAATGCTAATTCCTCTGAATCCAAAATCTTCCCCTTAGACTGAGCATCAACCAAATACATCTTCTCACGAAACCATGTTGCATCCCTTCTCCTTTTTGGCTGAGTGCATTCCCTCGCCATATGACCTTGTCCTCGGCAATTGTATCAAGTCACAACCTTTTGAGGACCAATAGTGCTTCCATTTCCACTAGCTTGAGAATTCACAGCTTGATTGTTCACGGTCCTTGTTGTGGGTCCATATGAATTTTTCCTACCCTGAATGGATTACACTGTTACTTGACCATCTTGAATAGTGGCTTGTTTTCGAGGATTTGAAGAAGTGCGGAGCTGATTGTTTGTTGGTGGAAATCCTCTAGTTGCAACAAGTTTTGACAAGTAGGCACTGAGATGGTTTAGCACATCAGTTGGTGTATCATTTGGAGTAAAGACCGGTGCTTCAATTGGTGGAAGTTCATTGGAGTAGAAGGCTTGTGCTGGTTGTGCTTCAATTGGAAAATATACTTGCTGAGGAGTGTAGCCCGTTGGAGAAGTGATGGCTTGTGAGGGTGATACCTGATGTGTTGGTTGCTGTGGAAAAGACTGTTGATGAACACTTTGTTGAAAAGCTTGATGTGGCATCATTAGTGGTTGATAAGGTGGTTTCTGTAGTTGCTGATAGGTGTGTGGTGGTGGCTGCTGCAAGTATGATGGTTGTTGATAAGTGAAAGCCATGTTTTGTTAGGGAGTCATTTGTTGAGAAGCATACATGGCAAGTGGATCACGAACTTGAGGTGTAGACAACCGAGCCTCGATCACATGGCTTTCGTGTTATTGAAGAAAAGCTTGAAGTTGATCCACATTGGTTTGATGAAAATCCTTAGCCAATTTAACAGCTGTCACGTACTTGCTCCATTATGAAGGAAGAGTGTTCTGAATACTTGGTGTTCAATTAAAACGTAAGAATTGCCATGCCATAGATATTGAGCTCATTCGACAATAGGGTAGATCTCAAATAGTAATCATTGAGAGTCTCCCCGGGGACATAGGCAAACTTATCAAATATATCATAAAGCTTACACTCTTGTTCTTGTTTAGCTAACGAGGTGCCTTGCATTAGAACACGAATTCTATCACATAACTCTTTGGCAACCATATGTTTACTGACAAGTTTGTAGACATCTGGAGGAAGGGCTTGTAGAATGATGTTTGTAGCTTGTTTATCACACTTGTCTTGTATCTTAGCATCTCCAGTTAATTCACCTGTTGTGCGAGGACGAGTAACAGCACCTTCCGTCACAGTACCATATACCAATGGTCCATTGAGCACCGATGCCCAAATGAGATGTCCATTTTCTTTTTTCAACATATAAAGTTCCATTCGGGAAGCCCAATCCTCATACATAGTCTTCACCAACATTGGTGGACGATTATCCGTACCCAAGAGGATGGACTTATCCTTAAGAGATGTGTACTCCATTTCTATAAGTTAAGATTTACAAATGTTGATCGAACAATGAGAGAAAGTAAATGTGTTTGTTGTTGTGTGTTGAAGCCGAGAAATAATGTTGAAATCATCTAAATTATGTTCTCGATAAACCAAAAAATCCAAGTTAAGATTACACGCGATTGTTAAAAATTTTCAAAAACACGTTTTTAAAAAATGTTGGATCGCAACACTTGATCGCAGTGGGGATCGTACTCAGATCGCAGTCACAAGATCGTACTCGGATCGCAATCACTGGATCGTACTCAGATCGCGACGCTGGATCGCACTCCTTGATCGTGACGCTGGATCGCACTCCTTGATCGTGACGCTGGATCGCACTCCTTGATCGTGACGCTGGATCGCACTCCTTGATCGTGACACTGGATCATAGTCAGTGATCGCAACGAATGATCGTGGCCAGTGATCGTAGCCAGTGATCGCAAAGAGTGATCGTGGCCTGTGATCGCAACAGTTGATCGTGGCCTGTGATCGCAACGGTTGATCGCACTCCTCGATCGTAGTCTTGATCGTAGTAGTAGATCGCAGTTACTAGATCGCAGTCTTGGATCGCAATATGTGATCGTGATATTGGATCGCAAGAAACCCCAGGTTTATGCGATCACAATACACAGATCGTACTATGGAATTAAACTTACCACTTTTCTCGGATAGTACTAAACACAACAAATTCGAGATTTTTAGCCTAAGAATGAATCAAACACCCAAAGATTTTGTGTTTTAACCAAAGTAACAATACCAAATCACTACAACAAGTAAGTATATGATGTATATCAAGATTAAACCATAAAAAACACAAAAAAAAAATCGGTACGTATGAATTTGGATCAAACTAGGCGTATGAATCAAGAACACAAACTCATAAACCAAACAATCATCCCATTGCTCTTGATACCATTTGTAAAATATTGTAAATCTAGCTTATGTTTTAGAGAGAGAAAGAGATAGAAACTTGGTGGATTTCACACACTTCTAGAGAGAGAAATGAAAGAACTATGTTTAATTGAAAATGGAACCACACCCTCTCCATCTAAGGAGAGGGTTTATATACCCAAGCCCATAAGATGGGCTTGGGCTTACAAGTTGGGCCGACCTACACAAGTTGTAGGCTAGGCTTAGCATTGTTTTCATAATATTAGTAAAACTAAACTACGAGCTATTACTTAGAATATTGTTGGAGTGACCGATCATTTCTAATACGTAAAACATATTTCCAACATAAGGACTACCATTGTTAAAGTTTAATCAAAATTTGTTATGTTGGATAAATTTTTTAATTAAATATTGGATAATGGTTGTTTTCGTGTCATTTGTACCAACATTGTGATGAAACAAAGATGTTAAAGTGAAGTAGATGAGGTAGTAGTGACTGCAAAGAAAATGTTAGATACGGGCGGCTGAATTTTGTCAAGAATGATTTGTTGACCCCAAACTTAGATCGATTTAGCTTTGTGTTAACAAGATTAAATCAATTATAACACGTAGAGAAACTTTGTGTTAATGACAATCTAAGTGTTATGCAGAATTAACACTTAGAACAAAGAACAATACAAAACACAATGTATACCAAACTTTCACTTTATTAATGATCGATTGCGTACAATGAAAGTGAGTAAAAACGTATATCAATAATGAAACCTAAGACCTCCTTTTATAACATAAGGAGTCTTGAACAATAATCAACCTATCAACTATTCTAGAAAAAGATAAACATAGTGAATACAATGTTGAACATATCTTTCCTAAATATACAAAACGTGTTGACTAAACAGTTGTCTTGTAATCGGGATTTCCTCTGTCAGCGCCTTAATTTGTGTTGTCAGTGTCCACTCTGTCAGCGCCTCAATTACTCTTGTCAGCGTCCAAAATCCCTTTGTCAGCGGCATAGTGACTTAGCTATTTTTATTTCCAACATGATTAGAGTTACATAATGTATTATAGTAGTAGATGTTTAGTACTTAGTATCTTGCTATAATCGGTGGGAAGAGATTTGGGCTATTTATTTCCTCCACATTTGGCCCGTGTCACATTTGGCCCACATTAATCGTGATATTGATAGAGCAACTTTACAAATAATAAATGACCAAAAACAGTGCCTCGAATAAAAAAGAAACCATTAGCATACAAAACATAATCACATACCAAATATAAAATAGAGCAACAAAATTATATATAGGTAGAACGAAACATTACACACTCAACAACTTGATACAACAAGGATTAACTTTTGTATGAATTAATTTCATATATCATTCTACTTTCATATTTAATTTCATATATCCAAACAAATATACGAATATCCTTTCAATTAAATGCTTCAACATACTCAATAACTCTTTTCGGAGAGGAACATTACAAACTAAAATGATGCACACAACCCGTGAACAACGTGCGGGTCTGCATGCCTCGTTAAAATAATTACATAGATATGTACGACATTTTATATGTTTAGAAACTATATATATTAACTATAAGAGCATTTACTATGCTGATTTAAAAATAGATTCAAGAAATTATGAAAAGGTTTATGAACTTTTATACCATATTGAAATGTCTAGCACTTCAAAAGGTTTATAATTTACTGCATTGCATAAGTTAGATAATTTTATAAAACAATTAAAAAGTTTATTAATAGTGGTAGTAGGTTTCTATTATAAAAAATATAAATTAATAACATTTTAATATGTGACAATTTATAAACTTTTTAATAAGTTCATTATAGTGGATGGCTTAAGTTTTTCTCGGATATATACGTAATGTTCTTTTTAATCTACTACGAGAATTTTTCACCGCCTTTAGGACGAGTGGACTAATCTTCCGCGGGAGTTTGCTTGGTATCTCGATGGATATATACGTAATCTTAAAGATATATAGTAAACCGAAAAGAACTACCCTTTAACAAATTCATAAAGTCAAAAAAAGCATGAGGAAGTATTGTTATGCAACTCTATATATTTACAGTATCCCGATACGCACAAGACTCGCTGACTAGCTATATCACCCTCATGGAAATTTTTCTGTCTATACAAACACTTCTTTTTCTGTTTTCCTTCATCATTTTGATGATTTTCATCCATCTCAATTTTCCATTTTATTCAAGGACCAAAAAAACCTTACCACCATCTCCACGAAAACTTCCAATCATCGGGAACTTACACCAACTAGGTTCCGACCCTCATCATTCCCTCCATGGCTTGTCTCAGAAGCATGGTCCACTCATGCTCGTTCATCTTGGCAGTGTAGCCACGCTAGTAGCATCCTCTGCAGATGCAGCTGAAGAGATATTGAAAACTCATGATTTATCTTTTTGTAGTCGGCCCAATCTAAAAATTCCCCACATTATGTTTTATGGATTTAAGGACATGGCATTTTCTCCTTATGGGGAATATTGGAGGCAGTTAAAGAGTGTTGCAGTACTCCATCTTCTGAGTAACACACGAGTTAAGTCATTCCAAAAAGTGAGAGAACAAGAGCTAGGTCTTATGATTGGCGTGCTTGAAAAAAGTTCGGGTGCTTTGGTTGATATAAGTGCACTGCTTTTTTCGTTTTCAAATAGAATAACCTGTAAAGTGGCTATGGGGAGGACATATGATGGATCAAAGCTCTTACATCTATTAAATCAGTTCTTTGATATTCTTAATGTTTTCAGTGTTGGGTCTTTTATACCATGGCTGGGATGGGTAGATCTGCTTAGCGGTGTGGTGGGAAGAGCCGAAAAAAATGCCAAAGAATTTGATGAATTTCTTGAAAGTATTATTGAAGAACAAGTAAACAAGAGACGAGGGGATGGTTCAGGGAGTGAGGAAGAGCAAAACTTCATTGACATCTTATTAGATGTTCAAAATGATGAAACAACGGGATTTACTTTTCATAGAGATTCCATCAAAGCTCTCATTTTGGTACGATTTCTCCAGCATTTTCATTGATAAATACTCATATACAGTATATATTATCTTTCTCATAGTGCGATATTATTATTGCACAATATTTTAAAGTTGAATATGATTTTGCATTATTTTGGTAGGCATGATTATATGGAAAAGCCAATAGTATTTAAAACTAACAATCATTTGAAACACATATATACACACAAACACTCTCTCGGGGGGGAGATGTGAATGCTGTTCATGCGGCGGGAAGGTTTGCCTTGAGTGGAAACAAAGGGAGTGACGTTCTCGTTTGGGGTGAGCGGATCTTTCAGAATCACTCCCGTAGTCCCATCATCTTTAAAAAGATATAGTTCAATTTCGGAAGTTGCATACTCTAAATCTAGAAAGAACTTATAATAATCTTGTTAGAATTGTGTTTGGTAACAGCTTTTTTAAGAGCGTTTTTACTAATTAGCATTAGTGTTTAGCATAATTGTTAAAAAAACTTGTTTCGTAAGAGCAATGAGCATTATCATTTCTCATAAAAATGCTCTTTTCTAATATGCTCTTTCAAAAAGAATTTTTAGATGAGCATTATTAATGAAGAGCTTTAGACTTAATAAATTACTTAAATACCCTCATTAATATAACACATTTAATTTTAAAGAGTATCTTATTTATATAATTATGTCTTTTTATGTCTTTTCACACATTTAAATTACAGCTACTGTTAATCTACCAAATACTTTTATAAGTTATATGTTATTGCTAACTGCAGGATATCTTTGCGGGTGGAACTGAAACTTCATCGACAACTATTGACATGGCAATTAGTGAGCTAATAAGAAATCCAATAATAATGAAAAAGGTACAAACAGAATTAACAGAAATAGCACAAGGAAGATCCATGATTAGGGAGGAGGATTTGGAGAAATTGCATTATCTTAAGGCGGTCATAAAAGAGACATTGCGATTGCATCCGCCACTCCCACTTCTTGTTCCTCGACAATCAATGCAAGATGTCAAATTAATGGGGTACGATATTCCATCGGGCACACAAGTGATGATCAACGCGTGGGCTATAGCGAGAGATCCAGCCTCGTGGCAAGAACCGACAGAATTTAAGCCAGAGAGGTTTTTAATCAATTCGATGAACTATAAAGGCCATCATTTCGAGTGGCTTCCATTTGGTGCTGGTCGAAGAGAATGCCCTGGCATTCATTATGGTGTAGCTGTGGTTGAGCTTGCATTAGCAAATATTGTATACAGATTTAATTTTGAATTGCCAGATGGAATCAAAGGCGAAGAGTTGGACATGAGTGAGACCTTTGGCCTTGCACTCCGTAGAAAGTACCCTTTGATGATCATACCGAAGTCCCGTTGCTAATGTTTGCACATGGAATACAAACTTCAATCCCATGAAAGTATGTTTTCTTTTTTTCTTTTTCTTTTTTTTTTTTTGATGGTTGCCATAATTACGGGCATGTTTGTATGTTTGCTTGCTTGTCATGTGAGAATTTTGTCATAATAAAGATTTGTATAATGATGAAAATAGTGTTTCAGTGAATAATCTTTGTTGCCCACATTAACTATAAAGAACTGATTAAGCTACAAAATAGCAATGTATTTTCACTGTTGCGTCGACCGTGTATTTCATAAAAAAAGTGTTATGAAATCATAAGTATTAGATTTAAGTTCATTTGTATAAGAAATTTTATTTGAATATCAAAGGTTAATGTCCGCCTTTCATTTTAAGAAAGTTTTATAAATTAAATGCTCATTAAAAAGCATTTTAAGAAAGTTTTGTAAAATGTGTATATCAAAAACAATTTCTATATATATTAAAAAAAATTAAGGAATTTTTGTAAAAAGTTTATGAAACTAATATTTTCTAGTGTACAAAATGTATAAAAAATTTAATTTGCTAATAAAAACTTGGTGTATACAAAACTTCCTAGAACTTATTTATTTATAAAAAATTAAAAAACGGTCTTTTAATAAATAAATGCTATTATTTTAAAAAAGGAATTATTTAAAACATTAGCTTTTAGATAACGTAAAAAGAAAAATAATTTGAAGTTTAAACTAAGTAAAAAAACATAGAGAAAATAATAATTGTTTTAAAAATCTTTTATATAATAAAAGAATTAGATTATTTGATAATTTTAGTTAAAAGTGGAGGTTGTAAAAAAATAATTAGACCAATCAAATGCCTTGATTTTGACACATAAGCAAAATAAAGAGATATGATTGGTGGAAAAAAGTCAAAATTGAATTCAATTTAGTCAAAATTAAAAATTTTGATAGAGAAATTTGATGAAAACATACAAAAATATATGTGTCAGATTTTGAAAATAAAAACTTAAAGAAGGAGGAAGTCATTAGTAAAACTTTAGTGCTTGAATTTTAAATAAATTAGATGGAATTAAGTGTAAACTTATAATTTTCTATATTTTTTAATAACTTTATAAAATAAACAAAATAACCCTTAAATTTTATACCCTCTAGACTTTAGATTTTAAAATACAACATATATGTTATATAAAAAAAACAACAAATCACATGATTATAAATATTCAAATAAAAACGCAAATTATTGTCTATTTTATTTTAAAACTTAAAAAAATCAAACAATGTAATATACGTAAATTATTATTAACATGAATATAAATATTAAGATGAAGGCAAGACCTTAGACATCAGTATGAGATGAAAATAAACAGATGAGATTCCACATATTACAATGACATATATTTTTTCAAGGTCGTCATATGTTACTGAACACACAATGTCTAGAAAAAAGATAGCTAGGATTTCAGTTAAACAAGGTCAAATCCTTTGTGCAACAAATATTTATACAAAATATCAATTAATAATATCACATAATGAAAATCATAATGTAAAACTCGTGGGTCCATAAGCATCGTAGCTATTTAAGTATTAATATTTAAATATTATTTTATAAAATAATATTAAGCATTAAAAAATCGTGAATTTAAATCGTGTACGTGTAAGGTTGATGTAAATGGTTTTTTTTAATAAGTAAGGTATAACTATTTAAAATAAAAATATCGAAAGTAAAAGAGTATGAAATTCAAAAAATAAAAATTGAGGTGTGTTTATATTAAATTACACGGTGCACAGTAAAACAACAATATGATCAAACATATAAAATTAGATGTTTTTAAAAAATATAATAATACATAAAATCGCAATAACGAAATTATTAATTAATTTATCATTTATATTTAAGTCTCGTGCGTGCACGGGCATTAAAACTAGTTTATTAAAAAAAATAAAACTAGTTTTTTAAGAAAAAGTTGATTAAAAAACATAAATTATTAAAAAAGCACAATTTTTTTTTAAAGTCACAATAATTTAATTATAAAAAGTGATAAAATAAAATTGAATTTTAAACTAACATTAATTTAATTTCAGAAAGTCATAATCATTTGGTTTTTATTTTTTCTAAAGTCTTAAACTTAATTCAAATATAGAAACGCAATATTAATATTTTGAATTTTGAAAAAATTGAAAAAAAAATAAGTAGTACTCCCTCAGTCTCATTTTTATTGTATTCATTACTATTTTAATTTTTTTCAAAATATTGTGCAGATTCATAAATAAAAAGTTTATTTAATTAATTTTCAAGTATTACTCATGTCATTAATTACTTATAAGGAAATTATTAATGTGGTCAAAGGAAAGTTTGAGTTTTTATATATAAAATATCTACATTTTATGAATCTATCACAAATCAGAAAAAAAATTATTGGAGGACTATTAAAATGGGACGGAGGAAGTATTTTTTTTCAAACCATAAGTTGTAACTATCCAATATTCAAAGCTTCATCAAAACTAGGGGTGAGCATGGTACGAAGTTGTGTGGTTTTTTATTCAAAACTATACGCTCCTTACTTAAAACTAGTCGGGTACTCGCGCAATGCGGCGACGGGTACATGTGACTATATTTTAAGACAAACGAATGAATTATGATAAAAAATCACTGCACATTCAACACGATCGGCTAAACTATAAAAACATGTGCCACACACAATTGCAGGCAACACCGCCAAAATAACCAACAAAAATAATTTAAATATAAGCAAAATACATATGTTGTGATGAAGATGTAGATGTAGTAATTTCAGAAAATTGTGGCAGTAAAGGGTTACGTTGTATGTTCGAGGGGTTTGAAACCAAAAACGACAGCCAAAAACAGTCTTATGCATGCTTAAAAAAGTTTGTGCAATGGGTTTTTATAAGTTTGGTTGATATGGGTTGTTACAATATGTGATGACGGTTACAACCATGGTTTTAAAGAAATTTAATTTTTAAGGGTTGTTATTGACTCAACATTAGAAAAACGTATCACTACATAATAAACACTTTTAAATTATGATATATGATATTTAATATTCTTAAATATGTATTCGTAACTCCCAGTATTTTGAATGACTTTTAAACATTGTATGCATAAAATTTCCCAAAGAAGAAATGTTTTAGGCTTAAAATTTTAAGACTACTTGTCACACCCCATCATAGCAGAATATGGGAAGCGAGTTATGGATCTCATCACAACAATAACGTGTCTATAGAGAAACTAAACGAAATTGAAATATCATAAAAGGTGACACAAATGTAATGACAATATCTCAACAACACAGGAGTCTAGGTAAGTAGGTAAAAGTCCAACCTCTTACCAAAGACAAACAAACAAAACAAACATCAACATATAGGTGTTCATAGTATCACTTATTGAAACAAACAAAAAGAAAACTAAGAAGGAATGGGGATCTCCTTCTAAATACATTCCTACGCGACTCCAATCCTAGCCACTTATGTTCTCACGCTTAACCACATTATCACCTGAAAGAGACACTAAAATACGTCAATATAATGTTGGTAAGAGTCATAGGTTTAGACTCCAACACCAAAACATATTACATCAGCTTTGAATAAACATCATTCAAAATCATACAAACATTTGGACAGTGTGATACAAACATGCATTAACTTATTCAATCCAACCTAGGCTCCAAGCATTTCCTACCTTCCTCCCTTAGTATATTAGGCGCTCATACACCTAAGAACCAAGCCATAAGACCCCGTCTTGTCCCCAAGGGCCCGCCTTGTCACCCTTGATATCAAGTCATACTTAAATAAATTAAGTAAATCACATCGAAGTTAAGTGCATAAGTAAAACACAAAATTCCAAATCAAAACACTAAACACATTCACATCATTCATTTATAAAACAAATTAAGTGTCTCTTCCATCCCATCTGGAAGTAAAATAATTTAAGATATGGGACTATGAAACTCACCTGATTGAGCTTTGTCCAAATATCCGCGCACTAGCAAAAAGCTAAACACACAAACGCATACAATCAAGACATGAACCAAATACTACAATGACTCATCAATTTATGATGGATGTCTAACCCTCTCCCACATTTTAACCTCATTTATATGCTATAAGCATCCCATTATACCCCTATCTAAAGCCTTTAACTTAGTTAAGTTCATAACATATCCCGTTAACATTTTACCCAAAACAATCCCGATTTTTATACCCCAAACTATGAGTCAAACGCCCACTTAACCAAACTCATACTTTCTGTAAAAGAAACCCTATGCCCTTACATGTGTTAGCACAATTGGCCTATGCCTAAGCTACTGTTAAGGCCTTGTTATATATATATATATATATATATATATATATATATATATATATATATATATATATATATATATATATATATATATATATATATATATATATATATATATATATATATATATATAGGGATAGGTTCTAGAGAAAACCTCATCTCAATAGAAAACCTAGAAAACTAAGTTATAGGGTAGATTTTGTAAACATTCAAACTTTAAGGTCAACTTTAAAAAAGAACTTTATTTAGTTATATAATCTAATAAAAAATTTTAATATTAAAAAATAAAATAAAAATCGATCGAAATAAAAAAAAATTCTTAAAAAAAATTTCGTAATTTTTTTTTCAAAAGAATTTCGTAACTTGTTTTTTTCAACGTAATTTTTTTTTTCAAAAAAAATTTCGTAATTTTTTTTTACAAAAAAAATTTCGTAATTTTTTTTCAAAAAAAATTCTTAATTTTTTTTTTCAAAAAAAGTTTCGTAATTTTTTTTTTTCAAAAAAATTACGTAATTTTTTTTTCAAAATACATTTCGTATTTTTTTTTCAAATAAAATTTAAATTCTTTTTTTTTCAAACTTCCTTTTTTCAAATTTTTGTTTTCTCAAAAAAAAAATTTCAAATTTTTTTTTCAAAAAAATATTCTAAAAAATGTATGAAAATTTGAAAAAAAATTGAAAATAGTTCGAAAATTTTAAAAAACCTCAGAAATTTGAAAAAAAAAATAGAACAATTTTATAACTAGTTCGATAATATTAAAAATTTTGAATTTTTTTGTGTTCTTTTAATGCATCCATTTGTGTTCTTTTACGGCATATGTTTAATAGTGTATTAAGGCATCAAATTTATTTGTAACCTACGACATTCTTAATATGGGTGTTACTAATTAGGACATTTATGTGTATATTTAGGGCATCTGTTTATAGTAAATTAAGAAATATTTGTATATGTTTAGGAAATTTATTTTTAGAGTAACGTGTAATCTTAATCAAATCTATTAGTATGATTAGTGTATCACATGAATTGTTATAAAGTTTGTTTATATAATTCATCCAAAATATGTCATATGATATCTTTTAGTATGACAATAGTACCAGGTTAAGTTAGGGCATCTACTTGTTTTGCTTAGCTAATCTATTTATAGAAACATAGAAAACAAAAACACATGCCCTAAAATATCAAATAGATGCCCTAAATGAAATGCACTACACGGATGCCCTAAACAAAATTATTAGGGCATTCGTTTGATATTTTTAGGGCATCAGTTTTGTTTTCTATGTTTTCTACCAAGATTATGTTTTCTATATGTTCAAGGTAACATGTAATGATAATTAGTTATCAATTATTGTTGTAATAAGGGCATCTTTTAGTATGGTTAGGGTATCACACGAACTGTTACAAAAAAATTGTATAGTTAGTGCATCCACAATATAAAATATGTGTTACAACATCTGTTAGTATTTAGTTTGATTATAGCATAATGTTATGATATGGCATCTATTTGTTATGCTTAGTGCATACATTTTCATGAGCATTATTGTATCATTGTGTATGTTTAGGCCATCTATTTTTAAGCTAAAGGTAATGTTAATCGTAATATAACTATTATTGTTTTAATAAGGGCATGTTTTAGTATGATTAAGGCATCACACAACTTTTTACAACGTTTGTTGTATAATTAATGCATCCAAAATATATGTTACGACATCTGTTAGTATGATAAGAGCGTCATGTTAGGTTAGGGCATTTGTTTGTATGATTAGGGCATCAATTTGTATATTCATGGTAACGTGTAATCATACTCAATTATCGATTATTGTTATGATAATGACATATGTTAGTATGATTAGGGCATCACACGAATTGTTACAATGTTTGATTGTATAGTTAGTGCATCCAAAATATGTGTTACAACATCTCTTAGTATCTTAGCATCTTAATATGATAAGAGCATAATGTTACATTGGGGCATCTGTTTGTTTGAATTAGTGCATCTATTCGTATGAACATTAGGGCATCATCGTGTATGTTTACGACATCTATTTGTTTGTTTAAAGTAACGTGTAATCATAACCTATTTCCGATTATTGTTATCGTAAAAGAATCAATTACTTTGATTATGGCATCAAACGCATTGTTACGATGTTTGTTTATATAATTAGTGCATCCAAAATATGTGTTGCGGCATCTCTTAGTATGATAAGAGCATCATGTTAAGTTAAGGAATCTATTAGTATCTGTTAGTATGATTATGGCATCACACAAATTGTTAAAACGTTTTTTTCTATAATTACTACATTCAAAATATGTGTTCTAACATCTTTTCTAAGTATAATAGTTACAATATTTTTTTTTGTAAAAGGATGCCCTAAAATTTCTAAACTAGATGCACTAAAATGCGTGCTTTTAAAAAATTTTAATTTTTTTTGAGAAAAAAAATTGAAAAAAAGAATTTTGAAATATTTTTTTTTTAAAAAAAAATTTTGAATTATTTTTTTTGAAAAAAAAATTTTGAATTTTTTTTTCAAATTTTCGATTTTGTTTTAAAATTGATTTTTTTTTAATATTAAAATTTTATATTAGATTATATAAATAATTAATTTTTTTTAAGTTTACCTTAAAGTTTGAATGTTTACAAAATCTACCCTATAACTTAGTTGTCTAGGTTTTCCATTTAGATGAGGTTTTCTCACGATCCCATCCCTATATATATATATATATATATATATATATATATATATATATATATATATATATATATATATATATATATATATATATATATATATATATATATATATATATATATATATATATATATATATATATATATATATATATATATATATATATATATATATATATATATATATATATATATATATATATATATATATATATATATATATATATATATATAGGGGAGAGATCAAATAAAAAGACTTTTTTTTGTGAGAAGGATAAGAAGGATTTTCAGCCATTGATTTAAAATCAATGGATGAGATTAAATCAAAATCCTAACAAACTAACTAACTAACTAACCATCTAAACGTGTTTTTTTAAAGTTCTTCAAAAATTATGAAAAAATTCCAGTAGATCGGGAATGTTGGTGCAAAAAACTTTTGTGAAAAAAGTTTTTTTAATTTGAAGTTTTTTACGCTTTTTTAATGCACAAAAACGGAATTTTGATGCACAAAAACGTTTTCTTTTACGTTTTTAGGTTTTTTGTGCATCAACAATTCATTTTTATGCCCAACTTCTTTTGACTTTTTGCTTTAAAATATGATTCCGCATCAAACTATAATAAATTGAAAATTTTTTGAATGAAAAAATTTTGTACACCAAAATTCACGTGTTTGTGCATCAAATTTTGTTTTTTGTGCATCAGAAAAACGTAAAAAACTCAAAATTAAAAAACGTTTATTCACAACTTTTTTAGGCACCAACAAATCCGACCATTTGAAATTTTTTCAGAATTTTTTGAAGACTTTTTTAAAATCGTGTTTTAGTGGTTAGTTAGTTAGTTAGTTTGTTAGGAATATGGATTGATCTTATCCATTGATTTTAAATGATTGGCTAAAAATCCTTCTTATCCTTCTCACCAAAAAAAGTCTTTTTATTTTAACTCTCCCCTATATATATATCTTTACATTATATATAACAGGAGGGATTTGCCACGTCACTTATTACTCCCTAATCCACGTCAGCACCAAACCCGTATATTAAGCCCAATTCGTGTTATCACCCTAACCCGCATATTAAGCCCTAATCTCATTCGTTTAATTCATTCGTATCATGAACCCCGCAACGATAACCTACCCTTGATCTATCAACCCGATTATCATCAAACATTGAAAATTGGAAAGTCCCAATCAATGTTTGTAAACGCACACAAGATCAGACGTAATTGTTGAACAAGGTTGGAGTTCCAAACTGGTACGTTTTCCAATTCGTGTAATTTGCTTGATTATATGAATAAAAGTTGTTTTTTTTTATTTTTTTTATTTTTGTAAATTTTTTAATACGTTTGAGCTCAATCGAACAATCCCAGTTATAGTTTTTATAGTTGTTTCACATCAAACAATGAATATTGGATTTTGTCTGATTAATTTTTTAACTGATAAAGATTATAGCTTCTTTTTTTTTGGTATCTTGAATATTAATTATATGTTGCTATGATTAATTTGTGATTTGATGTTTTTGCAATAGTACAATTTGGTTGAAACTAATGATGTATTGCTCCCAATTGGGTTTTTTGGTTACGATCATGCTGCTATTCAGTATTGGAGTTATAAGGAGATTCCTCTTGCACCAAAAGCTGCTTGCTTAGGATTAGAGATTTGAGTTGGTTAGAAAAGGTATATACATGATTTTATTTTTCAAGAAATTCTGATTATATATGGATCAAGTGGGTCATGTGTTTCATCACCATGTTGCCTATTGTGGTCCCTGGATGCTTGCCACTCGCTTGCCTATTGTGCTTTTTTTCCTTACGTGCTCCTACACTTTTTGTAACTCTATTTCATAAAATTGTAGTTACTGGATTCACTAGGGGTTGTTAGATGTTGGAACTGGATATCAACGTAGTAGGCCGTCAGACGTCGGAATTGGAAACCAATGTGATGCTACAGACAGTAGCTACAGTTGGCGGTCCTCGCACATTGGAAATCGGCACAGACATGGCAGTAGTCTATATGAAGCTTGGCGAGGTGTGAGAAACCAGGTGGTTGTTAGCTGTGATGTACCAACACCTATTCAGTCAAACTTATGGTATCATTTACTACCTTCTGTCTTTTGCGATCTTTTTTTTTACATCATACCAAATTCAGCTCTTTGGAAGATGGATTTTAGGTGGGTGGTGTACAATTTGTTTGCACAATTTGTATTACCCAAACTGCTATTACTTTTTCTCCTAGATCAAAAAGGTTTTAAAACTTGAAAGAACAAACCCGGTCCTGAAATTTAGGATATCTCATATGTTTTTTACAGTCGCACACTCGATTTCTGATTTCGATAACAAAGGTTTGACCGAACTGAATTGCCCTGCTTTGTTTTACCTACAGAAACGCTGCTGGCATTACCAGACTCCTTGGATATTGTTACTCCGTTGGTTACTTTACCCGATTCATGGCAGTCTATTAATGTCGTACCAGCCGACCCTAAAGGGAAAGCACACGCTCTTGAAGATGTGGTAGGATTCCATCTGTCTCATGGTTACTGCTTTAATTCATTATCGTTTTCTGATTCTTCTTTAGTCTCAGGTTATATGTGACATGAAGTAACCGTCATTTCAGTCTTTCTGAAACCGTTTTGTGGTATGTTTTCAGTTTCTCAGCAGCCTCATACATACAAAAATATACGAAGAAGAGTTGACCCACTGGAACTAGCCGTGGTGGACCAACCGGCTGCTAACCGTCATGTGCCACAGTCTCTTCCCACAATCTGTACTACCGAGATTGGTATTAAAGGGGAACTCACGATCTTCATATCATCTTCACAAACATAACAAATTCTAATTAAATTATTATACATTATTTACTTTTGTGTAAAGAACTACAAGAAACTAAAGACAAAATCATAAGAATAAATTATTCCCTAAAACAATGTAGCACTCACTTTATGTGCCTTCTTTTGAATTGACATTGAGATATTTGTTTTTAGGAGGTGTATAAATTAGAGGCATCGTTGGTACTCATTTAGCGCCAATGTTATATTATTTCTTTTCATTGTTTAGTAGATAGACTGAGGTTCCTTATTGTTGTTTTTGTAGCTTGACTGATATACATGGAGTGTTTGATGTACTCTAATTGAGATGGCCACTGGAAAACCTCCATGGAACAATGGACGACGAGATCAAATCTCGGCTCACATTTGCTGCTCAAAGGATGGTTGAAGCTGGTGCTTTATCAAAGGCTCTCGTTGGTCAAAAGGATGAGTTGTTAGTTATTTTTACAATTTTTTGTTATTTTCTATTTATTTATTTATTTATTTATTTATTAATCCATTGAATATATATGACAAAACAGTGACTGTTACTTTGTGCTCTTTTCAGGCATTCTTTGAAGCAAATGCTGATGCTCTAGCATCAAGGAAATCCTCATCAACAGTGAACAATGGAGTTATCCATAAGGTTGTAAGTCAACATAATTAGCTTATTAAATATCTATTATATCTGTTTTATCAGGTTGCTGCTTTGAAGGGTTCTGACCACCATCTTGCCACCGATGTTAGTGCCGGATTGGAAGCCCAACAAAAGAAACTTAACCTTCATATCCTTCCCACCACCACTATTGGTTCTTTCCCTCAGACCATTGAGCTCAGGAGATTTCATCGGGAGTACAAGGCTAAGAAGTGAGCAATCAAATCCAAACTGATGTTGTCATAGAGATAGGTTTTCAAATACAGAGTAAGGTGGCACCCTCTGGTGAAGCGACGCGTATCTTGGCGAGGTAGCGTCAACAGAGAGTGATCTTTGCAGCCATGACGGGTCGGACCCTTTTATCCAGTTCTACACTTGCAAATCTGAGCCAAATAATTATCATTCCTTTCGCGAAAATGTACATAAGCTGAGCTTCATTGTATTCTGAAAATAGGCTTTACTGGAAGCAAAATTCAATTAAAATTTTAATATGCTGATCAATAACAAGTTAGTAATTTATTAAAGATAGGGTAAATCTACATTTTTACTTGCCTAATTCTGCCTTGTTCATAAGATTTTATTACATAATCTTGCATTTCTTCTTGATTAAAACTCCTTTTTTTTTAACAAAATGTTGAATAGAACTATTAATTGATTGAATGAAATATATGGCAGAGCAATAGATGGTGAAACTAAAGTCTGGTCGCACGGAAAGCTGAGACGGCTAGGTCACACTTACATCCTTACCAAGAGGCACCACATGTCTTAAACGCGTTCGTTTCAGGTGTGCATTTTTTCTCTAACGGGCAAAACTATAATGAATTGAAGTATAACCTGTCAAATAAAAGCTTATCTAGCTTTTTATGTTTTATTAAAAGACTATGTCATAGTGAGAATCAATAGTTTGAGTTATAAACTTCTATATCTGGTAGGTTAAGAGTTTCAATGTATGAACATGTATGTTTGAAACTTGAGATATATGTATAAAAGTTTCCTAAATGTAAAAAGAAATCTTAACAATGTGATAATAAAATTATCAGTAGCCACATAGGACCACTCAAACTCATATGATGTTGGATAAAAGGTTACACATGATCTAAGTATTTGATATTTTTGTAGGGTGATGGCATCTCTGGTGTTGTGGTCCCTAAATAAAAGAGGTTATTATTTGTAAGGAATCCCATTTCCTAAATGGTACATGTAGCACTCAAACTAACTACAAATAGATTTATGTTCCCTTTACTGATAGTTACAATCTTGGGTTAGTTTACTTTCTAGATTCTTTCAACTTACCAGTATCCATGAACTGAGAATACCAAGACCTAAATAGGTTGAATGGGTCGAAATTCGTTCAAGGTGTATTTTAGATATATAGCACCTCCTTACTTCTTTTAGTTAAACTATTTAGACTTATGGATCTTGCCTACAACTTGCATTCCGCAAGGAGAGTTCACTGAAGAAGCTAGAATCTTTTGTGGGCTTGATGAGCTTTGATTCGATCTCCAAGGTGTAAATAATGGTGGGAATGTAGCAATTATGGGTTTGCACCACAAATTCCTTATATTTGTAACAAGAACCAAAACATTTATGAGTTAGCAACAAAACCTGATGGTCATTTACTTTTGACAGGTCTCGAGATCTTTATGTATTGTTGAGCATTGGATTAATTCAGTTTTGAAGGTAGTCCATTGTATCATGATTTTAACGCATACAGAGGTAAACACATACAAAGTTGAACACTGAGCATTGAATAGCTGCAGTTTTGAAGTAGTCCATTGTATCATGATTTTAACGCATACAAAGTTCTCTTTGATGTATAAATGTTGAAACATTTGGTTGCTCATGTACCAAAAGGTCGTCCATTTTATCATGCGTTAAACGCGTACAAAGTTCTCTTTGACGAGGTACTGTTATTATTCTTATCTCTTTTACATTAGTGTGTCATAATTCAAGCTCGTTATTTTGGATACCAGTATCATTACTTCTCGGTCATTAGGATGTAATATCACCCATTCTTTCTGGCCTGCCCCTTGACTCGATTATGCCAATACAGTTTAGCAAGGTTAACCGAATAACATTACATTGGTGATAGTCAAGACCTTCCTTAGTAACATGGGTGGCAACTAAAAGTGTCACCTATAAATGAAAGATAAGCAAGCATTAATAAAAAAACAAAGTCTACGAAAATCATTTTGTCTAAACTCTAGGTTTATATTGTAATGATATTATCTATACATACTACGTTACTTGCCTCTACAATGAACACTTCAAATGTAAGTAAATATGTTACTAGGGGTGGCAATAAATCCGACCCGAGTATATTTGGGTCGGGTTAGTCGGGTTCAAATTTGAATTCGGGTTAATCGGATCAACCGACTAACCTAAATTCAAAATCGGGTAAAAAAGTTATACTTAATTCGGGTTCGGGTCAACCCGAATGACCTGAATAAATTTGTTTTTAATTTTTTAATTCTTTATAAATTAATTTTATTTAAAAAAAATATTTTTTTAATATTTTACCCATACTCGGGTTGACCCGAACCCGAAGAGACCCAACCCGAATAGACCGAACCCGACTAACCCGAGTTCAACTCGGGTCGGGTTCGGGTAAATTATTTTTACCCTCAACCCGAATTCGACCCGACCCGAATAACCCGAAACCAACCCGGTTCCCACCCTTAATTGTTACTGTCAGGAACTTCACTAATAGTTATTTCCATATTACTGTAATATTTTGTTTTAGTATTCACATATTTAACTTCATTCATGTTATGAAATCATTTTGAGGTTGACTATTAGGAGTTTTTCATTTGTCAGCTTACACAAACTTTGAAAGATATCTTAATTTAAAGAGGGTAGCTGCGTTTGCTAAATGATTGTTGCAGGAAAGTACCAAAGTTTATAGTCGTGGCTCATATATGCAGTTCACCATTATTGATTTCTAACAGGGTTCTGTCGTTATAAGTTTAAATGGAAAATAAGGTACGTGATTCGTTTATATGGTTTGGTCAACATACATTGCAGCTAAGGAAAAGCTGTAAAAAAGCCTATTGACATACCCTTGCATCGGATCGTACTCTCTATACCTCTAATGTCATTTACTATAAATTTTGCGGAAAATTTTATTTTTAGGCAATGTGCAGTGTATAAAAGCATCAAAGGAAAGACCAAGTGTGTACTCTTAATTCTTTAATTTGGAGCTGATCCTAATAATAGAGGCGAGCTTTTAAGGAATGTTTGGCCATGGCTTCTTAAACGAGATCAGGAACGTCGTGGAAAGGGGAGATAAGGATAAATGAGTAATAGAAATTAAACGTGAAAATTCCCCACCAGAATCTCCAAGGACACAGGTGGTTCATTATCAACAAAAGCTGAGAAATCACAACGTTTTGAGGCTTTTCATAGGTGGATTTTGTCGTTTTTTCATGCCTTTTACATAGCTGATTGCATTCTTTGCAGCCTTCATGACTAACTTTATGTTCTTATGTCATATGCTGAAGGCGCCGTTCATTCATTAAGGCAAAAAGAAGAGATTATATCTACAAGATAAAAAGGCTCATAGAACACCACAATAGGTCCACCATTGTTTACGAAACAGATAACCATGGAAATTTTGTCAAGGTAAGAAGTTGCACGTACATCATATTGGTTTTAGTAAAATTTTAATGTTGTCCATCGAGCACAACATGATGGACATACTATAAATTCACTTAGGAAACAGATATGTTATGCGGTAGTAAGTGAAGCTGCTGGCAGGAATGAAATAAAGATCTAGAAAAGTATAATAAACTCAACAAGACAAGCCCTGTTTCTCTATGTAAAAGAAAGATAGAAGCCTTAAGATATAATTCTGATATAATCTCTGGAACTGGAGATGATTTCAGTGATAAACTACGTCTTGCATCACAACCATCTTCTTGTCCCGAAGTTGTAAGTTTACTTTTCCAGATATGAATTTATATATACGTAGGTTTTAGTAAGAGTAACTAAATGGATGAGTCATGTGTACGAGTCAAACGGGTTGGGTCACGCTGTTCCGACCCGTCAAGAGTTGTGTGCTTATTTCTTTGAGCTTTATAGCCAGTTCATGTATTCGATATGATTTCAAAATTTCTTACTAAAATTTAATTTCTCTTATACATAACGTACTTGGACTCTTAACCTTCTAGACCCGCCTGTTTTCTTTTTAGCTATTCTTTACAACACCAGTTTGATTCAGGACCTGCACATGATTTATCAGTTTCCATACAACTGGGTTGATTATCATTAATGTCTCATAGCCAAGTAAACATCTCCTTCACAACAGCTTTCATTCTACTATTCATGTATGTGATTATCATTTATGTGCTACTTGAAAACCATTCATAAAGTTGCATTTTCTAATGCCAATTATAGATAGAGTTTTAAACACTTCATGTGTGAGTGACTAAATGGATGGATGTGTACGAGTCAATTTTTTTTCCATCAGAGTTAGATTGTTTGTTATACATATCTCATTAACATTTTAAGAAACTTGATGAAATTGTACAAATAATCATATACTGCATTTCTTTATGTTCCACTTCTCAAATAAGTTGTTCTCTTCCTTTCACTAGAAGCCCAAAGAGTATGCTCAACAATAATTTAGGGGTGTTATCGGGTAGGGTTGAATCGGGTTTGGATTTTTAAAATATCACCCGCAACCCGACCCTATAAGGAATCAGGTTATCGGGTTCCGGTGGTTATCGGGTCGGGTGACTCGGTTAATCGGGTTGGCTTTCTTATTGAGCATTTAGCTAAAAATAAAAACTTAGATAACCAATAATGCGCGATTATTTTTAAAAATAATTGAAACAAGTCATACTATAAGAAAAAAAAGATCACGAAGATCATGCAAAAAAAAAGAATAGTGCCTAAAAAAATCACTCCAGATATTTTAGTTTAGTAAGCTTTGTTAGTAGACTAAGAAATAACTAACTACATCAAACTGAACACAATAGGCCATTTTCAAATATGATGAAAATAAATGACAATAACATGGTAACTTGTCACAGATTGATACTAGAATACAAGAAATAAACTGATACATGTACTATAACCCAAAACACAAAACTAAGGGTGCGTTTGGTTTACTATGATGAATCGTAAGCGGTATGATTTTCGGAATGAGATTGAATGACAATGGATATGATTGTTCATATCATTCACAAAATAGTTTGGTTTGACAAATATAGATTGGGTATCAAAAATTTCATTAAATTACCCAATGTATAAATTTCATAAATCAGTGACGTTTTTATAAATTTTTAAGTTCTTGACAAAAAAATTTTTTAGATAAACAACTTTTATAAAAGTAGTGTATTTGATTTAATAAAAAAGTTATACTATAATTTAAAACTGTACATTCAAGTTTATATTTAATTCGGGTCTTTGAAAGTTTTGGATGAGACTGTAACTCGAGACCTCTGCAAAAATACTTCTCTGAGGTTACTCTTGTTGGCCAACTGAACTAACTCAATTGGTTAAGAACGATATATATTACCTCTTTAAATGAAAAAGAAACAAATAATGATGCAAACTAAATTCCGGAAAATAAAAGAAAGGAAACTAACTATGAAAGGACCCTATTACAAGTATTATGATGAATCGATAATATAAGGAAATCAATTCAATATATCATATCTATATTTTTCAAACAAACAGAATGTATCACTTTGATTTCCATTGTTCATTCCTGGAAATGCATACCAAACATGCCCTAAATACTATACACATTCAGTGTGCAAAGACTAATAAGTTTATATTCTTCTAAAAAATTTTTAACAAAATGCATTTTCGTGTCTTATTGGGTTGACCCGATAACCCGATAAAATTAATCATTTAACCCGAACCTCATCCCTAACATTGTCGGGTTATCGGTTTCGGGTCAATTTAACCCGACAAGATTTTTTAACCCGATTTAACCCGACCCGATAAGTCTTATCGTGTTTGGGTTCTGGTTCGGGTCGGGTCAACCCGACCCTACTGACGCCTCTACTCAACATTGCAGCAAAACAAAGAGACTGAAAATAATATTGGAAGATGTAACTTTCTTGTCATGTAAAGGGTCATTGCAACATAGATTGTGTGCGTACTCTAACCAAATATTATAAAAACATACCCATGATTAATTAATGTTTGGTGGACCAAAAAGAGGATCTACGAGATTCGTTAATGTCGTATCATTTTTGTAAGGCAATGTTTCTTATTGCTTTACGTATCTTTGGAGTCAATTTGCGTACATCGTTTATGTTTATTTCTATGTGTGTTCGTCTATGGTCACAAATGTTATATCTACCATGATTATTTTTGTGCAAAAACATTTACCTTATTTGTAGTCATTACATTCAAGGGTATTTTAAATGGTCTTTTCAAAAGGATTATACGATTGATCAAATATAATAATATTTTGAATAAGTAATTGTTAAAATGTGTTTTAAATGACACGTTTAAAGTTTGGACATGGTTTTTGCTATCAAAACTAAATGATCCCAAATACTAACTATGTTTAACCTATAACAGCGGCGGTGGTATCAAGGGAGCTCTTCCGACAGGAGCAACTTTAACGAAGTTGATCACATCACAATAGCAAACTTTATAACCGACATGATAATAGTAAGGATAACATTAGCATATAACTTTCTTTCGGATACACGTAGTGAAATGAGATGAGGTTTGTGAATGTTCAATTTTTAATTTGAAAAATCCCGCCATTTAACTAAGGGAATAATTAAATAAGAACATGTGTGAGAATCTATTTAATAATTTCTCGGATTTAATAAAGTACTAATAAAATAAGAGCTAAACTTTGAAATGCTCTAAAATGACACTTTATTTTTTCACCCATTAAACCATAATTTTTTAAAATACCCATGCGACTTATGTGACCTATGCAAATTATGCAACTTATTGAAATGTTTCAATTTTTTTTACTTTGTACTAAGTTGCATAAGTCGCATGGGGTATTTCGAGAAATTTTAGTTTGGTTGGTGCATGAGTGATCTTGAGGCATTTCAAAAATTAGCCCAAAAAATAATATATAGATAAAAAAAAGACTTTTTAAGAAAATAATAACGAAAATGAGATAAAAACTATAAACATTAATTTGATATTAATATATCAATTAAAAAAATACTCCTACCACTCTACTAACATATAGTAATATACTGTATTATTTATAAGAAAAGCTAAAAGTAATTTGTAATTTTATGACGTCTTTAAATATAGGTAAAACTTTATTGCTTATCAAACCGGTGTCACCCGGCAATTCAATCGATTAAGTCAGTACACAAATTAACTGGTGACGTAACCGAGTAAATAAAAAAAACACGGATTTTCTAAGTGGAACATAACATAATTTAAGAGCCATTATGGTAAATTATAGTATACCTCTATGAATTGAATTTTCATGACATGTTAATAAGTATTACATCTTTTGAATTAAAAGACATATTTCATGTCACTCTTTAAAGTTTTAGGAGCTTTCTTAAGAGCTTTCATAATGGATGCTTTTATAAATTCTGGTTGAAAAGTGTATTTAAACAACCAACGCTATGCTTAAAAAAATACATATCCAAAAAACATACAAACAATTATTCCCGTAAAAAAAACATCGACAACAAAAACAAACCATGCCAATTGAAAACTCATTAAAACACAACAATACAAAAAAATACAAACAAATACTTGCAAAATAAAAAAAGGGTAAAACGATAATCATAAGTCATACCCGTCCATCGGACGGGTTTTGCCACTAGTATATATATATATATATATATATATATATATATATATATATATATATATATATATATATATATATATATATATATATATATATATATATATATATATATATATATATATATATATATATATATATATATACTAGTGGCGAAACCCGTCCGACGGACGGGTATGACTTCTGATTTTCATTTACGTTTTATATTTATGGAGATTCAAATTTGTTTGTAACTATAGTTTTTTATAATCGTAGCGTGAATTAATATGAATTGCATCCCAACTAATGTAAGCTACTTATTGCAATTGATGCCAAAAGTGTGATTTAATAACTTATGTGAGTTTTGTTATTTCTTACACGAAGTTTACTTTTTTATTGTCGTTTTACGTTAACATTAACTTTATGTTTATGTGTTTGTGTTGTTGGAAGTTTATGTAGAAGATTCAAAGCATATAATTGACATGAAGATAACAGCTTATAACAACTTATTGGTTGAAAATTTTCGTCGAGTGTGTGTTTGAAAATGATTTTATTATATATGGATGAGAACGGTCAATCTTCTTTAGCCATCAATGATATTATTTTTTCTATATGTTTCATACACTTTGTCTAGTCGGTATAATATTGTTTACAAAAGATTAAGTTAAAGAAGATAAGTTTAAACGTTTAACATGCATATTACTTTCTCCGTCTCAAATCAGTACTCCACGTTTCTTGTTAGGATGCCCCAATTTAATGGTCCTCTACTAACAATAGAGAGGAAAGTTTCATCAACTTTACCATATTACCTTTGTTTTAAATTAAAAATTCAAACTTTTAAGAAAACTTTAATAGGTTAGTTAATGATATAATTGGCTTTCTACCAAAAACTAAGAAAGAAAAACAAATAATAAATGCACTATTAAAATGTGTGTTTTTTGTTAAAAGATAATAATTTTAAAACGAAAAAGGTAAATGCATTATTATTAAATAAAGTTGTTAAAAATATTAGACATAATAGGATAGATTGAGCCTGTGTCAAATGAACATCAGACATAATGTAAATAACATGCAAATATCATTATTTGCTTGTTAGTGTCTTTTTTTACTTCCTGCAAAGTCTGGTGTCCCGTCAACGTACATAAATATTTCATAAAAATAAAGTAAGCATCATTTTAACCTTTATTTATAAATGATGGATGATATTTACACGGATAATTTAATAGTTACATAGAAATTTAGAGTTAATTGACTAAAACCGTACCCTAACAAGTTCTGTCATTTGTTAGATTAAAAAAAGTTCTATCATTTGCTTGTTCTATGTGCCTAAAAACTTGTCCGTTCATTGTTGGCATACTATCGTTGATGAACTCCACGACTATCGCTCATTCAATTTATCTATATCTATATTTATATATATATATATATAATTATATATATATATATATATATATATATATATATATATATATATATATATATATATATATATATATATATATATATATATATATATATATATATATATATATATATATATATATATATATATATATATATATATATATATATATATATATATATATATATATATATATATATATATATATATATATATATATATATATATATATATATTATCTATTTTTTATTTATAATTATATATATATATATATATATATATATAGAGAGAGAGAGAGAGAGAGAGGGAGGTTAATGTGAGAGCTTTTTTAAAGTTGTAAAAATGAGAACTAATCTAAAACACCACTAAAACATTGATACATAACCATTTTACAAATACTACACCAAAATATACATTATTTATACAACTAAACACTCTACCGACTAATAAACAACGGATAAGTGTGTAATAGATTACTGATACATAATTAAGAATGTGATACATATACATCAAAATCTCAAAAAGTTAATATCTTATACATAAATTGGTACACTTGATACACAACCACCACTAAATAACTTGATACACAATACCAAAACATGATACGTATCACACCTCGAATCAAAATGTATCACTTAGATTTCGCTAATTTTCAAAAGAAAGCCCATCGAATCTTTAAAAATTATATTTTTACTTAATCATGTTTTAAATTCTTTTCAAATAGCGTGTCATTTGTGAGATTTTGGTTAGTTCTCATTTTTACAACTTTAAAAAGTTCTCATATGATCCAAATTCTATATATATATATATATATATATATATATATATATATATATATATATATATATATATATATATATATATATATATATATATATATATATATATATATATATATATATATATATATATATATATATATATATATATATATATATATATATATATATATATATATATATATATATATATATATATATATATATATATATATATATATGTGGGAGTGTTATTATGGTATACATTTTTAAAATGAGTTATTATAAGCACAGTTATGAACCATTAGATCAATTATTTTTCATAAGATCTAAGTTTAAGTGGTTAAGTGGCATTATTGTCTGTTAAAAAAAAAGTGGCGTTATTGTAAATTGAATAAATAAGAAGGGCAATGTCTATCATCAATATTCATGCAATCATGCTCACATTATCTGATATACGATTCCTACGTTACTTTTTGGTTTTCTTTGACTGTTTCCATAATTTTCATTCGCTTTGAATTCTTCAAGTTTAAAAGTAATATAAGTAGCGGCGCATTTATTTTTTTATTTGATTTATATATATTAATAACACATTTTGTTTTTTATTTATTTTTTATATATTATATACTATTAGTGACACACTTTCTTTAATATAACAAGTGACGTGTTATTAGTGACATATTTTGTTTTTATATATTAGTGAAATATTTTGATATTATTTATTTCCGAAGTGACACATTCATTATTCTTCAATAAAAATAAGTGACACGTTCTTTTTTTTACTAATAACAAGTGACGGTGGTTGTTGAGATACAAACTGGTTGATACAAATAAGCAAGTATTTACTTTTTAGTGACCTATGTTAGATATTAGTGACACATTTGATAGGAATCTAATGTGTGCATCAGTGCATGTATGATGTCTCACCTTTAGAACATGCATGATGTATCAACAAAAATAAATTAGAAGTAGATATTTGGGACTAAATTAATTGATCCACATGATTACAATTATGTCATTCTTGAATACCAACAAGATGATACATAACACTTAAAATCCTACTCCGTAATAAACATTTGAAAAATATCTTACAGGAAGTATGCAAGTTCGAATGTATAACTGGTACAAATTGATGGATTCATACATCATTAAAAATGATACATTGATAAAAATTATTCATGCATCTTTCCAACTAAAATATTGACACATAATTTATAATTCCTGTAACAAATAACCAGGTACTCGAGCTTCAACCCATAATACTACAACATCGTCGTCGTTCAAACTTTCGATCATAAATTCTGGTAAGAGCCGCTCATCGACTTAAAAAAACAAAAAAAACATGTGAATTTAAGATCAGACCTTATATCCAACAATGATTTGAGTGGTGTAGATGTAGACGCGGTAACGAGGGTTAGATCCGGCGGGTTTCATTCGTTGTTGCAGACTTGAATCATCTAAAGAGTTAACATGTATCACCTCGCTCCTCGTCACAAAGCGGTCGGGTGTCACAAAAATCGAATAACAACAGAAGAGCGTCCACGAGGTTTGTAGCAATTGAACGTCGGTCTCGAGAGTAGTTACATGTGTCGATGATTTCTGGATTGGAGGAATTCACAATAGTTGATATGTGTGGCTGCTTTTTATTCTTATTTCTAGATAGACCTTTTTAGATCTTGAATGCTAGGAGTGAGAATGAGAAAAAAAGTGACGATGATAATAGATATTAGAGCAAACGATGTCACAGCGAGGGACCCTCGCCGGTGCTCGCCGTGACACCCACCCCCTCTCGCTGTTAGTTATTCGCCATATTTCAACGAGAGAAAAAGAGAGATTTGTGGGGCCCAATCAATTTTAAACCGTTTCATAACGGTTATAATTTAAAATTTTTTTTCTTAATATTTATATAAACTCTCCCCCATTTAACAATTTTAACAATCATATTCATTCCCTAAAATAAAAAAAATACTACTAGAATGGCTTGTTCAACTCCACACACTTATGATCAAATCAACAAATTAGTTGCTAAACTAATTAAGGAAGACAACATTCGACAGAAAGTGATTATGGATTTAGCCCTCAAATTTGAAAGTGCATCCTCTTCAAAATTTGAACTGCAGGAGGCATGTGAAAAATGCAAGGATATTCTAAAAGAGTGGCGTGATCAGATAATCGAATTTTTGAAAAAATAATCGAACAAAGACGATGAAATACATGATGCTTTGGTTGAAAAGGCGTTAAAATCGAAAAACAGATGGATTCTAAAAAATAATGGATTAGAGAATTTTAATTTCGGTATTCTAGTTTTAATTTAAATAATGTTATTTTAATTTCAGTAATGTTATTTTATTTTCTATGTTGTAATTTTAATTTCAGTAATGAATTTTCCAACGGCTATGTTTAAATTTGAATTTTCCAACAGCTATATTTAACATGGGTTCCAACGGCTATATTTTCACTATAAATACTACTTCCATTAAGTTTTTTTTTCTCACACAAAACCATACTCTAAAACATGTCTCAAGGAAACACTTCTACAAACAAGAAACAAAACAAACGAAAAGCTACTCGAAGCAACCCATCGACACCGGAAAAGGTACCAGAGACAATCGCTGCACGACCTTACCCTCCACAACCTTACCCTCCACAACCTTACCCAAACACTGTAACACCCTATTTTGATAATGGAATGTCACACGTAATTATGGCGTGTCATCAAAGCATACAAGGATAAATGTCTAAACATTACATGACCATAAAAAGGAAATACCAGAATCAAACATCGGTAGTCCAAAGTAAAGCTCATCACACACAAACATAAGTACTGTAAATGAAAGGACTAAACAATGTCCATGGAAAGATTATCAAAGTATAGATAATGCATAAAGTAAAGAAAGGCTAGAAAGCTTCCAGTCCATATGCACGTACGCTTAAAGTCTACGAGCGTCCCTGAGTACCTGCCGTTTTGGGAACATGAAAAGGAAATTGGCTGAGCAATACGCTCAGTGCACGGATGTACAATAAAGCATGAATAATATAAGCATATAAGCATATAACAGCGGAAGAAACTAAGTACCGAATAACCCGGTTAAGTCTTAGTAAAACTGGTTTTATAGTTTGAAAAGCCTTATGTTTATCTTGTAAAAACTGTTTAACATATTTTACCATTAGCTAATATAGGTCATGAAAATCCACCGTGCATGAATACTTGGAGGGGTGACCTCATCATGCAAATTAGAGGGGCTGCCTCTAATTAATTATACTGGTTTTGGGTAGGAGGGATCAGCTCCTTGTGAAGGATGCAAGGCTGATTGTAGTAAATTACAACACTTGTTTATGACAACAAAGAGCGTAAAATAGGGAAAGTATTAAGCACGACGGTTTAGGAAAACCGTGCACAAATGACCCTAAATGAAATGAAAGTTCGTTTCCCAAGGAGGTATATGTGTGTGAATAATTCGTAATTGGTTTGAGATTAATATTGGATAAAAGGGGATGAGAAAAGAGGATGACGAAGACGTGAAATTAATTCCTACTATGACTAAACGTAAAACCGTAAAATGAGCAAAAATAAAAATTAATTCTAAAATTTACCAAAAATTCACCAAAAATCAAAATAAATAAACTAAGAGTTTACCAATGATCAAAACTTTTTCAAACCTTTTAATTTATTAAATATTAATTTTTAAATGCTAATTAAAGCCCTAAAAATCAAATTAATTATCAAAAAGCCCAAATAAAGATTTTTCAATTGGTAAACCTCTAAAATGACCTAAAAAGATTAAAAACTATTTTTATAAATTTTTAAACTAAGAAAAACTATTTAAAACATTTTAAAAACTATTAAAACTTAAAATAATTATAAAAATTAATCTAAAAATGATAAAAATTAATCTAAGAGTTGAAAAAAATCATATTTTAATGTATTTAAGCTAAGAAAAATACAAAAAGTGCAAAAATATGAAATTTGAAAAATAATAATAAAATAATATTAAAATAATATTAAAAATCCAAAAATTATAAAAAATTATAAAAACTTGCAAACTAGTTTATTTTAACCTAAATAATCAGAAAATGAAAGTGAAATTACCAAATTACCCCTAATGGGCCCCAAAATGGGCTAAAGTCAAAAACAGTCAAGCTTAATGGGCTTTTTAGCCCCAAAAGTCAAAATAAGCCCAAATGACTTGGAAAAGCCTTATCTGACTCAAAATCAAATTCTAAACACAAAACTCTGAAGGCCCAAAAGCTGAAAATGAGCTTATCACAGCTTAATGAACAAACAGCTTATTCTTATTGTGCCAATAAGCCCATTAAGCAATAAGCCAATGCCATAAGCTCTGCTTAAACACACAACCTTCTTTTGGGATGCTAAAGAGATCTGTAAAAAGAAATTTTGAAAAAGCTCACTCAAAAAGCCAGAACTAAGCAAAGAACAATTCCATAAAACGACAAAATAGTCAGGAAAGAGTTCTAGGCTGTTTCAGAAGCTCTAGTTTGTTGCAAAAGCTCACAAATAGCTTAACTAAGAATAATCAACCAAGAAAATCACAAAAACCCAAGTAGAATAAGCTGTAAGAACCAATAAGCTGGCTGAAAAAGCCAAATAAGCTAGTTTTCTAGCAAAAGCTTAACCAACAGACTTGTAACCTTCCAGACTTGTTATTAAGCTGAGAAAAACGAGTTCTATTACAAAAAACAAGTTGTTGCATGTACCAATAAGCAAAATAGATTTATTAAGCTATATGACCAAGTTTGACCAAAAGTCAAACGCTGACAAGAGAAAATCAAACGCTGACAAGCACAATTTTGGACGTTGACAGACTTAATGAAGTGTTAAAACTTTGTTTTCACCCTGTTGGTCAAGGCTTGAGTACAAACCTTGTGAATCAAGGTCTACCAGTTGGGCAGACTTGATAAGTTTTGGCACAAATAAGCCAATAAGCAAGTAAGCTTATAAGCTATCAACAAAGCAATCCAAATAACCAAATATCCTCACAAGCAGCACAAAAACAGTATCCAACCAACAAAACAACAAGCCTTACACTAGAAATACAAATGCAAGCACCAAATGAGGTGGTTACTTTGTTGATGCAAATGACCACTTCAGCTAACTTTGATAAGCTATAGCACACTCAATAAGCTACCAAATTCAACAACCAGATAACCAATAGATAGCTTATCACCCAAACTATTCCCAAACCTGATTTCAACCCTTAGATCCAACTAACAAAGAAGTTATTGGATCTGATGTGTTCGACCAATCTCAAAAACACTTTTTATCAGATTTTTGCAAAACTTCAAATCCTTTTCCCAATCTTTCAGAAACTTAACCAATGACTAAAACTTGTATATTATGACTTGTTAAGACTTCCCAAACCCTAAGAACCAAGGGCACAAGTCCATAAGGCCTTATGAACCAGTAATCCCAAACAGTCCTTTATTAAACACTTTTCAAACAAAATTCTTAATCCTTCACACAACCTACTGATTTTATAGATCAAATAGCTACAATAGGTGACAACTAACAGATTGCAACCATAAAACACAAAGCACAACCACAAAATCACCAAATCACATACCAAATCATAAAACAGACAATATCATATGATTTTTGAGAGGAAACTTAACAAGAGCTTATACCTGTCCTCCACAACATCCTAGGAGGACCAGCAATGCTCCTTGGACCTTGTTCAACAACTAGAACAAGACCAAGGTACTTCAACAAGAGAGATGAATGATTGCCTTGGTTGATGTTTCAAAGCAGAAACTCAAGGGCTTGATTTCTTCAACACAATGAACAAACAGCCCAACCAAAGGCCCTAATCCCTTCACAAGCTTGGTGTCAACAAGCTTGCAAGAGCTTATAGATTTTGGTTAAAGATTAGTACAACAAAAATAGCAAAATTAGAAACCTCTTTTTAAGCTTTTTCAAACTTGAAAACCTTACCAAACATAAACGTCCTTGAACCAAATGATTCAAGCACACTTATAACATCAAATGGAACTCAGAATTACCCTTAAACAACACCAACTTTCAAAAACATAAAAAGGAATTACAATTTTCTCAATATACCAACTTTTATAAATTTTAGAAAGGAATTACAATGTTTAAAAGGTAAAACTGGAACAAGGCTCTCTCACAAGTTGAGGAGTCCTTATATAGGCCACAAAGGCTGAGATTACAATGTGAAAACCCTAGGTATGAAGTCCCTAAAATGCCCTTGAATCTTCTAGACGCATTTGTTGTTTGAGCTGTCCAAATTCATCATGGCTGTTCATTTTAGCTTTGTAACCAAGCAAGGAGTGTGGGCTGTTGATTTTCACACCTGGCATTCCTTGTAGGCTAAGTTGTGATGTGATGGGTGGACGTATGAACTGGTTGTTAGCCTTAAAATGTGTGCGACTAACGGAATTATATTAGTTTCAAAGCCGGGATTTGTAGGGACTAATATTGTCATATGTAAAGTCCAAGTCCCGTGCTATATAATCCCCTCCATACTTCCATGGAGGGGTGAGGCTTATCATTTCTTGTCTTACCTTTCTCTCACTAGAATAAAACACACACTTTTATTCTTACTTGTTTCTCTCACTAAAATGGCTAAACACCACTTCTATCCTCCCCGACCTCTAGAACTTTTACCCGTGTTGTTAGTGAATCAATGTTTAACACTGGTGGGACCCTTTGGTGAGTGGAGGTGAGGGTTTTGGGTGTCGGATAGGTTTCTGCATGTGTGAATCACACGTGGGTGTGAGTAATTGGAGTTTACCCTTTATTTAAGTGGTGGGAGTTACTGGGTTCATCATGGTGAATAGTAGTAACTTTTGATCCGAAAATGGGGGAAATGTAAGTGTTTGGCGCAAATTGTGTTTGAAAGTTTCAGTTGTACACCTTTGGCCCTTGTGTTTTGGTGAAATGGATAAAACAAGTTTTTAGCCATCAAACACGTTTTCCTTTGTTAAATAAGTTCTGATTTTCACACTTTGGCCACCAAACTTTTGCAAAAGGTTTTCAAGGGTTATTTTTGCCATGTTTGAATATTTGAGGGACTGATTTTGGACATTCTAGATCTTCAAAGGTCTTCAATGCATCTTTGACTTCATGAGGGACCATAATTGATAATTTAGAATTATTGAGGGACTAAACTTGTCATTTCTTCAAAGTTGAAGGACCATTTTGTAATTTTGACAAACTTAAGGGACCAAACTTGTAATTATGAATTCAAAAGGGTTTTAAGTGTCATTTCTTCATTCATTGAGGATCAATCTTGTATTTCTTCAAGTCTTCAAGGGTTAATCTTGGATAATTCATGAACTAGGGCCCGGTTCTTTGTACGGCTTCGTTTCTCGTGTCCGTTTTTCCTTGTTTCTTGTGATCTTTTGTCTTTTTCACGATATCCATACCTAAAATACACAAGTAAACAAACACAAGAATATATATATGGTATTTTATGACATTTTAGTGCATTAAAAGCCCGAAAAGAACGATGAGATCATGTATAAATGCCATCTCATCACTCCCCCATACTAAGCCATTGTCGTGCCCCCACATAATGCTAGAAAAAAAGTATCTAAGCATCACCAAGATTCCATTTTATTAACCTTTATTGAAAAGTAAAAGACTTGCAAAAATACTACGAAAATGTGTAAAGACATAATGTACGATTTTCATCACGAATGTGACTTTTAGGGTCAAAGAATAGAAACAAGTAAATGTCTCATAGAGTAAACTTCGTCATCCTTGATTGTCATACATTCCATGCTAAGTGCAAAAACGAGATCATTGTTGGTACAAGTCACAAAGCTAACACTACTCATACGTCCAAATTGTGTAATACTTTTTCTCCCCGCAATCCTAGTTATTATAAAAGGAAATGGGTTACTAGCCTTTTTTTAACTATTTGTCATGGATCACAAGTGATTCATATTGACTTATTTGAGTATTTATTAGTCCGAAAGCAAAGTAGCACGATTTAATCGATAGTTAGTCGAAGGACAAAATCTTTTAAAACGGCTTCTCGTGTATCTCCTTAAGTTCATATCTTGGCATAACTCATTTCACGATTTGAGACCTTTCTCGGACCGAGTTGGCATGTACTTCATACTTCAAATCTTGGGAAGACGTTCTTGAAATTATGGTCTTCTTTTCATATATTTGGAATTTCTTCACTTGACATTTTTGAGAGATTCTTCATATTTGGACCACGACTTCATCATTTTTCTTCAATATTTATTTTGGACTTTGATATACAACGATCCGCCTCCTTTTCGGACTTGGATATATTTATCCTCATACCTTGTAAGGGTCTTTTTGGATAGACTTTCTCCATGATCTTTAGGGGAGTAATTGCTTTTCGTCATGTGTCTCGATCCTTCATATTGATTTTGGAATAATGATACTTCACATCATCTTGGATCTTTAGCAACAAAATAGAGCTCCTCATGCCTTGCAAGGGCCTTTTTGGATCTTCACCAATTTTCGCGTCCCGCTTCAATAAGTTATGCCTTGGCTATGAACTCTATTCAACCCCGAGCAACTTTTAAAGGATCTTGCGCTAGAGGCTAAGTAACCTTTTAAATCGTACGACCTTACTTATTGCAATTATTTTTGTTCCTAATGCATTGATCTTATGGGAAGAAAAAGCCACAATTAAAAACATATGAGTTTTTGAAAGAACATTTTCATGTTCTACGTTTAACATGATCACTTGTCTAACTCTATCACTTCTCGTTCTTCATTATATAAAGACCTCTAATTAAAGAGACTCGTGAATACTTAGCCATGCAAGTCAAAATTAAGCCAAATTTGGATTAGCTTTTATTAAGACTAAATCAAATCAAAGTTTTGGGTTTTGAAGCCACCTATAGTATCTTGCACTTTCTTGGACTTTTTCAAGTTTAGAGAATGCATTTTATAGTTCCCTTGATAAGTGACTTTCTAGGATCAATTATAGGAACTTGCGAAAAGTTCTTGTTCTTAACCCGAATGAGCTAAGAATTTCGCGTTTTAAAGTTCCCTATATAAAAGTCTAGCAAAACTTGAATTGAGCGGGTTAAGGAATGTAAAGGGCTCCAAATGCCCATCAAGTCAAAAATTAGCTCTTATCTACCCATCAGAAAGTATACATTCGTGTCTTAAAAACACTTATGAAAACTAAGAAAAATTTTAAAATTTGTCCATTTTTAGCCTTATTATTAACAAAAACAAAACATTAAAAGTTGGAAAACGTGAGGGCGTAACAAAGCAAGTATCTATTCACCCCCCCCATACTAAAAGTAAACATTGTCCTCGATGTTTCGAGTCTAACGGTGGAGCACCCCCATACTAGAGACGAAGAATCGAATGCTTAGATCTAGCATGGAAAGGGTGATCAACAATATATCTAAAGCCGTTTATGAAGTATGCAAAATGATAATTGTTAGAACAATAAAGGATATGTCAATGGATTCGTTAAAAACTTCTTCAAGCAAACGATGGAGGCTCACATAAACGAACACGAGAGTCTTCAATCGTAGATGATGATGATAATCTAGATAACACAATCACAAACAACCACGAGACAACGAGTTGGAAGGGCACAAATCCTCTCATTAGTTATTAGAAAGCATAAAAGGATAAGCATGGGATCTCCCCCACGAGGCACCTCGTTTTTTATTACCGAGTCATGAGCTCGACTTGATCCCCTCAATGCTAATTATCATTGGGGAAGGTGGCTTGGTCGAGATCAACCATTGAAGGAATTTCCCCACCAAAGTAGTGCTTAAGCCAATGTCCATTCACCTTGAAGTTAGGACCATCATCTTGAGCTAGCTCGATGGTCCCATAAGGAAACACTTGTGTAACGGTGAAAGGACCCGACCAACGAGATTTCAATTTCCCGGAAAATATCTTAAGTCTAGAGTTAAAAAGTAACACTTGATCACCAACGTTAAAAACCCGGTTTTTAATTTTTGCATCATGAAACTTCTTAGTCTTTTCTTTGAAAATCAATGAATTTTCATAAGCATTGTCTCTTAGTTCATCCAATTCATTCAATTGTATTTTCCGGTGATCTCCCGCGGTCTTTAAGTCAAAGTTTGCATGCTTAAGGGCCCAATATGCCTTGTGCTCCAATTCAATGGGCAAATGACAATTCTTCCCATAGACTAACTTATAAGGAGTACAACCGATAGGTGTCTTATAAGCGGTCCTAAAGGCCCATAAAGCGTCATCGAGTTTGTCGGACCATGAAGCATGGTTTTCTCCAATCGACCTTTCTAAAATCCTCTTTAAAGCTCGGTTCGAAACCTCGACTTGCCCACTCGTTTGCGGGTGATAAGCCGTAGAAAGACGATGAGTAACTCTATATTTCTTTAAGACCTTCTCGAATTGGTCATTACAAAAATGGGTTCCACGATCGCTTATAATAGCACGAGGGGTTCCGAACCGAGAGAATAGTTGTTTCAAAAACTTCACTACCACACGAGCATCATTAGTAGGTAAAGCCTTAGCTTCCACCCAATTAGATAGGTAGTCCACTGCGACGAGGATATACTGTTACCATGAGACGATGGGAACGGCCCCATAAAGTGTATGCCCCAAATGTCGAAAATCTCACACACTTGAATTATGTTTTGCGCCATTTCATCACGTTGAGACGATTTTCCTTGACGTTGGCACGAATCACACGACTTCACAAGTGCGTGTGCATCACGATAGATAGAAGTCCAAAAGAAGCCGGCATCGAACACTTTCCTAGCCGTGAGATTAGCACCATGGTGACCACCCGTGGGTCCCTCGTGACAAGCTCTAAGGATATTAGAAGCTTCGGCACCAAAAACACAACGTCGAGCGAGTTGATCCGCACAAACCCGAAAGAGATAAGGGTCGTCCCAAAAATAGAACTTGACGTCACGAAAGAATTTTCGCTTTTGTTGTGTCGTCATACCCTTGATTATGAAATTCCCCGCATGGTAATTTGCAATGTCGGCAAACCATGGGGTGGTGTCTTTAGAATTCACTACACCGAGAGTCTCGAGAGGAAATGTTTCGGTGATTTCCTTGTTCTCGAAAACATCTTTGTGAGGATCTTCTAGACGAGAGAGATGATCGGCCGCTAGATTCTCGGCTCCTTTTTTGTCAAGCACGGTGACATCAAATTATTGGAAGAGGAGCATCCAACAAAGCAATCTCGGCTTAGCATCTTGCTTAGCTAAGAGATACTTGATAGCCGAATGGTCGGTATACACGATGCTTTTAGTTAAGACGAGATAAGGTCGGAATTTCTCAAAAGCATAGACCACGGCAAGGAATTCCTTTTCCGTTGTGGTGTACTTTAATTGAGCCTCGGTCATCGTCTTACTAGCATAATGGATAGGACGGAAATGCTTTTCATAACGTTGCCCTAAGACGGCCCTATAGCATAATCACTTGCTTCGCACATGATTTCAAAGGGTAATTCCCAATTAGGAGCAACAAGAATGGGAGCTTTGGTAAGTTTCCTTTTAAGAGTTTCGAAAGATCTAACACAATCCTCATTGAAATTAAAAGGAGCATCCTTCTCGAGAAGGTGTGTCATAGGTCGAGAGATTTTCGAAAAGTCTTTGATGAAACGACGATAAAAGCCCGCGTGGCCTAGGAAACTCCTAACTCCCTTAACGGTTTTGGGATGAGGTAACTTGGCGATGACGTCTACCTTAGCTTTATCGACCTTAATCCCCGCTTTAGAGACCTTATGTCCTAAGACGATTCCTTGTTTACACATGAAATGACATTTTTCCCAATTAAGCACAAGATTGGTTTCATCACAACGTTTTAACATTTGCTCAAGATTAGATAAACACGACGTGAACGAATTGCCAAACACCGAAAAGTCATCCATAAACACTTCCATCGACTTCTCGATCATATCGTGAAAAATGGCCATCATACACCGTTGAAACGTACCCGGTGCATTACAAAGTCCGAAAGGCATCCTACGATAAGCAAATGTTCCATAAGGACACGTAAACGTAGTCTTCTCTTGATCACGAGAGTTGATAGGGATTTGAAAGTAACCGGAAAAACCATCTAAAAAACAATAGAAATCATTTCCCGCTAGTCGCTCCAACATTTGATCCATGAAGGGCAAGGGAAAGTGGTCTTTACGAGTGGCGTCATTTAACTTTCGGTAGTCAATACACACCCTCCAACCGGTCACAACATGAGTGGGAATTAACTCGTTGTTTTCATTAGGCACAACGGTCATTCCTCCCTTTTTAGGGACACAATGGATTGGGCTCACCCATGGGCTATCGGAGATAGGATAAATCATTCCCGCGTCAAGAAGTTTTAGAACTTCCTTTTTAATGACATCGTGAATTTTGGGATTCATCATTCTTTGACTTTGAATTGCGGGTTTGTAGTCCTCCTCCATTAAAATCTTGTGAGTACAAAATTTTGGGTCAATACCCTTAATGTCGGAAATTTTCCACGCAATTGCCCTTTATGGGCTTTAAGAACTTTCAAGAGCTCGGTTTTTTCATCATTAGCAAGAACTCTTGCAATAATAACCGGCAACTTGTCATCACCTTCCAAGAATGCGTATTCAAGGTGAGATGGAAGATCTTTCAATTCAAGGATAGGTGGTTCCTCGATTGAAGATTTTGGTTCAACACTCATAACTTCCATTGGCGGAAGAAACGGTGGAATAGAAGTATCATCACTAATAAACACCTCATCTTCATTGTCGATTTCATTTGAAGTAAAATCGCCTCCTTGGAATGGAGTGAGATTTGGTGTAGAATTAGCAAGAATCGGATCCAAAATAGTGAGATTGCCATTTGACGAGCTATCGGAAAAACCTAACACTTCTTGTGAAAACTCATCGCAAACCACATCAACTAAGTCGATGTGATTGATGGTAGCGATTGCATAAACATGAGAAGGTTTTGAGTTTTGAGTAGCGTTTATAACAAGTTCCTCTTCGTTGAATCTCAAAGTGATAGTTCTTGCATGAACGTCGATAAGCGATCTCGAGGTGTCTAAAAATGGACGACCTAAAATTAGAGGAACTTGAGGATCCGCGGGGATGTCAACTACTATAAAATCAACGGGATAGTAGAACTTCCCCACTTTCACGAAAACATCTTCGGCTACTCCACAAGCTAAAATCATAGAATGATCGGCCGTCTCGATAGACATGTTCGAAGGAGTAAGAGCCGGAAGCGAAAGCGATTTCCATATGGAAAATGGCATCAAATTAATGCTCGCACCAAGATCGGCCAAGGCGAGGCATTCTTTCAAATCTTGTATGTCACAAGGAATGAGAAACTTTCCGGGGTCACCAACTTTTTCCGATATGCGGTTAAGATAAACCGAAGAACAATTAGCAAGCTTTGAAAGCTTTTCCTTATCGCTCATCATACTTTTAAAAGTGGAAGCGAAACGAGGCATGTATAACAATGCGTCGGCTAAACTTACATCAAAATGAACTTGTTGAAACATTTTTATAAAAAGCTCGATTTGTTGTTTGTTACGTTCTTGTAATTTCTCTTTGTTTCGTCTCGAAGGGTAAGGTAAAGGTGGTGTGGGTTGGACATTAGGCAACGGCCTTGGAAACTCGGGTTCCACAATTGGTATTGGTTCAACCGTAGGTGTGGTATGAGCGGTACTTCGTGGGCTTGTAATATGCTCCTTTTCGACCATCACCTCGGGTTCTTTCTCGATTTCCTTATCCGTAGAAGTACTTGGACGAGAGATTGGTTCCTTGAAAGTTTTACCACTTCGTGTAGTAATAACCTTAATTCTCCCATTCGGGTTTGCAATGGTATCACTAGGAAGACCACCCGAGGAAGAGGGTTTACACATGATTACTTCAAACATTTTTTCCATTAGGTCTTCAAATTTTGATTGCCTTAAATCCGCTTTTAACAATTCTTGCTTAATCTCATGTTGTCCTTGTTCCATCTTTTGTTGGTTTTGTTGAAGACATTGAACATTTCCTTCCATTTTATTTGCATGAGTTTTAAGTTCATTAGCAAGTTCGTTTTTAAGTTTGTTTTTAAGCTCGTTTTTCAACTCGGATCTTAAGCTAATCATCTCACGTTGCATGTCATCAAATTTAGCATAATTTTCTTTAGCATAATCCAAAAATTCTCCTTGAAGATTTTTAGTGTGAGCGTTTTGAAAACCTTGTGTAGTGTTTTGAAAATCACGGTTTTGGTTTTGATTAGTAACTTGTCCATTCCCACTTTGATAATTCCCTTTGTTGTAGTTACGTGAATTGCCTTGATAATTACCACCTTGATTGTTGTTTCGATAGTTATTAGCATTTTGATTTGGTGGAGCTTGATTTGGGCGGGAACCTTGGCCGTTTTGGTTATAAGTTCCCGTTGCTACGTAAGCACTCGAAGTGTTACCACCGGCGGTAATGCACTCGGAAAGATCATGAGCTCCACCACAAGACAAATAACTTTTTTCAACCGCTTTAAGCGAAGCGGAATTCAAAGCCTCTTGAGCTTTCCAATGAGTCATAAGATTAGCAAATCTATCGAAAAACTGATTTTCCTCATTATCTTCATCATGTAAGGCATTAATGCTACGAGACGATGACGACGATGACGAACCCAAATTGGCAACACTCGGTGTGTTACGAGGGCTATAAACCTTAGATCTATTCTCGATAATCTTTAAAGCTTCATGATGACACTGCTTTTATACATAGTCTCATCGTCCAAATTGGGCTAAAAATGCATTAAATATCATCAAAATACCCAAATATATGCTTGTGTTTGTTGCTTGTGTATTTTAGGTATGGATATTGAGAAAATGGCAAAAGATCACAAGAATCATTCAATAACGAACACGGGAAACGAAGCCGTACAATGAACCGGACCCGAATGATGATTTTGTAAAAATGCCCTTGAAGTTTGAAGATTGTACAACTTTAGTCCCTCATCTTTGAAGATTTGTCATACTTGGTCCTTGAAGAATCATTTTGTACAAGATAGAACCCTCATGTTTGAAGACTTTACAAGTCAGGCCCTTGAAGAATGCCAATTTTGCACTAAAGGTCCTTGAGAAAAGTATTTAAAAATGAATGTGCCAAATATGACAAAAGTGCAAAAGTTATAACAAGGGATTTAAGAGATGTTGAAAGACAACTTGATATGAACAAAAAGTGGAAGCCAAGGGACTTGTTTTGCCTTAAAGTAAACCCAAACCCATCACAACCCGGCTGGAGCCCATGTTTAACCCACCTAGCCCAATACTCTTACCCTAACCCGACCCATACTTAAACCCCAGTCAAACCAGTCAACAAGTTAACATATTAAATCAGTTTTTTTAAATAAAATAAAACGAGTTATAATATGATTTACTTTCCCAGTTTTCACTCCCTTTCACCCTAATCCCTCACCTCTCACTCTCATAAACCCTAATACTCACCCAGATCCAATTACTTAAACCCTTCAAGGAAACCCTAATTAAGTTTAGGGTTAATCAACACCACCCCCACAACCAACAAACCCACATGCCAGATAATGACATTTCATACCCATGTCCCCTATTCAGTTGCTATTGGTCACGGGTCAAGACAACAAGACAGATTTTGAAGACCAAATCAACGTCTCAAAACCATTCCGTGTCCCCCAAATCAAAATGAAGGCTCAGGATCAAAGATTCCATCTGCGCATCACATGTTTACCTCAAAAAGACACCAGAAGAAATTCAAATTAAGCATCTCATCAGCATATTCGCATCTTCATCAAGGGTAAATTTGGAAACTCAGTAGATTAGGTTTTCTTTTGTTTTCAATTCTAGAACAATCTGAGGGGGCCTATAAATGAGGACCGACCTGTGGTACCCATTTTCCTTTGTCTCGGATTTTTTGTAATTTACTCTTTTATGAATGAAAAGTTTGAAGTTTTTAAAAATCATCCGAGTTCCAATTTATTTTATGTTTTATGATTTAAGTTAATGTTTTTAAATTTGAGTTGGGGTTTTCTTGTTTGAGTTAATCAGTAAGTGTGTAGAAGTGCTTTCAAAATTTTCTTGTTTTAAGTTATCATCAGTTTCATTTAAGTGTTTGAAGTGCTTAAAAAGATTCTAAAAAAAAAACAAACAAGCAGGGTGTGTTTATTTATTTGTTGAGCTAACAATCCTAGAACTCAGTTCTTGGATTCATTTGTCTTTTCTTAGCAGAATTCCCTTTCATTCATGGTGATTCGGTTCAGTTGTTGAACCCCAACGAACACCCCCTCAATACTTTATCGTCCAAGACACCCCTGTCTCGAACCTAGTAGTTGGTCGAGGTCAGGGGAGCTTAGCTGACCCCTGTTGGACGTAAACAGGGGTAGGTATCATAGTCTCTTTACTCGACTTTTTTCTTATTTTTCTAGTTGCTCAGTGTTTAAATGTTCTAGAGTACTTTTTTCTTGCGTGATTTTGCTTGAAGAGACTCTGCTGATTATTCTTGTTCAAATCTCTGCTTGAATTCATGCTTGTTAAGTAAAGTCGGGTTTAAGTTAAAAATTGCTAGGTGTCGGTATCAATTTTGAAGTTTTGATAGTTTCAAGTTTATGCTTTTTGTTAACCTTAAGATTTGTTAAAACTGACGTGTTAAGTTTGATAATCTCGTTTGAATGATTGTTGTCTGTCCAGTTCAGTAATTTAAGGGGTCTGAATGTGGATCGGTAAGTTCTTGAGTATAATCAGTAAGATTTAATAGGTTTTGTTCTTCTCATTTAGTCTATTTAAACTGATTAGGTGATTAGATACATCAGCTTAGGTTTGTTGCGATAACTGTTTAGGCTTGGTTGTTCCCAATCTAAGTTGCTTTGGTCATGCTTAGGGATTGCCTGCTGATTTTTTATTTTATTTTTTTAGTCACGTATTCTATTTATGTTGGTTCATGTTAGAAGTGAGTTGCGCATTTTGATTAATCTGCTATTTAGAGTGTGACTGGTTTAGTTAGTTTATGCTAGATTCGGATATAGGATGCATAGTATCGCTTGGATTTCACCTGCATAAGCTGCCAAACTTGACCACGTATTTGATTGCTAAATTGGTTGGTTTTTGCATAAGAAGTGCTTGCGCCCTTGTTTCCTGATTATTTGCTTGCATTAGTTTTAGTCCGAGTTTGCTTCTTTCGCTTTCTGCTTGCTTTATACGCCCCCACACGCCAACTGCAGGTGAGGGGGTTTTGTCTGTCCAAAGAGAACACTAAACAGAGAAAAAAGGGGGCATTTGCCCACAGTTAACAAAAAGAAAAAAAAGGAAAGAGTGAACTGTGTAATCTGGGGGTTTTGAGCGTGGAATTAAGGCTGAATTGAGTGTTTTTGATCTTGCATTTGGTGTTTTGGGAGTTGCCAGGATACTGAAACAAGAAGGGTAAAAAGAAAATATAAAAAAAAAATATTTTAAAAATTTTTGGCGTGGCCAAGACTCGAACCTGCGCCACCACTGCCAAAGCACACACACACTACCGCTCGCCCTGGGGACTTTGACTGGTAATCTCTTGCATAGTTAAATACTTAAGGTCATTCTAATTGGGCTTATTTAAATAAGTCGTGGCCTTTTAAGCCATTTGTGGCTTATTGGATAAGCGTTTTTGCTCCTATTTAGTTTTCCTAGGAAAGTTATTCAGTTTAGGATTTTTATAAACCAAGTTTGTATTTTTCCTTTTATTTATTTATTTTTTATGCATTTTTCTTTACCCGGTTTTTAATAAATAGTTTAAAAATAGTAAAAAGTAGTTTTAATTTTTAGAAAAATAATTTTTAAGTTTTAATTTAATAACTTGAGGTTTACATCTAGTTAGATTTTCAAAAACTTTAATTTTCAATTTTATTTTATTTTAGGGTTTTTTGTTAAATTTAAAAATTAATATAAAATTAATTAAAAGGTTTTAGGAACTTTTATTTTCATTTTTATCTTATTTACATTAATTAGGATTTTTAGAAATTTTTTAGAATTTATTTTATAAACTTTTTATTTTCTTGAATATTTTATTATTATTTTATTGCTAAAAGTAGAAAGTTTTATTTTTCTACATTTTTCATTTTTCCTATCTCAATTAGCATTAATTAGGACTTTTACAATTTTTAGAATATTTTTATAGCCTTTAGATTTATTTTTATAATTAGTTTAAGTTTAATTAGTTTTAAATCATTTTAAATAGTTTTTAGGGTTTTAAAAATAGTTTAATTTGGTTTTAAAATTTTTAAAAATAGTTTTTAGCTTAATTAGGTCATTTTTGAGGTTTACAAACTATAAAATCTTGTTTAGGGCTTTTTAATATTTAAAAGTGATTTTTAGGGCTTTAATTAGCATTAAAAAGTCATTATCTAATTAATTAAAAGGTTTTAGCAAGTTTGGATTTTTTGTAAACTCTTAGAATATTATTTGGGATTTTTAGTAATTTTTAGGAATTTTTAGGTTAAAATTTGATTTTTGGCACTATTTATGGTTTTACGTTTTCGCCTTTTTCGTCGTAGTTTAATCCGTTTTCATAACCGTCTTTCTCTTCTAATCCCATTTCTTTCTCAATCAATATAATCACAAACATTAATCAACTCTTAACACAACGCACTTGTCTCCTTGGGAAACGAACTTGGACTTCACTTGGGTCATTAGTGCTCGGTTTTCCTAAACCGACACTTAATACTACCACTATTTGTACTTCCTTTTCCTAAAGGTCGTATTTTACTACAATCATTTTGGCGCCGCTACCGGGGAGGCGTGTTGTGTTTTAGTTGAACCATTGTTGTTTTTATATATAGCCATAAAAGTAATTGTATTAGTAGCACTCTACTAATACGTATTATCGGATTTTCGTTTTTTGTGAATATTATTAATATATTGTATACGTAGAACAATAAATTTATAAGTACTCCAAATACGTGAGCAATCACAACCTTGATTCGGGATTTCATCACTCGATCATTGTATTCGAATCTCAAACCAAAGAAAAAGGCAAAATTAGATAAATACTTTCGAGAAGCTCGATTTTGAGAAATACAAACTATAAGGCGGTTGTATTTCACGACCTAAAGGAAAAAGGCTCTTAAGTGCTTCGCGCCGCCTTGTTTCCTCCGCTTGCTTGTGCGTATTTTGATTTTGAAAGCTAATCGAGGGTTTTGCCGCCCAAAGTATTACTAAGTATCATATATATTTTCTTGGTTTCATTTGATTAAACCCTCTTGAACGATTTGGTGTTCCACCATCGTTCTAAAGTCATCGAAGGCGTTCACTTCACGTGATCGTTTTCATTCCTTGAGGCTTCTTTAATCGAGAGATTTGATTAAGGAGGAGATTTGTAGATTTGTGTCTACTAATACATTCCAAAAATCCAAAAAAAGTTAAAAACAATAAAAAACCACAAAAAAATTGAAAAAATAAAAACACCAAAAAGAATCTTCTTTGCTCGCCTTCTCGTTGTACGTGACGTTTATGCTCACTCGTAACAAAGCAAGACGTGCACGTAAACGAAAGAACAAAACTCCCACTCCAACTCATTCTAGTGAGGAGTCTCCTATTGACGAACCCATTGTAGTGAAAGAAGCACCCATGGCTAATCGAACTATGATGGAGTTACTTCAAGCACCCACCGAGGGTTATGGAGAAGCGATTGTGATTCCCGCTATCCTTGCGGAGAATTTTGAGGTTAAGACGGGTTTATTGTCCATGATTCAAAACAACAAGTTTCGAGGTGACGAAAAGGACAACCCTCATAACCACATTCGCCAATTTAATCGTCTCACCGCCACGTGCAAGTTTAAGGACGTCTCAAACGACTCGATTAAGATGATGCTTTTTCCGTATTCCTTAGCGGGGCCCGCAAAAATTTGGTTAGAGAAAGAGCCACCCAATTCTATATTGACGTGGAAGGATCTCGTCTCAAAATTCGTGAACCAATTTTTTCCGCCCTCTAAGACTACGCACTTGAAAAACGAGATTTCAAAGTTTTCACAAGAGTATAATGAAAGTTTTTCAACGGCTTGGAATAGATTTAAGGAAATGTTGCACGAATGTCCTCATCATGGTTTTTCCGACTTGCATCAAATAGACACGTTTTACAATGGCTTGAACGATCATGAGCGTGATTATCTTAATGCCGCCGCGGGTGGTAATTTCTTATGTAAGACGGTCGAAGAAGCATTGTTAATCATTGAGAATAGGTCTAAGGTGTATAGTCCTCGTAGCACGTCGAGTGTTCGTAAGACTTCGTCTTCGTCTTCGCCTTCATTGTCACACACCGTTGATGCTTGTCAAGTCGAGGCTAATTTGGAGAACAAAATTTTTGATATAGTGAAAGGATTGTTAGTTGAGTTTAAAGTTGGTGAACAACCCGCTCCCGCTACGATTAAAGCGGTTGAGGTTTCTTGTATGTATTGTGGTGGAGCTCACGATTATTCCGAGTGCATTACCAACGGTGGTAACACTTCGAGTGCCTTCGCGGCCGCAGGAACTTATAACCAAAACGGTCAAGTTCCTAGCACTAATCAATTGACTCCACCGGGTTTTTCACCAAATCAAAATGCGAACAATTATCGAAACAATCAAGTTGGTTACCAAAGCAATCAAAGGAACAATTTTAAGGGTAATAACAACTATGGAAATCAAGGGAGTAGTAGTAGCCAATTGCAAAATCAAAATCAAAACCGTAATTTTCAAAACACGAGTCAAGGTCTTCAAAATGCTTACACTAAAGAACTTCCAATGGACTTTGTGAATTACGCCACGGCAAATGATAAGATTTTGGAAAACATTCAAGAGCAATTGGCTAATCAAGCTAGGGACACGGCTAAGAACGCAAAGGAGTTAGCTAATTTTGTTAAGGAAAATCTAGCCATGAGAAATGAATTGAAAAATGATTTTGCTAACCAAATTCGAGGTCAAAACAACAAGATAGAGCAAAGTCATGCTAGGCTTGAACAAAGAATTGACCAAAAAGCCGCTAGCCAAGATTTGAAGTTTAATAGTCAAGATGCTAAGCTTAACGCCATTTTAGAAGCCGTCATAGGAAACAAAGCCTCTACTTCGAGTGGTCTACCTAGTAACACCGTTTCAAACCCGAAGGGAGAGATGAAAGTGATTACCACACGTAGTGGTAAGACACTTAAAGAACCATCTCCTCAACCAATTACTCCAACGGTGGAGGAAGTTGAGGAAGAACCCGAGGTGGTGGTCGAAAAGGAGCATATTTCAAGCCCACAAAGTACCGCTCATGCCACACCTACGGTTGACCCATCACCCATATTGGAACCCGAGATTCCAAAGGCTATGCCTATGCCCCAACCCACACCACCCTTGCCTTACCCATCGAGACTTAGGAAGGAGAAACGACAAGAGCGCGACAACTACCAATTTGAGCTTTTTATGAAAATGTTTCGTGATTTGCACTTTAATGTGAGTTTCGCCGATGCTTTGGTCATGATGCCTCGATTTGCCGCTAACTTTAAGAGTATGTTGAACAACAAGGAGAAATTTCACCAAATGTCTAGTTGTTCGTCGGTTTATCTTAATCGCATACCTCAAAAAGTCAGTGATCCCGGTAAATTTTTGATCCCTTGTGCCATTCAAGATATGGAAGAATGCTATGCCTTGGCCGATCTTGGTGCTAGCATTAACTTGATGCCACTTGCAATCTTCAAGTCGCTCAATCTTCGTAATCTTACTCCTTCACGAATGTCAATTGAGTTGGCCGACCATTCCACGATTCTCGCATGTGGTTTGGCGGAAGACGTTTTTGTGAAAGTGGGGAAGTTCTACTATCCCGTAGACTTTATTGTTGTTGACATCCCCACGGATCCTCAAGTTCCTCTTATTTTAGGTCGTTCGTTTTTAGATACGTCTATGGCTTTAATTGATGTGCATGCTAGAAAGATCACCTTACGTTTCAACGACGAGGAACTTGTTATAAACGTAACTCAAAATTCTCAACTTTCTCATGTTTATTCCGTTGCTACCATAAACCTCGTTGATATGATCGACGTGGTTTGCGAGGAATTTTCACAAGAAGTTTTAGGGTTTGGTGATGAAGAAACTAGTGGCAATCCCACTATGTTAGATCCAATTCTTGATAATTCGACACCAACCTTCACTCCTTTCGAAGGTGGTGGTTTTACGTTGGAAGAATGTAATGTTCCACGTACTTGTGACGAAGACCTCGACAACGATGAGGACTTCTCGATTATCAAGGATTTTCTCAACGATTTCCCATTTCCTCCACTCGAGGAGGTTATGAGTATCGAGCCCAAATCTTCACTTAAGGAACCACCTATCCTTGAGTTGAAAGATTTACCTCCTCACCTCGAGTATGTCTATTTGGAGGAGGACGACAAGTTTCCGGTTATTATTGCGAAGGATCTTTCGAATAATGAAAAAACCGCACTTGTCGATGTTCTTAAGGATCACAAAGGGGCGATTGCGTGGAAGTTATCCGACATTAAGGGAATCGATCCCAAGTTTTGTACACACAAAATCTTAATGGAGGAGGATTTCAAGCCAACAATCCAAAGTCAAAGGAGGGTGAACCCCAAGATTCACGATGTCATCAAAAAAGAGGTCCTTAAACTCCTTGACGCGGGAATGATTTACCCTATTTCCGATAGCCCTTGGGTGAGTCCTATTCATTGTGTCCCTAAAAAGGGAGGGATGACCATTGTGCCAAACGATGCCAACGAGTTGATTCCCACTAGACTCGTGACCGGATGGAGAGTGTGCATTGACTATCGAAAGTTGAATGAAGCCACTCGAAAAGACCATTTTCCCTTGCCCTTCATGGACCAAATGCTGGAGCGTCTTGCGGGAAACGATTTTTATTGCTTTCTAGATGGTTTTTCCGGTTACTTCCAAATTCCCATCGATCCTCGTGATCAAGAAAAAACTACGTTTACGTGTCCATATGGAACGTTTGCCTATCGTAGAATGCCATTCGGACTTTGTAATGCACCGGGAACTTTTCAACGATGCATGATGGCTATTATTCATGATATGATCGAGAAAACGATGGAAGTCTTCATGGATGACTTTTCCGTGTTTGGTGATTCTTTCACTTCGTGTTTGTCGAACCTTGAGAGAATGTTAAAACGTTGTGAGGAAACCAACCTTGTGCTCAATTGGGAAAAGTGTCATTTTATGGTTAAGAGTGGAATCGTCTTAGGGCACAAGGTCTCGAAAGCGGGGATTGAGGTAGATCAAGCTAAGGTAGACGTCATCGCCAAATTACCTCATCCCAAAACCGTTAAGGGAGTTAGGAGTTTCCTAGGCCACGCGGGCTTTTATCGTCGATTCATCAAGGATTTTTCAAAGATTTCTCGACCCATTACACATCTTCTTGAAAAAGAGGCACGTTTTGTCTTTGACGAAGATTGTGTACGAGCCTTTGAGATCCTTAAGAGGAAACTTACCGAAGCTCCCATTCTCGTTGCTACAAATTGGAACCTCCCCTTTGAACTAATGTGTGATGCTAGTGATTACGCTATTGGGGCCGTTTTGGGGCAACGTCATGATAAGCACTTCTTGCCTATTCACTATGCTAGCAAGACGATGACCGAGGCTCAACTTAAATACACTACAACGGAAAAGGAGTTCCTTGCCGTGGTGTATGCATTTGAGAAATTCCGACCTTATCTCGTCTTGACGAAATGCATAGTGTATACGGACCATTCGGTTATTAAGTATCTCATGGCGAAGCAAGATGCTAAGCCGAGATTACTTCGTTGGATTCTCCTCCTTCAAGAATTTGATCACAAAAGCGTTGACAAAAAGGGAGCCGAGAATCTAGCGGCCGATCATCTCTCTCGTTTGGAAGATCCTCACCAAAGTGTTTACGAGCCCAAGGAAATCACCGAAACATTTCCGCTTGAGACACTTGGTGTAGTGAATTCTAAGCTTGATTCTTCCACCCCATGGTTTGCGGATTTTGCAAATTACCATGCGGGTAACTTCATCATTAAGGGTATGACGACTCAAGAAAAACGAAAATTCTTTCGTGACGTCAAGTTCTACTTTTGGAACGACCCTTACTTGTTTCGAACTTGTGCGGATCAAATCATCCGACGTTGTGTATTTGGCACCGAAGCTTCTAACATCCTTAGAGCTTGCCATGAGGGACCCACGGGTGGTCACCACGGTGCTAATCTCACGGCTAAGAAGGTGTTTGATGCCGGCTTCTTTTGGCCTACTATTTACCGAGATGCACAAGATCTTGTGAAGTCATGTGATGCATGCCAACGACAAGGAAAAGCCTCACAAAAAGATGAAATGCCACAAAATATCATTCAAGTATGTAAGATCTTTGACGTTTGGGGCATAGACTTTATGGGGCCGTTCCCATCATCTCGTGGTAATAAGTACATTCTCGTTGCGATTGACTACCTTTCTAAGTGGGTGGAGGCAAAGGCCTTGCCCACCAATGATGCTCGTGTGGTAGTCAAGTTTTTGAAGCAATTGTTTTCTCGGTTTGGAACCCCTCGTGCGATCATAAGCGATCGTGGAACCCATTTTTGTAATGACCAATTCGAAAGAGTCTTAAGGAAATATGGGGTTACACATAGTCTTTCTACGGCTTATCACCCACAAACGAGTGGGAAAGTCGAGGTTTCAAACCGAGCTTTGAAAAGGATCTTGGAGAGATCCGTAGGAGAAAACCGACAATCTTGGTCGGATAAGTTGGACGATGATTTATGGGCCTTTAGGACCGCTCATAAGACGCCCATTGGGTGCACTCCCTATAAGCTTGTGTATGGAAAGAATTGTCATTTACCTATCGAGTTAGAACACAAGGCTTATTGGGCCCTAAAGCATTGTAATGATGATATGGAGACCGCGGGAAAACACCGGAAAATGCAATTAAATGAATTGGATGAATTGAGGGATATTGCTTATGAAAATTCATTGATTTATAAGGAAAAAACTAAAAAGTTGCATGATTCTAAAATTAAAAACCGGGTTTTTAACATTGGGGATCAAGTTTTGCTTTTTAATTCAAGATTGAAAATCTTTTCCGGTAAGTTGAAATCCCGTTGGTCCGGTCCATTCACCGTGACGCAAGTGTTTCCGTATGGGACCATCGAGCTAGCTCAAGATGATGGTCCTAACTTCAAGGTGAATGGACATAGGTTGAAGAACTACTTTGGTCGGGAAGTTCCATCCTTGAACTACCTCGACCAAGTCACCTTCCCCAATGATAATTAGTATTGAGGGGATCGAGTCGAGCTCATGACTCGGTAATCAAAAACGAGGTGCCTCGTGGGGGAGTCCCATGCTTATCCTATGTACATATTATCGCTTTCTTAGTCTAATGTAGCTTACGTGTGGGGATTTGTGCCCTTCCAACCTTTGTTCCGTGGTTGTTTGTGATATGTGGTTTTTAGATCATGATCTTCACGATTGGAGCCTCTCGTGTTCGTTTTATGGGAGCACTCGATCATTTGCTTTGGAGACGTTTCTCAATATCCATGATATATCCTTTTGATGTTCTAACCTTAGATTTTTAGCACACTTCATAAACGGCTTTAAATTTATTGGTTACACCCTTTCCATGCTAGATTAGGCATTCGACTACGTCTCTAGTATGGGGGTGTTTGCACCCCTAGACTCGAAACATTGAGGACAATGTTTAACTTTAGTATGGGGGGTGAATAGATACTTGCCTTGCCAAACCTTCACGCTTTCCAAATTTTATCGTTTTGTTTATCGTTTTGTTGCAAAATAAGGCTAAAAATGGCCAAATTTTAAAAATTTTCTCATGTTTTATAAGTGTTTGAAGACACGAATGTAGATTTTCCGATGGCGAGAATAAGAGTAATTTTTGACTCGACCGTGCGTGTTGAGCACTTAGCTTTGATTCCTTAACTACACATTAGGCTAAGTCTCTCAAATGAGGACGAGAAATGATAGAGTTAATTATAAGTTACTATGCTAAACGTAGAGTACTCGTATTCTTTCAAAAACTCATGTGTTCTCGTTGTTTGCTTATTCTCCCTTCGCTTGTAAATATTTTTTGCTTAATAAATATTGACTTAGCGGTTTAGTTAGGATTGTTGGGTTTCTAGTCTTTTTTAGTAGCTTCCGTGTAATTAAATTGGGAAGACATTAAGGTATCGCCAGCGTCACGGTTTTGAAGTATTGGCACCCCAATAATCGAAAGCTTCACCCAATAATAAGATTTCAAGTGCTCACCTAAATCAAGCAAACAATTTGAAGCCCCACAAGGCCTAAAATCTATGCAAAATTGAAAGTGAATCAAGCCTTAATCTTCGAAGATTTAAAGATCCAAAATTCACTTTAGCGTGAGGATATACGTCTTTGGCTAATAAAACCACCGATGAGGCGGATAATAAAAGGCAAGGCAAGACCGAAGTCATAATAAAAGCTTCATGGCGAAGTTGAATAAAAGATGGAGGTAAACCAAAGATAATAAGGCCCTTCCGTTAGGGGGCGTATAAAAGTCTTGGTAATAAGTCTCATGTTCAAAACCGTTATAAAACCGTGTTTATCGATTCTTCTTGTCAACTTAATTTTTTAACATCGTTGTCTATTAGGAGGGGTTATTGATTTGATGGTCTTGATTAGACCGTTAGGACTCTATTTTTAGACCTAAATCTCTATTATCGCATAAGTCAACAATGTATCCTCGTGAAACATTTAAGACAAAATAAAATATAAGAGATACAACTTAGGAATAATGGGAGAATAAGTACGTGATTAGGGCATATGAGTAGTGTTAGCATTACTAACTTATAATGACAATGATCTCGTTTCACGCTTAGCATGGAATTAGGGTGAAAATCAAGGACGATGAAATTATTTCTAACGAAGCATTCACGTGTTCTTATTCTATGAACCTAAACGTCCCATTTTGCGATGAAAATCATACATTATGTCTAAAACGCAAGTAGTAGCAATAGTAGTAGTGTAGCTAGTTTATTATTCAATAAAGTGAATAAAAATGAATTTTGGAGATGCTTTGATACTTAATTCTAGCATTGCGTGAGGGCACGGCAATGGTTTAGTATGGGGGAGTGACGAGACTGCTTTTATACATAGTCTCATCGTCCAAATTGGGCTTAAAATGCATTAAATATCATCAAAATACCCAAATATATGCTTGTGTTTGTTGCTTGTGTATTTTAGGTACGGATATTGAGAAAATGGCAAAAGATCACAAGAATCATTCAATAACGAACACAGGAAACGAAGCCGTACAATGAACCGGACCCGAATGATGATTTTCCAAAAATGCCCTTGAAGTTTGAAGATTGTACAACTTTAGTCCCTCATCTTTTAAGATTTGTCATACTTGGTCCTTGAAGAATCATTTTGTACAAGATAGAACCCTCATGTTTGAAGACTTTACAAGTCAGGCCCTTGAAGAATGCCAATTTTGCACTAAAGGTCCTTGAGAAAAGTATTTAAAAATGAATGTGCCAAATATGACAAAAGTGCAAAAGTTATAACAAGGGATTTAAGAGATGTTGAAAGACAACTTGATATGCACAAAAAGTGGAAGCCAAGGGACTTGTTTTGCCTTAAAGTAAACCCAAACCCATCACAACCCGGCTGGAGCCCATGTTTAACCCACCTAGCCCAATACTCTTACCCTAACCCGACCCATACTTAAACCCCAGTCAAACCAGTCAACAAGTTAACATATTAAATCAGTTTTTTTAAATAAAATAAAACGAGTTATAATATGATTTACTTTCCCAATTTTCACTCCCTTTCACCCTAATCCCTCACCTCTCACTCTCATAAACCCTAATACTCACCCAGATCCAATTACTTAAACCCTTCAAGGAAACGCTAATTAAGTTTAGGGTTAATCAACACCACCCCCACAACCAACAAACCCACATGCCAGATAATGACATTTCATACCCATGTCCCCTATTCAGTTGCTATTGGTCACGGGTCAAGACAACAAGACAGATTTTGAAGACCAAATCAACGTCTCAAAACCATTCCGTGTCCCCCAAATCAAAATAAAGGCTCAGGATCAAAGATTCCATCTGCGCATCACATGTTTACCTCAAAAAGACACCAGAAGAAATTCAAATTAAGCATCTCATCAGCATATTCGCATCTTCATCAAGGGTAAATTTAGAAACTCAATAGATTAGGTTTTCTTTTATTTCCAATTCTAGAACAATCTGAGGGGGCCTATAAATGAGGACCGACCTGTGGTACCCATTTTCCTTTGTCTCGGATTTTTTGTAATTTACTCTTTTATGAATGAAAAGTTTGAAGTTTTTAAAAATCATCCGAGTTCCAATTTATTTTATGTTTTATGATTTAAGTTAATGTTTTTAAATTTGAGTTGGGGTTTTCTTGTTTGAGTTAATCAGTAAGTGTGTAGAAGTGCTTTCAAAATTTTCTTGTTTTAAGTTATCATCAGTTTCATTTAAGTGTTTGAAGTGCTTAAAAAGTTTCTAAAAAAAACAAACAAGCAGGGTGTGTTTATTTATCTGTTGAGCTAACAATCCTAGAACTCAGTTCTTGGATTCATTTGTCTTTTCTTAGCAGAATTCCCTTTCATTCATGGTGATTCGGTTCAGTTGTTGAACCCCAACGAACACCCCCTCAATACTTTATCGTCCAAGACACCCCTGTCTCGAACCTAGTAGTTGGTCGAGGTCAGGGGAGCTTAGCTGACCCCTGTTGGACGTAAACAGGGGTAGGTATCATAGTCTCTTTACTCGACTTTTTTCTTATTTTTCTAGTTGCTCAGTGTTTAAATGTTCTAGAGTACTTTTTGCTTGCGTGATTTTGCTTGAAGAGACTCTGCTGATTATTCTTGTTCAAATCTCTGCTTGAATTCATGCTTGTTAAGTAAAGTCGGGTTTAAGTTAAAAATTGCTAGGTGTCGGTATCAATTTTGAAGTTTTGATAGTTTCAAGTTTATGCTTTCTGTTAACCTTAAGATTTGTTAAAACTGACGTGTTAAGTTTGATAATCTCGTTTGAATGATTGTTGTCTGTCCAGTTCAGTAATTTTAAGGGGTCTGAATGTGGATCGGTAAGTTCTTGAGTATAATCAGTAAGATTTAATAGGTTTTGTTCTTCTCATTTAGTCTGTTTAAACTGATTAGGTGATTAGATACATCAGCTTAGGTTTGTTGCGATAACTGTTTAGGCTTGGTTGTTCCCAATCTAAGTTGCTTTGGTCATGCTTAGGGATTGCCTGCTGATTTTTTTTTAGTCACGTATTCTATTTATGTTGGTGCATGTTAGAAGTGAGTTGCGCATTTTGATTAATCTGCTATTTGGAGTGTGACTGGTTTAGTTAGTTTATGCTAGATTCGGATATAGGATGCATAGTATCGCTTAGAATTCACCTGCATAAGCTGCCAAACTTGACCACGTATTTGATTGCTAAATTGGTTGGTTTTTACATAAGAAGTGCTTGCGCCCTTGTTTCCTGATTATTTGCTTGCATTAGTTTTAGTCCGAGTTTGCTTCTTTCGCTTTCTGCTTGCTTTATACGCCCCCCACACGCCAACTGCATGTGAGGGGGTTTTGTCTGTCCAAAGAGAACACTAAACAGAGAAAAAAGGGGGCATTTGCCTACTGTTAACAAAAAGAAAAAAAAGAAAGAGTGAACTGTGTAATCTGGGGGTTTTGAGCGTGGAATTAAGGCTGAATTGAGTGTTTTTGATCTTGCATTTGGTGTTTTGGGAGTTGCCAGGATACTTAAACAAGAAGGGTAAAAAGAAAATTAAAAAAAAAAAATTTTTAAAAATTTTGGCGTGGCCAGGACTCGAACCTGCGCCATCACTGCCAAAGCACACACACACTACCGCTCGCCCTGGGGACTTTGACTGGTAATCTCTTGCATAGTTAAATACTTAAGGTCATTCTAATTGGGCTTATTTAAATAAGCCGTGGCCTTTTAAACCATTTGTGGCTTATTGGATAAGCGTTTTTGCTCCTATTTAGTTTTCCTAGGAAAGTTATTCAGTTTAGGATTTTTATAAACCAAGTTTGTATTTTTCCTTTTATTTATTTATTTTTTATGCATTTTTCTTTACCCGGTTTTTAATAAATAGTTTAAAAATAGTAAAAAGTAGTTTTAATTTTTAGAAAAATAATTTTTAAGTTTTAATTTAATAACTTGAGGTTTACATCTAGTTAGATTTTCAAAAACTTTAATTTTCAATTTTATTTTATTTTAGGGTTTTTTGTTAACTTTAAAAATTAATATAAAATTAATTAAGAGGTTTTAGGAACTTTTATTTTCATTTTTCTCTTAGTTACATTAATTAGGATTTTTAGAAATTTTTTAGAATTTATTTTATAAACTTTTTATTTTCTTGAATATTTTATTATTATTTTATTGCTAAAAATAGAAAGTTTTATTTTTCTACTTTTTTCATTTTTCCTATCTCAATTAGCATTAATTAGGACTTTTACAATTTTTAGAATATTTTTATAGCCTTTAGATTTATTTTTATAATTAGTTTAAGTTTAATTAGTTTTAAATCATTTTAAATAGTTTTTAGGGTTTTAAAAATAGTTTAATTTGGTTTTAAAATTTTTAAAAATAGTTTTTAGCTTAATTAGGTCATTTTTGAGGTTTACAAACTATAAAATCTTGTTTAGGGCTTTTTAATATTTAAAAGTGATTTTTAGGGCTTTAATTAGCATTAAAAAGTCATTATCTAATTAATTAAAAGGTTTTAGCAAGTTTGGATTTTTTGTAAACTCTTAGAATATTATTTGGGATTTTTAGTAATTTTTAGGAATTTTTAGGTTAAAATTTTATTTTTGGCACTATTTACGGTTTTACGTTTTCGCCTTTTTCGTCGTAGTTTAATCCGTTTTCATAACCGTCTTTCTCTTCTAATCCCATTTCTTTCTCAATCAATATAATCACAAACATTAATCAACTCTTAACACAACGCACTTGCCTCCTTGGGAAACGAACTTGGACTTCACTTGGGTCATTAGTGCTCGGTTTTCCTAAACCGACACTTAATACTACCACTATTTGTACTTCCTTTTCCTAAAGGTCGTATTTTACTACAATCACTTCATCGGTCGTTTTGCACAAAAAATTACCACCCGCGACGGCATTCAAGTAATCTCGTTCATGATCATTAAGCCCATTATAAAAAGTATCAACTTGATGTAATTCCGAAAAATCATGGTGTGGACATTTATGTAACATTTCTTTAAATCGTTCCCATGCCATTGAAAAACTTTCATAATTTCGTTGCACAAATCTTGAAATCTCATTTTTAAAATGTGTTGTTTTAGATGGTGGAAAAAATTTGTTCACAAACTTAGAAACGAGATCACCCCATGTCAAAATTGAATTTGGCGGTTCTTTCTCAAGCCAAATTTTAGCGGGTCCATCTAATGAGTATGGAAACAACATCATCTTAATGGCGTCATGTGGAACATCCTTAAATTTGCTAGTTGCGGTGAGACGATTAAAATTCCTTATGTGATAATGCGGGTTGTCTTTCTCATGACCTCTAAACTTATTAGCTTGCAACATCGACATTAAACCCGTCTTAATCTCGAAATTCTCCGCAAGGATAGCGGGAATCACAATGGCCTCTCCAAAACCCTCGGTGGGTGCTTGAAGCAACTCCATAATAGTACGATTAGCCATGACGACTTCTTGTTCTACAATAGGTTCAAAAATTGGAGTTTGTTCTTCAATCAATGTCTCTTGATTTGCTTGCTTTTGAAGACGTTTACGAGCTCGTTTTGCTTGATTACGAGTGATCATAAACTTCACGAAGAATGGGAGGTGAGCAAAGAAGATTCTTTTTGGGTGTTTTGTGAATTTTCAATTTTTTGTGTTTTTGATTGTTTTTAATTTTTTTGATTTTGGTGTATCTTCGTAGACAACAATGTACCAAATCTCTCCTCGAATCAAACTCTTGATTAAAGAAGCCTCAAAAGAATGAAAACGATCACGTGGAGTGAACGCCTTCGAATGACTTTAGAACTTTGGTGAAAACCAAATTGTTCAAGAGGGTTTAATCACAAAGAAAACCAAGTAAATATATATGATATGTAATAATACTTTGGGCGGCAAAACCCTCGATTAGCCTTCAATCTCAAAATACTCACAAGCAAGCGGGGAAACGAGGCGGCGCGAAGCACTTAAGAGCCTTTTTCCTTAGGGTATATTTTATAATACCCGCCTTATACCCACCTTATAGTTTGTATTTTTCAAAATCGAGCTTCACGAAAGTAATTATCTATTTTTTTGCCTTTTTTCTTTTTGTTTGAGATTCGAATACAATAATTAGGAGATCAAATCCCAATTAAGGTTGTGTTTTCACACTTTTGGAGATATTTTGAATTGATTGTGATACTTAATACAATATAGTAATAATAATTTCACAAGAAAAACCAAAAAACCGATAATACGTATTAGTAGATTTCTACTAATACAAATACTATTTATGGTTAATATTAAAAAAACAAGACAAATTAATCACGACACGCCTCCCCGGCAGCGGCGGCAAAATGATTGTAGTAAATTACAACTCTTGTTTAGGAAAACAAAGAGCGTAAAATAGGGAAAGTATTAAGCACAACAGTTTAGGAAAACCGTGCACAAATAACCCTAAATGAAATGAAAGTTCGTTTCCCAAGGAGGTATATGTGTGTGAATAATTCGTAATTGGTTTGAGATTAATATTGGATAGAAGGGGATGAGAAAAGATGATGACGAAGACGTGAAATTAATTCCTACTATGACTAAACGTAAAACCGTAAAATGAGCAAAAATAAAAATTAACTCTAAAAATTACCAAAAATTCACGAAAAATCAAAATAAGTAAACTAAGAGTTTACCAATAATCAAAACTTTTTCACACCTTTTAATTAGTTAAATATTAATTTTTAAATGCTAATTAAAGCCCTAAAAATCAAATTAATTATCAAAAAGCCCAAATAAAGATTTTTCAATTGGTAAACCTCTAAAATGACCTAAAAAGATTAAAAACTATTTTTATAAATTTTTAAACTAAGAAAAACTATTTAAAATGATTTAAAAACTATTAAAACTTAAAATAATTATAAAAATTAATCTAAAGATGATAAAAATTAATCTAAGAGTTTCAAAAATCCTATTTTAATGTATTTAAGCTCAGAAAAATATAAAAAGCGCAAAAATGTGAAATTTGAAAAATAATAATAAAATAATATTAAAATAATATTAAAAATCCAAAAATTATAAAAAATTCTAAAAACTTGCAAACTAGTTTATTTTAACCTAAATAATCAGAAAATGAAAGTGAAATTACCAAATTACCCCTAATGGGCCCCAAAATGGGCTAAAGTAAAAAACAGTCAAGCTTAATGGGCTTTTTAGCCCAAAAAGTCAAAATAAGCCCAAATGACTTGGAAAAGCCCTATATGACTCAAAATCCAATTCTAAACACAAAACTCTGAAGGCCCAAAAGCTGAAAATGAGCTTATCATAGCTTAATGAACAAACAGCTTATTCTTATTGGGCCAATAGGCCCATTAAGCAATAAGCCAATGCCATAAGCTCTGCTTAAACACACAACCTTCTTTTGGGATGCTAAAGAGATCTGTAAAAAGAAATTTTGAAAAAGTTCACTCAAAAAGCCAGAAATAAGCAAAGAACAATTCCACAAAACGAGAAAATAGTCGGAAAAGAGTTCTAGGCTGTTTCAGAAGCTCTAGTTTGTTGCAAAAGCTCACAAATAGCTTAACTAAGAATAATCAATCAAGAAAATAACAAAAACCCAAGTAGAGTAAGCTGTAAGAACCAATAAGCTGGCTGAAAAAGCCAAATAAGCTAGTTTTCTAGCAAAAGCTTAACCAAAAGACTTGTAACCTTCCAGACTTGTTATTTAGCTGAGAAAAATGAGTTCTATTACAAAAAAACAAGTTGTTGCATGTACCAATAAGCAAAACAGATTTAATAAGCTATATGACCAAGTTTGACCAAAAGTCAAACGCTGACAAGAGAAAATCAAACGCTGACAAGCACAATTTTGGACGTTGACAGACTTAATGAAGTGTTAATACTTTGTTTTCACCCTGCTGGTCAAGGCTTGAGTACAAACCTTGTGAATCAAGGTCTACCAGTTGGGCAGACTTGATAAGTTTTGGCACAAATAAGCCAATAAGCCAGTAAGCTTATAAGCTATCAACAAAGCAATCCAAATAACCAAATATCCTCACAAGCAGCACAAAAACAGTATCCAAGCAACAAAACAACAAGCCTTACACTAGAAATACAAATGCAAGCACCAAATGAGGTGGTCACTTTGCTTATGCAAATGACCACTTCAGCCAACTTTGATAAGCTATAGCACACTCAAGAAGCTACCAAATTCAACAAACAGATAACCAATAGATAGCTTATCACCCAAACTATTACCAAACCTGATTTCAACCCTTAGATCCAACTAACGAAGAAGTTATTGGATCTGATGTGTTTGACCAATCTCAAAAACACTTTTTATCAGATTTATGCAAAACTTCAAATCCTTTTCCCAATCTTTCAGAAACTTAACCAATGACTAAAACTTGTATATTATGACTTGTTAAGACTTCCCAAACCGTAAGAATCAAGGGCACAAGGCCACAAGGCCTTATGAACCAGTAATCCCAAACAGTCCTTTATTAAACACTTTCCAAACAAAATTCTTAATCCTTCACACAACCTACTGATTTTATAGATCAAATAGCTACACTAGATGACAACTAACAGATTGCAACCATAAAACACAAAGCACAACCACAAAATCACCAAATCACATACCAAATCATAAAACAAACAATATCATATGATTTTTGAGAGGAAACATAACACGAGCTTATACCTGTCCTCCACAACATCCTAGGAGGACCAGCAATGCTCCTTGGACCTTGTTCAACAACTAGAACAAGACCAAGGTACTTCAACAAGAAAGATGAATGATTGCCTTGGTTGATGTTTCAAAGCAGAAACTCAAGGGCTTGATTTCTTCAACACAATGAACAAACAGCCCAACCAAAGGCCCTAATCCCTTCACAAGCTTGGTGTCAACAAGCTTGCAAGAGCTTATAGCTTTTGGTTAAGGATTAGTACAACAAAAATAGCAAAATCAGAAACCTCTTTTCAAGCTTTTTTCAAACTTGAAAACCTTACCAAACATAAACGTCCTTGAACCAAATGATTCAAACACACTTATAACATCAAATGGAACTCAGAATTACCCTTAAACAACACCAACTTTCAAAAACATAAAAAGGAATTACAATTTTCTCAAAATACCAACTTTTATAATTTTAAAAAGGTATTACAATGTTTCAAAGGTAAAATTAGAACAAGGCTCTCTCACAAGTTAAGGAGTCCTTATATAGGCCACAAAGGCTGAGATTACAATGTGAAAACCCTAGGTATGAAGTCCCTAAAATGCCGTTGAATCTTCTAGACGCATTTGTTGTTTGAGTTGTCCAAATTCATCCTGACTGTTCATTTTAGCTTTGTAACCAAGCAAGGAGTGTGGGCTGTTGATTTTGACACCTGGCATTCCTTGTAGGCTAAGTTGTGATGTGATGGGTGGACGTATGAACTGGTGGGACCCTTTGGTGAGTGGAGGTGAGGGTTTTGGGTGTGGGATAGGTTTCTGCATGTGTGAATCATACGTGGGTGTGGGTAATTGGAGTTTACCCTTTGTTTAAGTGGTCGGAGTTACTGGGTTCATCATGGTGAATAGTAGTAACTTTTGATCCGAAAATGGGGGAAAGGTAAGTGTTTGGCGCAAATTGTGTTTGAAAGTTTCAGTTGTACACCTTTGGCCCTTGTGTTTTGGTGAAATGGATAAAACAAGTTTTTCAGCCATCAAACACGTCTTCCATTGTTAAATAAGTTCTGATTTTCACACTTTGGCCACCTAACTTTTGCAAAAGGTTTTCAAGGGTTATTTTTGCCATGTTTGAATATTTAAGGGACTGATTTTGGACATTCTTGATCTTCAAAGGTCTTCAATTCATCTTTGACTTCATGAGGGACCATAATTGACAATTTAGAATTGTTGAGGGACTAAACTTGTCATTTCTTCAAAGTTGAAGGACCATTTTGTAATTTTGACAAACTTAAGGGACCAAACTTGTAATTATGAATTCACAAGGGTTTTAAGTGTCATTTCTTCATTCATTGAGGATCAATCTTGTATTTCTTCAAGTCTTCATGGGTTAATCTTGGATAATTCATGAACTAGGGCCCGGTTCTTTGTACGGCTTCGTTTCTCGTGTCCGTTTTTCCTTGTTTCTTGTGATCTTTTGTCTTTTTCACGATATCCATACCTAAAATATACAAGTAAAGAAACACAAGCATATATATGGTATTTTATGACATTTTAGTGCATTAAAAGCCCGAAAAGAACGATGAGATCATGTATAAATGCCATCTCATCAAAGGCACACACCACATTCACACTGAGTAATCTGCTGAAAACATGTAACTAGGATGCACCCATACGCCCCACATGATAAATATAATAATATGGCCAAAAGCTGAAAGGGACGCCACGAGCAATCACTCCGCCGTGGGGAAGTCATAACACCAGTGCCTCTAGTGTTATGGTTATGGTACCTCCATAACTAGGTGAAACTGGTCATGCATGTATATGGCTTTAGGTATTCTACTTAAACATAAGCAATCAAACATATAAACTTATACTATGGGAAAACAGTTGGCTGCATACGGCGAATCCTAATAAGGAAAGAATGTCCATACTGAAAGGACGGGAATCCGTACCTTATGTCCAATGAACAAAGAAGACGAACGGAAGAGAGTCCTACTTCGGTATCACTAATGCTACATAAATACATACGTGTATAAGTATCTGATTACTATATACGTTACTGGTTTTATATCATGTCTTAGCTTGTTTTATACGTTCATGTCATGTTTTACTATTTTAAGCTTTATACTGTATTTATCTTACATTCTGTCTATTCTGATTAAGTATTACTTGTATTTCATGTATTATTATACTTGCTGTGCAATAATAAGTAACTTTCTAAAAATAGCAGGTTTCCTAAAATAGAAAGTTACCTAAAATAGAAAGTTTCCAAAAATAGAAAGTTTCCAAAAATATAAAGTTTCCAAAATAGAAAGTTTCCAAAAATAGAAAGTTTCCAAAAATATAAAGTTTCCAAAAATAGAATTACTGCTTAAAATAGATAAGTTTCTAAAAATAAAAAGTTTCCATAAATAGATTAACTGCTTTAATTAAATAATTTCTAAAAATAGAAAGTTTCCATAAATAGATATAAGCTGGTTAAATAAGCTAATTATATAAGGTTAAGTGTTTTCTGATTATTATTCTAAGTCATGTAGTTATAAAGTATAGTTTATTAATTATTACATGTAAATTAAAAAACTATAGGTTAAAAGTATTTAATTAAATATATCCTATTTTTAATTAAATAAAGGTAAAATACTTAGGTTAAAACATGCATTATTAATTATTAATAATATAACCTAAGTCATGTTAATTAATTAATTATAGTCATGGTTTTTAATAATTGATTAATTATAAGGTCTAATAAAATATAAATACTTAGGTTAAAATTCATGATCTAATAATTAAATTTATAACCTAAGTCATGTTAATTAAATTAATCATGTCATGTTTTATTAATTTTTAATTTTTAACACATAACTAGTAAAATCACAAACCTTAAAAAAATAATCTATGAACCGGACCCGTGACTAGAATCCATGAACCGGACCCGTAATCAACACCATACCCCGAACCAAGGTCGGGGTTCCCCTTGTTTGCTGCTGTCGTGGGACCACCACTACCATACCGAGACCATATGGTCACGGTGGTGGGTAATAAGCCAAGCCGAGACCCCTTAGGGGCTCGGTTAGGCGTCGACTACAAACACAACACCCCAAAACCCTTGTTTTGATTTACCCCATGATCACTAACATGTTTTAATAATTGTTTTTAATTAGTTTTTAAAAACATCATGATTTTATGTGATTCATTAAATCAAAACATAAAAGAAAAGGTTAAAAAGGTTATACCGATTACGTGAAACAAATGAGGATGAACACACACGAATCCATGCAAAATTCCAAGATCAAAAATCAACCCGAAACACCCTTGTTGGTGATCAAACCCGGCGGCCAAGGAAGGAAGAAGAAAAAGATTTAGGGTTTTGTTATTTTTCTTGTTTTGTAAATAATAAAATATGTTTTTCCTAATTCCCTTGTTTAGTAAAAATTAATATGGGTTTAGCCCATTTCCTTGGTGTAGCCGCGGGTAGGGGGCCCCACATGGGGTAACCCGTACTTTTCTCGAGTCTAAATATTGTAGTGTGTGTTCGTGTTTTATCGTGTTCGTGTTTTATGTGTTCTAATTAATTATTGGTCGTGACCTAATATATTTATTCGTGTTCGTAATAAATATATATACGTAAATAATATTATCTCGTGATTAAATTACGTTCATGATTTCATGATCTCATGTTCGTGATTATAATTATTATTTAAATAATTATCGTGTGTTCATACGTAATAAATACTTATCGTGTTCTAACACGTACGTAATACTTAAAATTCTTATACGTGAACGTAAACATGCTATAAAAGGAAAGTTCTAATCTTGTACGTACGATCTAAAGGGTACTATTCATGGTAAAAGCATGCGGGTTTTACAATTCTTCCCCCATAAAAAGAATAATTCGTCCCCGAATTATAGATAAAGTAAACTGGAAAAGAAGAACATACCCGAATTCAAAATATGAAATGAGGGTAAGAAGCCCGGATAGACTCCTCTGTTTCCCAAGTGGCTTCCCACTCGGTATGATCCCTCCAAAGGATTTTGACGAATGGAATCGTCTTCCTTCTCATGACTCGTTCTTGTCTGTTAAGAACTCGTTCGGGTTCTTCTATGAAAGTGAGATCTTCACGTATCTGTTCCAGTGGATACTGAACCATGTGAAGGGGATGATACTGGTACCCTCTAAGTAAGGACACATGAAACACATTGTGTAAATGCGAAAGCTGCGGAGGTAATGCTAACCGGTAAGATACTTCACCGACTCGTTCAATGATATCAAACGGTCCGATGAAACGAGGACTGAGCTTCCCTTTAATCCCGAATCGTCTAACACCACGTGCCGGCGAAACCTTAAGAAAGACGTGATCTCCTACGTTAAAATGTATGTCCCTACGATGCTTATCAGCGTAACTCTTCTGACGTGACCGTGCTTTTTGAAGTTTCTGCTTAGCTACTGCGACCCTCTCATTAGTCATCCCTATGATCTCTGGTCCTTCAAGTGTTCGCTCACCAACCTGATCCCAGCAGATTGGGGCGCGACACTTTCCGCCATACAACATCTCGAAAAGAGCACACTTGATACTTGTGTGCAAAATTTTGTTGTATGCAAACTCCACCAAACAGATGTAATCGTCCCAATCACCCGTCCATTCCAACGCACATGACCTCAACATGTCTTCCAATGTCTGAATCGTTCGCTCCGACTGCCCGTCTATTTGAGGATGAAAAGCCGTGCTAAGCTTAAGTTGTGTACCCCAAGCTTTCTGCAGACTCTTCCAAAATCGCGAAGTGAAACGAGGATCTCTGTCTGAGACGATGCTGGATGGAGCACCGTGGAGTCTCATGATCTCTCTTCTATACGTATCGGCGAGTTTACTGACCGAATCTTCCTTACGGATCGGTAAGAAATGAGCTGATTTGGTAAGTCGATCTACGATAACCCAAATTGCATCGTGCTTCCTCTTGGTTGGCGGAAGACCAGTAACAAAATCCATGGTGATTTTGTCCCACTTCCACTCTGGAATATCTAACGGTTGAAGGAGACCGCCAGATCGCTGATGCTCGATCTTAGCCTGCTGGCAGGTAAGACATTTGGAGACGTAAGTGGCAACATCCTGTTTCATACCACTCCACCAAAAGTACTGCTTGATGTCATGGTACATCTTAGTCGAACCAGGATGTATAGAGAATGGGGAGCTATGAGCTTCAACTAACAATGCTTCCCGGAGTTCTTGATCATCAGGAACACAAAGTCTCGTGCCCTGCCATACGTTACCATCTGCATCTACTCTGAATTTCGTCTGCTTCTCCAAATTTTGAATTATCGCCCAGATTTCTCCATCATCTTTCTGAGCTTCCTTGATCCTAGAGAGTAACTCGGGTTCTACTCTAAGATTAGCCCAGTAACCGTGTTGTCCACGTACCATGATCTCTATGTCTAGTCGCTCCAAGTCTCTTATGATTTCATCCTCAATCTTAATGCCGTTGATCATTCCGGACTTCCTACTAAGTGCATCTGCTACTACATTCGCCTTTCCGGGATGATACTGTAGATTAATGTCATAATCCTTCAACAGCTCTAACCATCTCCTCTGCCTCATGTTCAATTCACGCTGAGTGAAGATATACTTTAAGCTCTTGTGGTCCGTTGAAAATGTCACAAGATTCTCCATATAAGTAGTGCCTCCATATCTTCAATGCAAACACGACTGCAGCAAGTTCCAAGTCATGCGTAGGGTAATTTTCTTCATAAGGCTTAAGCTGCCGTGAAGCATACGCGATTACTTTCCCAAGTTGCATGAGAACACAGCCAAGTCCCTTCCCCGATGCATCACTGTAGATTTGAAATCCACTTGTACCAAATGGGATAGTAAGAATAGGTGTAGATACTAGCTTCTGCTTCAGGTCTTCAAAGCTCTTCTCTCGTTCTTCAGTCCAGACGAATTTCTCCCCTTTCCGCATCAGTTTAGTCAATGGTAGTGCTAAGCAGGAAAATTTCTCCACGAACCTACGGTAATAGCAAGCTAAGCCTAAGAAACTATGGACTTTAGTCGCTGATGTCGGCCTCGACCACTTAGTAATAGCCTCAACCTTCGCTGGATCCATAGTGATTCCTTCTGCTGATACAGTGTGACCTAAGAATGCCACCTTGTCTAACCAGAACTCACACTTGGAGAATTTAGCATACAACTGCTTCTGGCGAAGAATCTGTAGTACTGTACGAAGATGGTCATCGTGTTCCTCCTTGGACTTTGAGAAAATCAGGATGTCATCGATGAAGACAATGACGAACTTGTCTAGAAATTCATGGAAGATTCTGTTCATCAAATCCATGAACACTGCTGGAGCATTTGTCAGGCCGAATGGCATGACTACGAATTCGTAGTGGCCATAGCGGGTACGAAAAGCAGTCTTGGCGATGTCCTGCTCCTTAACCCGTAGTTGATGATAGCCTGACCTAAGATCAATCTTGGAGAAGTGTTTGGCCCCTTGGAGTTGGTCAAACAGATCGTCTATGCGCGGCAGTGGATACCTATTCCCGATAGTAATTTTGTTGAGCTCGCGATAGTCTATGCAAAGACGCATACTGCCGTCCTTCTTCTTAACAAATAAGACCGGTGCACCCCATGGAGATGTGCTCGGTCGAATGAAACCTCTTTCTAGAAGTTCTTGCAGTTGATCCTTCAGCTCCTTTAACTCTATGGGAGCCATGCGATAAGGAGCTTTGGAAATCGGTTCGGCTCCTAGATTAAGCTCGATATTGAATTCCACTTCTCGTGCAGGTGGTATGCCCGGAAGTTCTTCTGGAAATACATCTTGGAATTCCGATGCTATAGGCTGATCCTGAATTGATGGAGATTCAGCATCCATGTCGTGAACCGTAGCTAGATAACCCTCGTAGCCATGTGACAGCAGTGCACGTGCTTGCAGGGTAGATATGATTTGTACAGACCTTCCGGGTACGAACCCGTTGTGAATGTACTCTGGTGCATTAACATCACCGAAGATGACTCGATATGAATGGCAGTCTATGGTAGCATGATGCTTGGATAGCCAATCCATGCCCAAAATCATGTCAAAGTCATTCATGTCCAGCGGAAGTGCGTCAACAGGACGAACCTTATCATTAAACTCTAGGGGAAGACTCTTGTATACATGGGTGATTAATACAGAGTCCCTCAAAGGCGTGGAAATACTGTCTATTATCTAGTGGCATGGGGAGCATCCTAATGTTCTTAGCATAAGCAGTAGAAATGACCGAGTGAGTAGCACCCGTATCAAATAGAACACACGCAGCTTGACCATACATATACAAGATTCCAGTGATGGTACCTGTAGACCTGTTGGCCTGATCTCGAGATGTCGTGTAGACACATCCAGTGGTAGGAGGTGGCTTGGTATCAGCATGTCCCGATGTGCCCTCCATCTCGCCCTTACGGCAGTCCTTCATGCGATGGCCAGGAAGACCACACTTGAAGCATGCGTCGGTGTCGCGACGACATGGCCCTGGGTGCCTACGATGGCAAGTAGAGCAAAGAGGATGAGTATATCCTCCAGCAGGTGCTCTGGCTGGCTGAGGACCTGATAAAACATTTTACATGAGACATGATAATAGGGTACAAAGTACAATGCGAATAATCGTAAGATTAAATACCAGTGATAGCTGGACGGCTAGGCTGTGAACCTCTATGGTTCTGGTCCCTACCGTTTCCATGGTTCCTAGTAGAGAATTTGCTAAAGTGTCAGAATTATGAGTTATAACATGAAATCATAAGGAAATGCGTAAGTATTAGGACCTGTTGTCGTTGGAGTGTCCAGTGTTGTTACGGTAATTATCATTACCGCCACGCCTATCCGTAGCAGAACGGTCGTTAGTATGACCGTTTCCCTTGGGCTAATTAGGCTGCTGCTGAGTAGCCGGCTGAGACCAGTCCCCAGTTTTCTGCCTGGAAGATACAATTTAAAGAGATGAATAATTGACATATATAGATAGAATACGGATTGGTCACCGCTTTAATACGAATGTTTACCTCTTGTCGGGTTTCTCAGCTTCCCCGAACTCATCTCTCTCATGCAGCATCTCCAGCTTACGTGCTGCATCGGCCACTTGTGCTACTGTGTTGAACGTAGCACACACCAAATTTTTTGCGACCGATGTGCGAAGAGCCCACCTAAAGTGGTGTGCCTGCTCTTTAGGAGTACCTGTCGCTGCACCAAGGAAACCAGCTAAGCAGAGAAAGCGCTGCATGAACTCGTTGCTATTCTCCCCAGCTCTCTGTCGGATCCCATGGTACTCCCTCTTAAGCTTGTCTTGCTCAGCCTTGGGAAAGAATTATTCCATCACCCTATCTCTGAACTGAGCCCATGTCAAACCAGCCACCCAATTATCACCTCCCTCAGACTGCTTCAATGCTAACCACCAATTTAACACATCGCCTTCGCACCGGTAACATGCCAACCTCGCCTTGAACACGGGGTCACAACCAATAGCATCGAAGATCTTCTCGATGTGAGCCAACCAGCTTTCAGCTTCACTGGGGCTATCTGTTCTCTCGAAAGCTCGAGGACGGAGCTTGTTGAATCTCTCCAGCCATATTGCCAATGTCACTGAAGGAGGAGGAGGAGGATGTGCTTGGTTTTGCTGCTGATTGTTGGCAGCCTGAACCTCAGCCCTGATGTCATTCCTCAGTTGAGGAAGCAAAGCTTGCATTGCAACTTGGATTGCTGCATTGAGTTGTTCCTGCTCGCGTGTGAGAACCATCTGACAGTATAACATAAAACATATGATTAAACAGATCAAAACATAAAATATATATACATGAAAAAAATTTATACCAATAAATCAAGAGAAAAATTTTATGCCAGAAAATTTGTATATGAATGCATGATGCAGTTTTATGAAAACTTTTGTATGCTCGAGAGTGAACGCCTATGGTCAGTTCACCCAAAATAAAAGACATGGAGAGGGGACGCCTATGGGTCGGTCCCAAATTTAAAAGTTTCGATAAAACACATGCGACTAAATAGGGCCAGTCCTGTACCAACCATTACTTAGTCATAAACCTGCGACAATGACATATATATGTATGCATGAAAATGATGAATGCATGAAAACCGACTGTCAGTTCTAGGAAGACCATAGTGACTACCCACTAATCACAGGTCATGTTTTGAGAGCCTACATGTCGAAGCCTTGGCTCTGATACCATAATTGTAACACCCCATTTTGATAATGGAATGTCACGCGTAATTATGGCGTGTCATCAAAGCATACAAGGATAAATGTCTAAACATTACATGACCATAAAAAGGAAATACCAGAATCAAACATCGGTAATCCAAAAGTAAAGCTCATCACACACATACATAAGTACTATAAATGAAAGGACTAAACAATGTCCATGGAAAGAGTATCAAAGTATAGATAATGCATAAAGTAAAGAAAGGCTAGAAATCTTCCAGTCCATATGCACTACGCTTAAAGTCTACGAGAGTCCCTGAGTTCCTGCCGTTTTGGAAACATGAAAAGGAAAACGGCTGAGCAATACGCTCAGTGCATGGATGTACAATAAAGCATGAATAATATAAGCATATAAGCATATAACAGCGAAAGAAACTAAGTCCCGAATAACCCGGTTAAGTCTTAGTAAAACTGGTTTTATAGTTTGAAAAGCCTTATGTTTATCTTGTAAAAACTGTTTAACATATTTTACCATTAGCTAATATAGGTCATGAAAATCCATCGTGTATGAAAACTTGGAGGGGTGACCTCATCATGCAAATTAGAGGGGCTGCCTCTAATTTATTATACTGGTTTTAGGTAGGAGGGATCAGCTCCTTGTGAAGGATGCAAGGCACACACCACATTCACACTGAGTAATCTGCTGAAAACATGTAACTAGGATGCACCCATACGCCCCACATGATAAATATAATAATATGGCCAAAAGCTGAAAGGGACGCCACGAGCAATCACTCCGCCGTGGAGAAGTCATAACACCAGTGCCTCTAGTGTTATGGTTATGGTACCTCCATAACTAGGTGAAACTGTTCATGCATGTATATGGCTTTAGGTATTCTACTTAAACATAAGCAATCAATCATATAAACTTATACTATGGGAAAACAGTTGGCTGCATACGGGGAATCCTAATAAGGAAAGAATGTCCATACTGAAAGGACGGGAATCCGTACCTTATGTCCAGTGAACTGTGAGACCCCCAAAATCGGACACGGAACAGATAGGCAGCATAGGGGTGCCACGTCATGGTATAGATAACATAACATTTACCAAAAATTTGACGTAATAAAACTTTATTTACATTAAAAAGCAGCGGAATTTAAAATAATTAGATGTCCCAAATTTTTGCACAAGTTAAAATGTTTGACTGTTACATGTTTTGAAAGACACCAAAACACAAAATCCTGCTACTTTACTAAGCAGCTTTTAGCAACCATTTTTACTACTTAAGCAAAAATACAGAAGCTGCGAACATCCTGCGGGCTCCCATCCATAGCAAATTAAGCACTAGTATTACCTGAGAAATAACATGTAAAAAGTCAACATAAATTCGAGTGAAATTCATAGGTTTAGTAAGTAATAATGTTGAATACAAACATTAATTTTGTAAATTAGCAACATGGTATGATTATGCACCTTCGTACAAAATCATTAATATTTATTAATGCAATAGCTCATGACACCGAAGATTTAACGTAACAGTTTTACCCCTAGTAAGTATCTAGCCAAAATACCTAGGTATTCAAATGTAAGTGCGTCAAGGTACTCGGGACGGGGATTGTCAATCCCGATGGATCCATCCACAACATTTGCGCTTGCAAAATGTGAATTAACGGTTCATGATGTAGAGACTTTTTGGCTAAGGTACTAATGCAATAAATAATGTAACAATCTGGGGAAACATACAGTTCTCGGATAGCATACTAAAAGTTTTAATGATTGTATTCCACGCATGTTATTCTCACACCTCATTTAGAAACAACGTATACAAGAAAATGGGCTATGAACTCACCTGGATAAGTATTGATGGATAGAAGTATAGTCATCATCGGAAATTGTCAACGAAACAAGTGTTACCTTAACCGTGACCTATAATTGTATAACTCGAAAATTTAATAAATGGTCGAAACCGACACATAAATGCATATGCGACAAAACAGACTCAAAGAGTCATGAAAACGCAAGCAAACGATAAGCAGTCGCTGAAAAGTTCAGTTAGAAAAGTAATACCAACTCATATAGTTATTTTCTAAACTTTCGGAAAAATAGTCGAAAAATATTATTTTTCGACTCTCGGCAAAATAAGTGCAAAACGACCTCGAAAAATTACCAAATTCATTTCCTAGGCTCTATTCATGTTTACCAAGGTTGTATAATTTTAACGTGATGTTTCGAAAAGTAGAAACTATTTTTCCAAGTTACGGGTTTTTATTATGAATTAATAATATTTTCAGAATTTGCATAAAAAACGCACGCGCTTAACCTATTTAAACCTTCCAGAAAAATTTGGAAAATTTTGAGAAAATCCTATATATTATAGAAAAGTTACTGTAAAAGTTTCGTTGAAAAATATTACGTTTAGACCCGCCTGCATTTCACTTTACCAAAGTTGAAGTTTTTGACATAATTGCATACTCATTTTGCAAGCTCACTTAGACCTAGTAAAACTCTATGAAATCCAATTTTCATAGTTGATTTGAAAAGTAGACTCGAAATACTTAGTTTAGGAGTCCGAAAGCTTGCAAAAAGCTTTATATTTGACCAAGTTATGGCCTTCGCAAAACGACACATTTTCAGCCTAAAAGCTGTAACGCGCAGAAAATTAATACTACGATTACTAAAACTACATAATTCAAAAGTCTTGTAAGGATTCAGTTTTGACACAAATTCTCTACGCGGCAAAGGTAAAACGATGTTTTAAGCAACTTTTTAGTTTTATCCGAGATCCAGAACGACTCAGAAATAGATGTTATCGGTCTTCAATCAGACCTGTGAATAGTGACTTTTTATAAAAATTTGGCTGTTCTGAATTTTATTAAAAAGTCCCACAAATAATCAGTTTTACGACTAGATTCCTACGCGGTGTATGTAAAACGACATTCCCGACAACTTTCTAGTTTTGGTCGAATGCCGAACGGAGCAGAAAATGACGATTTTACCCTTCTGTTTTCCCTGTATTATTAACCCATAACAATAGTGCAGAATTTTAACTAGTGAAGAAAAAAAACCGTATTAGCCGTTACTTATTCATTATAATGAATTAAGACTCGAATTTTATATCGAAACGATCGTTAGCCAGAATGTCACGATTACGAGTATAAAAATCTCAATTTATAGAAGTTTTACCCGCCCGTTCATTAACCTCAAAAACAGGACAGCAACAATACTCACTAAAAATCCTTTATAAAATATTTTTCGAAAAATGGCCATAACTTCTTCGTTATGAAGAGTTAAGACCCAAATTTTATATCAAAACGAAGCTATGAACGAGCCCTATGACCTCGGCTAATAAAACCAATCCTTTACCAACTAAAACTCACCCAAATCAATGGTATTAGTAAAAATCAGCAAGTGTGCAACTTGTATTCTATCAATTTTCGCGCATTTTAGCCTATTCCAACCTACATCTACCTCAATATTATGACTAATCTAACTCTCAAATATCAATAACATAATAATCAAATGTATGTTCGTAGAAATAAAAAAAATCAAAGCATGTATGTAATCAAACAATCAAAATGTCAAATTTGGGATCAAAGAAATATGTTCTTACATTAAAATTAAGGATGATCAACATCAATACATCACCCTAAGGGTGTGTTTGATGTGGGAGGCGACCAAGAACCATGAACACCAATCCAAAACTTGATATTTGATTAACCAAACTTTACATACTCCTTAATTTGAGCCTCCTTAACAAATCCCACTTATTAGGATTAACAAGCCCTAATCAACATTTGTGAAATTTATAATTTTTATGAAATCAACAACATGGTGGGTTTTGGTGATGGGGGCTTGTAATTGATGTTAATTAAGTGATTTGGGATGAAAAAGAGGGATTTAGTTGCAGAAAAAATGATGGTGATGGTGGTTTGGTGGTGATGTTCGACGAACAGAGAGAGGAGACAGAGAAGTAGAAGAAAAAAAACGATTGTTGTAAAATTTATGTTTTTATTTTGGAAATTAAGTAATGAAAAAAAGAAAAAGGGGTGTTTGGCAATAAGTATTGTAGTAGTTAGTAAACAAATAATATAGTTGTTTGGCTAGGGGTGTTAGGTTTTGGCTAAAGAAAGATAGAAAATGGGCTTCGGCTCAATTTATTTACTAAAACGAATGCAATTTTTCAAACCTTGGCCCCGTTAATAAAATTCACGCGTTTAAGTTCTCAAAACTCGTTACCGACTCACTGTTTATTAAATATGGAATTAAGTCGAAAATAATAAATATAGATGTAATAATGCTTTACGGATAAAATGTGGTGTTCATAGACTTCTCGACCGATAACTCAGACAGTTTAGATAATAAAATTTCGCGAGGGATTTAATTCAACAATGTTAGATATAATTCAATAAAGGAATAAGTAAATTCCATAAATTTTTGAATTAAATAAATTCATGAAATGATAAAAGTAAATTCGAGGATAAAAATATTCTCAGGATTTACGTATGTTAAACTAAAGTAAAAAAATGGAAGTAAAATATTATTAAAATAGAAAAGTGCGAATAAAAAAAATTAATTACCAGAAGTACGAGTTCTCACAGTCAACCCCCCTAAAGGAACTCTGGTCCCGCAGAGTTCAACTGGATACGGGATAGGACGCGAACACATAGGTATACTTTGCTTTGAACTGGTCTTAAATACGAGATGATAGTTAGAAGTAGAATAAACACGATAAACGTTTAGACAGAAAAGATGCGCTAAAACGAAATATGATTGATAATTGACAAGGAATCGCAAATCGCGCAAACCGTAAAACTCAATAGTTCACCTTACTAATAAAATGGCAAAAAAAATGAATTACACGTAGATTATGAAAAAAAATGGGTTGCCACAATTATCCTTCTCGGATTTTGTATTATTTTAAAACTCGGCTTAGGTAGTTTCTTGTAAAAAAAATACAAGGTTAGTTCCTTTGGCATTAAAAATGTTACGACACTTTGAAAATGGTGACAATATAGTTATGGTGGCTTATCAAAGTGTTTGATGATTTGAAACCAAAACTACTAGTAAGGAGAAGTTTAATATGTTATATTGGATTAAGACAAAATTGTATATTTATTGGGTAAACAATCACTAAGTCTTTTTCTTGATAAAGATTGTGCTTCAACTTTAAAACTTTATTGAGTGATTTCAAGCGTTTAAGATGAAGAATTCATGAATAAATCATAAATTAATTCACATTGAAAAGTTCACAACTTTAAAGATTGGGTATGTGTCTTGGATTCAGGAGATATAAACCATGGGCAAAGACTAATGCTGCTTTGAGCTAAAGAGGATAAGAGAGCTTAAGGCAGCCCAAAGTTCAGATTTGATCGAGTGCATGGCTTAGAATGATTTGCCCAAACATGAATATTAGATAATTAAAAATTCACATTAGGACTAAGCTGTCGTTGAAGCTCAAAGAATATGGCATCAAGTTTCCTTTGGTGCCTAACCGAAAGGGTTGTTCATGACGAACCAATTCGTTCAAGAAAGGCATTTTAACAATAAATGCTCGAGGAAAATTAATAAACTCACAAAAAACAGTAAATCCAATGGAAATTCCTAGATGTATAGAATATTCCCAAGTCATGCTCAAGAGTTTGCTAGAATGATTACACAAGGTCGAAACAAACAAGGAACATCAGTTGACATCTACCACATGAAGTGTACACAATGTGTACTAAGGTGCAGTCTGTACGTCGTTAGGGTCCTTAAAAGGAAGTACAATACATATGGTTGTTAGAAAAAGTCGGAGATAAAGGATTTAACAATTTACAAGTCCTTGGTAGCTAGTAACGGTTCTTCACGGTTATCTTGATATGTTCATGGTAGTCGTTGCAGGAAGTATGAAGGATAGAGGTAGAACAAAAATCTGGGAGAATCTAATAGGTAATTCAATAAGGATATCAACATTTCCTATTTGTAGAAAGAAGATAAAGAATCGTTCGTACAAAAGAATTATGAGTCAAAGAAACGCACGTCCAGTCAGATATACCTTTCGAAGACTCAACTGAATGATTATAAGCGACAAAAGTCAAAGGATTCATTCGTAAGAAGGGTAGAAGGATAGTGATTAAATGAACAGATAGAAGGAATTAATCATACCCATGTTTTACAATTTAAAGGAAAACTATTTGTACAAATGCTTACACTTAAGCCCACTCAATTACAAATTTTTATTTACATCAAAAGGCGTCCCAATCCATGTAAACAAAAATTTGTAACTTATGGCTTAATGATTTAAAATTCTATTACTCAGATGAAGAGTAAAATAATTAGTTGGCTTGATAAAATCTTAGTCGACTATTACCAGCATAGCACGGTCCTTCCTAAATTATACATAGGTGATCAGGCTATATAAAGTTGAGGGCTAACAATGCAATGCTCGTTCTCGTCAAATCAGTGTTATATATATAACGATATTAAACGATTTATGATAGTATAAAAATGCTTTATTAAACGATTCTGAAAATGCATATAAGGTCTTAGAAAATGATTTGCGTAGTAACAAAACAATATAAAGGATGAAAATGAAAGGGTATATAAAGTAACATTAGGTTCGATTATAAAGGGGTAAGTCATAGAAGGTATGAAGATTATACGAAAGCACGTATGAGTAGTCAGAGAAAACAAATAGAAAAAGTCATCCATTCTGACTAATCGCCAAACGAGATGCTGAGGAAAGTCGTTTGTAGCATTTATCAATGCAAACAAAAGAACGAAGGGTCTTAATAATCGTAGATGCGGTTAAACATTAACTGTACTGAAATATGGAAGCGTTAAAAAGAAATGAATGTAAAGAGTCATTCGATTGATGAGATAAACGTAGAGAGTCATTTGATGCTTGCTAGAGTTAGAAGTTCACCTCGGGGTGATATGATTCTTCAAATTTACATGAAGCAACATGGAAAAGAACGAAGTATTAATGAGCCATAGACTCAAAATATAAAGATGATACAAAAACAAGATAATTCCTGGATGATGCCAAAAGACAATGAGTATGAGTCACATACGTAGCACCGGGACTTATATTGATCCTAAATTCAATTTCTTTGGGCGAAAGCCCAGACAAGTCTTCACGAAACTTTTAGGAAAAATCACGAATGATTAGAACATCTTCAAATAAATTCTTCGATTTTTGTTTCCATAAACTTGGGTTGGAAATATCCCACAACCTCATTCAATACATTTTCGAGCTTTAAAGCACAAAAAAAAATTGTCAATCGGGGGTATTTATTGCCTCCGATAATTGAGGTCTTGACATATGAAAGGATCGTAACCCTTTACTCACCGTACAAAATAAGAGCATTTAGTCTTAGTAACCAATATATTCCAATGATAATTTCAAGCTTCTCAGTTCTAAATTTATCAAATCGTCTTGGAATAAATGGTTTAAAAGATTGCGGGTATACCATAATAGCACTTTATTGGCACTTACTATATTTTTTTTATCACTAAATTCGACTTCCAAATAATCTCTAACCAAACTGGTCCAATATCGGTAGTGGTACTAAAACTTGTAGTCACGAAGCGTTTATCGGCACCAGAATTAATAGAGAAGTAGTATTGTGATTGTTGAGTAATAACGTATCAGTAACTCCTTTAGGGATAAGTTGAATAACACGGAGTATGAATAATCATACGGCATAGGACTAGATTTGAAAGATAGTCATATTTCATTAGCCATAGACCTAGTACAAGATGCATTATTCTTGAATAATAATGGCAAGAGTTAGAAATACAAAGTATAATAGATGAATGAATCTCACAAAAAATAGTCGAAAGGAAATGGTGTGTACGAATGTTACATGCTCATAAGTCTTGGGAGATCTTATAATTTAGCCAAAGGCTGAAACGAATCAAAAGGTACCCGGAATGGTCCATTTACGTGTTGCGCAGATTTACCATTTAGCAAATTAATGAAAAATACTTATATGAAAAATTTTCAATTGAATGAAGGGTTATGAGGTGACGCGTTAGTCAACGTGTCTTCACGGAACCAGTTACAGGACATCATAAGGACTCAAAGAATATGAGATGAGTGTTCCAACTCAGAATCAAATAAGGGATAACTAATGAAATTTGTAAACTTGGTCATATTTTGATATCTCAAGATCATGAATAGTTTTATGTACAATTGCATTACTTGCAATTAATGAAGAAGGCACTAGGGATTATTTTATGACCAACGGTGTCTTAAAGATGCTTTAATATTTATATAAAAGTCTTCAAAATAAAATACAATAGCACATTATAAGGTCGGTGAGTGATTGAATTTAATCCAAACGCACCTGAATTACTTTCATATAAGTAAATAGTGATACTCATGAAGATACTCACAAAAGATCTAGAAGCAGGTAGTCATAAGAAGATACCCTTATAGACTAAAAATATTGATGCTCGGTGAAGTAAGCGAGAAGACGTGAAGTACGCTGTAATGGAGTAGTACATATATACATAATTGGCCGAATAAAGTAAGTAGGTAGTGATAATCTCGTATATAAGTATGAAGAGATAAAATAAAAGAAGACCAAGTATTATGAGATCAGTTATCCATATAATACTGTAAGAGATGTTGAATGGAATACGTAAAGAAATAGGAGATCGATGATTTGTCATTATCTATGAATCCCATAAATTAGAACGTATAAAGTCATTATAAATTAGAACGTATAAGGATTCACTTAATCAAAAGTTTAATAGAATAATCCAATAAAGAAATTATAGAATTTATTTGATAATACTAGGATAAAGTAATCTTAGTAGGTGCATACTTAAGGTACTTGAACGAATAAGAACAGTTCGAACCGGAACATTGAGGAGTCATTGTACTATGATTTATAGGTTCGAAATTATAGTCTGGGCCTTTCGAAAAAGACCTAATTATCTAAAACATAGGTTCATGATAATAATAAGTATCGTAATGGAATCATTATAATATTTCAAAACGAAATCAAAGAATGATATATTATAAGATTTAGTAAAGTACAAAATAAGGATTAGAGAGTAACCCGCGTAGATATCGAACAACATTGGCAGATTCTGTGTTTGACACTAAGAAACATGAAATATTTGGATTCTTCGGTTATAGACCAAGTTTTGAAAACGACTCAGTTCCCTATAACCATGGCTCTGATACCAATCTGTGAGACCCCCAAAATCGGACACGGAACAGATAGGCAGCATAGGGGTGCCACGTCATGGTAACAAGAACAATGAGATATAGATAACATAACATTTACCAAAAATTTGACGTAATAAAACTTTATTTACATCAAAAAGCAGTGGAATTTAAAATAATTAGATGTCCCAAAATTTTGCACAAGTTAAAATGTTTGATTGTTACATGTTTTGAAAGACACCAAAACACAAAATCCTGCTACTTTACTAAGCAGCTTTTAGCAACCATTTGTACTACTTAAGCAAAAATACAGAAGCTGCGAACATCCTGCGGGCTCCCAACAATAGCAAATTAAGCATTGGTATTACCTGAGAAATAACATGTAAAAAGTCAACATAAAGTCGAGTGAAATTCATAGGTTTAGTAAGTAATAATGTGGAATACAGACATTAATTTTGTAAATTAGCAACATGGTATGATTATGCACCTTCGTACAAAATCATTAATATTTATTAATGCAATAGCTCATGACACCGAAGCTTTAACCTAACAGGTTTACCCCTAGTAAGTATCTAGCCAAAATACCTAGGTATTGAAATGTAAATGCGTCAAGGTACTCGGGACGGGGATTGTCAATCCCGATGGATCCATCCACAACATTTGCGCTTGCAAAATGTGAATTAACGGTTCATGATGTAGGGGCTTTTTGGCTAAGGTACTAATATAATAAATAAATGTAACAATCTGGGGAAACATAAAGTTCTCGGATAGCATACTAAAAGTTTTAATGATTGTATTCCACGCATGTTATTCTCACCCCGCATTTAGAAACAATGTATACAAGAAAAGGGGCTATGAACTCACCTGGATAAGTATCGATGGATAGAAGTATAGTCATCATCGGAAATTGTCAACGAAACAAGTGTTACCTTAACCGTGACCTATAATTGTATAACTCGAAAATTTAATAAATGGTCGAAACCGACACATAAATGCATATGCGACAAAATGGACTCAAATAGTCATGAAAACGCAAGCAAACGATAAGCAATCGCTGAAAAGTTCAGTTAGAAAATTAATACCAACTCACATAGTTATTTTCTAAACTTTCGGAAAAATAATCGAAAAATATTATTTTTCGACTCTCGACAAAATAAGTGCAAAACGACCTCGAAAAATTACCAAATTCATTTCCTAGGCTCTATTCATGTTTACTAAGGTTGTATAATTTTAAAGTGAAGTTTCGACAAGTAGAAACTAGTTTTCCAAGTTACGTGTTTTTATTATGAATTAAATAATATTTTTAGAATTTGCATAAAAAACGCACGCGCTTAACCTATTTAAACCTTCCAGAAAAATTTGGTAAAATTTGAGAAAATTCTATATATTATAAAAAAGTTACTGTAAAAGTTTCGTCGAAAAATATTACGTTTAGAACCGCCTGCATTTCACTTTACCAAAGTTGAAGTTTATGACATAATTGCATACTCATTTTGCAAGCTCACTTAGACCTAGTAAAACTCTATGAAATCCAATTCTGACAGTTGATTTGAAAAGTAGACTCGAAATACTTAGTTTAGGAGTCAGAAAGCTTGCAAAAAGCTTTATATTTGACCAAGTTATGGCCTACGCAAAACGACATATTTTCAGCCTAAAAGCTGTCACGCGCAGAAAATTAATACTACGATTACTAAAACTACATAATTCAAAAGTCTTGTAAGGATTCAGTTTTGACACAAATTCTCTACGCGTCAAAGGTAAAACGATGTTTTAAACAACTTTTTAGTTTTATCCGAGATCCAGAACAACTCAGAAATAGATGTTATCGGTCTTCAATCAGACCTCTGAATAGTGACTTTTTATAAAAATTTGGTTGTTCTGAATTTTATTAAAAAGTCCCACAAATAATCAGCTTTACGACTAGATTCCTACGTGGTGTATGTAAAACGACATTCCCGACAACTTTCTAGTTTTGGTCGATGGCCGAAACGGAGCAAAAAATGACGATTTTACCCTTCTGTTTTCCCTGCATTATTGACCCATAACAATAGTGCGGAATTTTAACTAGTGAAGCACAAAAACCGTATTGGCCGTTACTTATTCATTATAATGAATTAAGACTCGAATTTTATATCGAAACGATCGTTAGCCAGAATGTCACGATTACGAGTATAAAAATCTCAATTTATAAAAGTTTTACCCGTCCTGTTGGAAATACATTTTTACGTATTTAGAAAGGATCGGTCACTCCAATGATATTGGGCTCGTGATCCAATATATCCCATATAGCCCACATGTAGGGTGGGCTATATAAACCCCCTCCTAGCATGTTAGGAGGTGTTGAACACTTTCATTCCATTCAACATTCCATCTTTCTTCTTTTTCTCCTTTCTCTCTCTTCTTTCTCTCTCTAGTTCTTCCATTTTCCATTCCATCTTAATAGATAATTCATACAATGCCTAATCCTTAGAAAACAAGATTCTACAATTGGTATCAAGAGCTTTGGTTGATTCTTCGGATTTACGTGTTTTTATCTATTGATTTGGTTGATTTGGTGTTTTTACCATTTGATTTGTTGGATTTACGTGTTTTAACAACCTTTGTTATATCAGAATAATACTTTTCATATAAGTATTATTCTTTTCTTGTTATATCCACTTGGTCCAAATTGATATCCAACAACTTTCGTCCAAATTGATTTCAGTCTAATATTTCTTTCTTTCATATCAATATAATCTCTTTTGTCCTCAACTGTGGATTGTTTTTTTTTTGGATTTATCATCAATTTTTTTTTACATATCAAAACTGTCACATTGTCTTCATCAACTTATCACTACTTTTGTCTCATATCAGTATCAACATTTATCTTATATCTGGCAACATATAATTTTTTGGCTACGATCTGATTTTTAGTGATCGCATAAACCCCGAGGGTTTCTACTTGCGATCCAAAGTCACGATCACTTTCTACGATTTCCACTACGATCACGAGTGAGATCGAAGCTGCGATCACGATTGCGATCGAAGCTGCGATCACGAGTGCGATCGAAGCTGCGATCACGAGTGCGATCGAAGCTGCGATCACGAGTGCGATCAGAGTGAGATCTGAGTATGATCTGTGTATGAGTACGATGACTATTGCGATGTATGACTGCGATGGAGTGGTTGTGACTGCGATGGTGTGTTGATATGACTGCGATGGACTTAAAATTTTAAACTGATTTTCGACCCATTTTTTGACCATAAAACAGACCAAAATCAAACCAAACAACACTCTAAAACCAAAACAGACTTCACTTAACAACTCACCCTCGTCTCACCATTTTGACTCGAAACCAGACTCAAAACACAATACTCGGACTCTCGACTCCAACATCTAAAATAAACAGACTCACAATCAACCTCAACTGACTCACAAACAAAAACACTCACACCAAGACTTATCCTCACACCCTCGTCTAATCGACTGAAATAACTCGAACCATCACACACTCAAGATCTCAGATTATTCTTTGTGTTTAAGCATGCAAGCCAAGATCTTTAAGATCTATCACAAACTATAATCATCATCGATCTATTGTTGGATTTAATCCAAGCTTAATATTCGAATAAAAAGAAAATATCTATAACAATTATGTTATAATCTAATCTTTATTTCGATTTTCAAACACGAAATTAAATCATATTTGCACACCTACCCGAGACCCAATACAGGATCTTGAAGCTGCTAACGATTCTTCCTGCTGAGTTTTGTGAAGCAGTTTCGTGCATGGGCTTTGTGAGTATATAGCCAAAATCATCGCAGATTGGTTCTATGTTTATGGATATTGTGGTTTGATTTGATTAAAGAAATTAGTCAGTAAAGTATTTTGTGTGTAAAGTATTTTGATTTGTATGATATGGTTTGATTCTATTGAGATTTGTTTAATCTGAGATTGAAGAGATGAAAGAGAGAGACGGAGGAGTAATATGTGGTGGGGGCGAAGTCATTTATGTTAGGGTCAGGGTCAACTCTACCTATTTTATAGGGTAAAGTTTAGTTTATTATATTCCCAAGTGGGATATACACGGAGGTAGTAATACTTGTTTATTGAGACGGAGAAAACAAAGACCCATGTAGCCATCACAACTACCTGCCACGTTTTTTTGTCTCTTTTCAATATTGGGACACGTTTTATTTCTCAATTATATCAAAGAAGACGGTTTCGTTAAACATACATCAGATTTTTTAATTTGAACTTTAGTTAAGTTTATTTTCTTTAAAAGATAAGTTAACTTTTTATATTTATATATTTTAAAGTTAACTTTTTAGTTAAGTTAATTTTTTATATTTTGTCAATTGATATTTTTAGATTTGGTACATTGTGTTGAGGCGAGTATTTTGAAAGTATCAAAGTGGTAAAATATTTGACGGGTTAAAAGTTTTTGTGGCCGGATTTGAAGACAAAAGTGACGAGTCAAAGTGACGGGATTTATTTTTAGTGGCTACGGATTTTTGATCGGGTTTCTTTTATCAACGTTTGAGCCGACAAATATTATTGAGCCGAGAAAAGAGTTATATCATCAATCGAGGATTTTTAAGAGTTATTTCCGGATCTTTCGTTGGGTTTTGTCATATCCCGTGAATTTCAATTTCCAAGTTGCTTCACAAACTGTAATATCCCGAAATCAACCACGACCACAATTAATTGTCATCAAGCTTCAATGGATTCGTTGAGTTCGACGTTTCAAGAGGGAGAATTGCATCTAATGCAAGACATGGCTAGAGAAAGTGGTATCACTTCATTTCGACTACTTCAGTCACATCTTATGACCATTTCATGGGTTCAAGGAGGAAGCGAATTTGTGACACTCTTTGGTCAAGATCGTTATACATTCATCGACCTAATGTTCCTCAACGTGAACCAACTTGCTGATCAACTTCAAAAGAAGATTTTAATCACTTTGCATCGGCACTTTCTTATAAGGCTCTTGTGACACAACTTACGCCTTTCCTCCAATTCAATATCATCAATTCTGCCAATTCAGAGATATGCCGGTCATTTCTTCAATACACACATAACGAGGTTAAAGACTTCCGTGATAAACTGTTGAAATTTATGACATCGGTTTCGTCTTCGATTTATGAAAGATCCAGACTTCAGCAAGCGTATGATAATGGAGTGCAAGAATCTATGATGCAGATGCAAGAGGAGAATGGTCATACGGTTGACAACTTAGAGCCTAACGATGGCACGAACACGGAATCAGGAGGACAACATGATACCAGTGGCACGTCAGGGAATGTTCATGAGCTCTCTTTTGATGACACCTTACCTGTTTATGACGAAGAGCCTACGAACATGGTACAATGTAATGTTGTTTATGATGTATATGCTGATGACATGCCGCATATTGGGCATTCCGAACTTAATTATGACAAACATGGGATGGAGAAGAGTTATAGCAATACTACTTATGATTCATCCGATGTGAGTCATAATGGGGGAGAAAGTGTTCAAAATGCGAAACATCATGATAATTGTCTTATAACTGCTTCATTGACTGCTTCTGATTCCAAGATTAGAGAGCTCGAGACGATTGTAGCTCAACAATCAAAAGATCTTGAGGATGCCAAATTATAATTTTCTAAGAAAACGGACAAATTTGAAACATACTTTGAAAAACTTGAAAAGTCAAACGTTGTTCTTGAAAGGAAATTGGATCAAAAAGTTTTAGATTCTAAAGCTGAAAAGGATAATCTTTTGAAACAAATTCAGTTACTAGAGTCTAAATTGGCATCTCAAGATAGATTGCTCAAAGAGAATGAGACTTTAAAGGCTCAAGTTTAGGAAAAGGTTTTTGCTATAGCTGCGTTAAAAAATGAGTTAAGCAAAACTAGAGGACCTAGTGTGGACACTAAGCTTGATAAACCATCAATCTTGGGGAAACCGCCTACAAATCAGTTCGTCAGACAATCGATTGTCAGACAACCTACTGCATTTAGATCCGAGCGATCTCAATCCTCGAGACCGCGGTTTGCCTCCCAAGTTGATACGGTTCATATTTCTAGAACAATCACTCCACCAACTAGGCCGAATATGACTAAATCAGCTTTATCAAGACCTAATCACACGATTGCCTCTAGTTTCTCTAAGAATAGTTCAAAGAACACGTCTAGAACTAGTTCAAATGATGTGCGCCATGATTTTGGTCAAAGGGAAGCTATTCAAAAGACACAAGTAAGAGATAGGAATTTCAAACCTAGTCAGATGCCTTCTAGATTACCCAACACTGCTAATCGTAGCATGTCATCTCCTAGGAGCATCGATCAATCATCTAGGAATTACTCGGACATTGAATATGCTACTTGTAAAACATGTAGGAAATGTGTCTTTAGAGCCAATAATGATTCATGTATTAAAAAATTGCTTAATAAGGTGAACTCACGTGCTAGAATTAAATCCCAGTGGGTAGCTAAAATCAAAACCATTGGTAAAATGTGGCACCCCACTGGCAGAACTTTCACTCTTGTAGGAAACGAGTGCCCTTTAACTAGGATAGTCTCTGATTCTACCAAGACTACTAGGTAGGAAATGGAAAAGGATGATACATCACTTAAGCCTGAACTTAAGGTTTTCTATAAAAGGAAACGTTTGTCAGCTAGGACAAGTGAATCATCTCCTCAAGTCACCTCTGGCACTAGAAAAGAAAACTGTGAATCCCCGCAAGGTTCTAAGATAGATATCGCTAACCCACATGAAACCATACAAACTCCTAATGAGAATGCAGGTATCAAAGTCCACGTTCAACAAGAACACAGCGGTCTGATCTTTACATATCGTTTAACTAAGGACACTCTCAGAGTTTGGTTACTGAAGAAGCTGATATCAGATAAACAAGTGTCTCCGGGGATTCGCAGTTAAACATCGTGCAAAGGACTTACAGTCACATTACAGTCTGTAACTCGATCTTCAAATAAAGGAAAGTTTATCGACATTGATAAACTTATCCTTACAACGAGAAATTAAATTTTCTCGGACACGAGCTTATATTTAAAACTATTCAAGAGTTTTAAGCTCGTTTAAAGGACTTATAGTCACATCACAGATTGTAACTCGCTCTCAAAAGACAGGAAAGTTCATCCCGATGATGACTTATCCTTAAAACGAGAAATTAATTTTTCTCGGGCACGAGCTATTATTAAAATTATTCAAAGATTTTAAGCTCGTGTACATGGCTCATAGTCAAATAACAGTCTGTGACCCGAACTTCAAAGAAAGGGAAGTTGATGTTGAGCTTTTGCTACCCTTTAGGAAAAGGATGACAAAAGTGGCAAGTATTAAGTGTCGGTTTAGGAAAACCAAGCACTAATGACCGATTAAGTTCGTTCTCAAGGAGGCTAGTGTGTTATGTGTGTAATGATATGGATTAATTTGTGATTATATTTGAGAAAGAAAAAATAGAAAAAGGGATGAGAAAAGAATGACGGTTATGAAGACGGATTAAACTAGGTCTAAAAAGGCGTACACGTAAAGTCGTAAAAACCACCTAAATTAAAATTTTAACCTAAAAATTTCTAAAACTTACCAAAAATCCCTAATAATATTCTAAGAGTTTACAAAAAATCAAAACATGCAAAAACCTTTTAATTAATTAGATAATGACTTTTTAATGCTAATTAAAGCCCTAAAAATTAAAATTAATTATTAAAAAGCCCTAAACAAGATTTTAAAGTTTGTAAACCTCAAAAATACTCTAATTAAGCTAAAAACTATTTTTCAAAATTTTAAAACCAATTAAAACTATTTTTAAACAATTAAAAACTCCTAAAATCAATTAAATCTTAAATTAATTATAAAAAATAATTAAAAGACCTAAAAAATATTTGGAAAGTTGCAAAAATCCTAGTTAAGTGTTTAGAACCTAGGAAAATTATAAAAACCTAGAAAATCAGACTTTTAATTTTTAATAGTAAAATAATATTAAAATAGGGTGAGGTTATTTTCAGAACCAAATAAATGTACAGAACTGCGAGAACCACCTTTTTACTCTTAAATTGCACATGTATATATATCGAGTTAGTTTATTAGGTATAAATACATGAGTTTTCATTGTCGTAGGTCACTAAGAACATGTATGCACATGTATTTGTTTTGTATGTATGATAACTATCTTTTCGTTGGATAATAAGAAAACACATGTGCACTTTTCATATCGCTCATTATACTCGGATATATAACCAACAAAACAACTATTAAATGTTAATTTAAACAAAATAATGAAAATACATATGGATTATTAAGAGTATTAAGGTGGTTCTCGCAGTTCTGTACATTTATTTGGTTCTGAAAATAACCTTTCACTATTAAAATAATATTAAAAATCCAAAAATTATAAAAAATTCTAAAAACTTGCAAACTAGCTTAATTTAACCCAAATAACTCAGAAATGAAAGTGAAATTACCTAAATACCCCTATTGGGCCTATAAAATGGGCCAATCCCAAAACAGTCCCTTATTGGGCTTAATTGAGGCCCAATAAGAAAAAGTGTTCAAAATAAGCCCAAAAAGCACAGGTTGACTCAAAATTTGATTTTAAACAACTTTTTCCAAAGGCCCAAAAGCTGAAAATGTGAAATAAGCCAACTTATAATAAGCAGCTTATTCTTAATGGGCTTTTTGGCCCATTAAGCCATAAGCTGTTGCCATAAGCTAAAATTTTACACACAAGCTTCTTTTGACCTAACAAAGACTTCTGCAAAAAGAATTTTCAAATAAGCCCACTTAATAAGCCAGAAACAAGTCACAAACTTATTCACAAAACGACAAAATAGTCGTTTTTGTGATCTAGACCACCTCAGAAGCTGATTCAAGTTGCAAAATGTTTCTTATGACAAAACTAAGCTTAATAATCAAAAACCTACTCAATAAGCACACTCAATAAGCTGGAAAATCCAATAAGCACTTATGTTAAAAGTCAAACAAGTTGGTTTTTTAGTAAAAAGTCAAAGTCAAAGTCTCATAAGCTCCAGTTTACTTAAATGGGTCAAATAATGAATATCTATCACAAAAAATAAGTTGTTGCAAGTCAGAATAAGCTAGAATAGCTTATTGATAAGCTGATGACAAAATTGCACTAGCAGGGGCTAGTTTTGGATGTTGAGCAGTGGAAACTTTTTCCACTGCTTGACTATTTTGACTTTTTGTCTTTAGTGACTTTTTTGGAGATTCAGATTTCACAAAGGCACCCAAATGATCTTTGGATCAAAAGGAGTCAATCACAATCAAAATAACACAATCACTAACACCCAATTGATACAGTTTAATCAATCATTCATCAGACATTGCACAGACATGAACAATAAGCAGTTTAGCACTTTTGAGCAGTTTTAGCACAAATCAGCCAGCCAAATTCAACCAAATGCACACACAAGCTATAATAAACTCCAATAAGCAAGTTTAAACAGGTTTCATGCACTGGTTCAAAGAATTAAGCAAGATTCAAGCAATGAAAGTTACTGATGAACACTAACACATGCAGTTTCTACTTTTGCTGATGTATTTGACACACAAGCCAATTTCAACACCTCAATCTTTCAAACAGGTTATATTAACTTTGTTTAAACCACTTCTATCCCTAAGCATGCATACACACTAAGTGTTCCCAAAATCCTAGGTCAAAATAAGCAGAAACAAGGTCTATATAGCAGATTGATTGATTCAAGTGTTCAAACCCAAAAACTTGCAGCAAAACACTCTCAAACAAAGGTATAGCAGATACAAAGCATAAACAACACCTTCCCCTAACACAATAACAAGTTACAAGCATAAACCAGTAGACCCAAACACCCCTTTAACTTTTTCAAATCAAAATTTTCAAAAGCACAATGAGATTTCAGGCCAACCAAGCATTAATTAACACTCAAACAAGTATAATAAACAGATTCAAGCAAGAACAAGCCACAAAATTCACAAGAACAACAGTTTCATACAAATATCACCAAAAATCACAATTTAAGCAGATTTGGAGATTAAGTATGCAAACCTCATGGATGTACATCCACACCCACGAATTTTGAGCTTATGTGCTAGCAAGAACAAGCACAAGCTTCCACAATAAGCCTGCTAAGATTAAACAAGGGTTAAGCACAATATCATAAAAATCAGAAACTTTGAAAAACTTGATTAATGCAAACTTGTTACCCCACACTTGATTATCCCCAAGTTATAAGCCTCACCACACCTTAACCAACTCAGTTAGGATGCTATGATCAGCCCTATAGCCCAAGAATTCCAAGATTGGAACAAGACTTAGCAAAATATCAAGATAATGAGGAAATATGCAAACTTTTGCACACTCCTCTTTTGAAAACAGGTTTTGAACTTCAAGAACTAACAAGCATATAACAAATGAAAGCAGTAAATAAGATTGGCCAATGACTTTTCTTCAAGATTTCAAACTCAATTTCATTAACTTAGAAATAGGATATACAGAAACTTGAACCAAGGAAAAATCAAGAGCAAACTGAAATGTGAAGGCCTAAGTGGCTTTATATAGCCTTACAAGTGACTAAGGAACAGCTAATAACTAAAAACCCTAATGGTTGAAGTCCCAAATATGCCCTTGTAGGATTTGAAAACCTTGGACTCATGTGATGTTTTCTTGGACGTTTGCATGAGTTGGCAGGGGTGAAATTTGATCAAAGGGTCCAAAGTAAGCTTAGTATGTAAGCAGCTTGTGGGACGTTGGATTCTTCTGGCTATTTTGGCATCTTCTTCCTTTTTGTAGCAGGGCATGCCCCATGTGACATGTGTGGTGAAGTGGCAAAGGATTTTTGAGTTGGGTTATGATTAAGACAAGCTTAATCACTAATTTGGATGCTTTGGTGGTTTAATTTTGGCTTAAACACAAATACCCAATTTGTGTTCATGTGTGAATTGTGGGTGTTTTAATATGTTTTGGGATTTGAAAGTTATGTTTAGCGCGTGTTTATTAAACTAATCAGATTAGTTATAATCCGTTATGGGTGGAAGGTGACATGGCACAATGGGGAGTGTTGATTGGTTGTTTAGGGTGAGTGGGGCACGTGTCATCCCAGGAGTGGTCTAGGTAAGTTTAGATGTTGGCCAGAATAAGTCCCTCTTTTTTCTTTATCCTTTCACTTTGTAAATAAATACCACAAATCTGATTCCCTTTGTTATTTAAGTTTCTTTTTTCACACTTTTGCCCCAAATACTTTTCCAAAGTATTTTCAGGGGTATTTCTTGCCATCTTTGAATTCTTCAAGGGCTGAATTGGCATTTTGATGATGGATAATGGTCTTGATTTGTATGATGAGCATTTTGGAGGACTGAAATTGCTAAGTCTTGATAATTGAGGGACCATTTTTACCAAATGTTGAAAGTTGAGGGTCCTTTTTATAATTTTGAGATTTTCAAAGGACCAAACTTGTCATTTCTTGTACTTTGAAGGACTTCATGATGTATTTGACTTTGTGGATGATATTGGTTGACAATTTAGCTTTGTTGAGGGGCTAAACTTGCCAATTCTTCAAAGTTAAGGGTCCTTTTTGTAATTTTGAGATACTTTAGGGACCAAACTTGTAATTATGAGGATACAAGGGTATAAAGTGTCAAGTCTTCATAATTGGAGGACCCTTCTTCATAAGTCTTCAAATCTTCAAGGGTTGATCTTGGGAAAGTCTTCATTAGGGCTTGATTCATTGTGCGGCTTCGTTTCCCGTGTTCGTTTTTGCATGTTTCTTGTGATCTTTTGTCATTTTCTCAATATCCATACCTAAAATACACAAGCAACAAACACAAGCATATATTTGGGTATTTTGATGATATTTAATGCATTTTAAGCCCTTTTTGGAAGATGAGACTATGTATAAAAGCAGTCTCATCACTCCCACATACTAAACCATTACCGTGCCCTCACGCAATGCTAGATTAAAGTATCAAAGCATCTCCAAAATTCATTTTGTTCACTTTATTGAATGATAAACTAGCTACACTACTACTTTTACTACTACTTGTGTTATAGACATAATGTATGATTTTCATCGCAAAATGGGACGTTTAGGTTCATAGAATAAGAACATGTGAATGCTTCGTTAGAAATAATTTCATCGTCCTCGATTTTCACTCTAATTCCATGCTAAGCGTGTAACGAGATCATTGTCATTATAAGTTAGTAATGATAACACTACTCATATGCCCTAATCACGTACTTATCCTCCCATTATTCCTAAGTTGTATCTCTTATATTTTATTATGTCTTGAATGTTTCACGAGGATACATTTTTTACTTATGCGATAATAGAGATTTAGGTCTAAAAATAGAGTCCTAACGGTGTAACTAAGACCATCAAATCAATAACCCCTCCTAATAGACAACGATGTTAAAAAATTAAGTTGACAAGAAGAATCGATAAACACGGTTTTATAACGGTTTTGAACATGAGACTTTTTACCAAGACTTTTATACGCCCCCTAACGGAAGGGCCTTATTATCTTTGGTTTACCTCCATCTTTTATTCAACTTCGCCATGAAGCTTTTATTATGACTTCGGTCTTGCCTTGCCTTTTATTATCCGCCTCATCGGTGGTTTTATTAGCCAAAGACGTATATCCTCACGCTAAAGCGAATTTTGGATCTTTAAAGCTTCGAAGATTAAGGCTTGATTCACTTTCAATTTTTGCATAGATTTTTCGGCCTTGTGGGGCTTCAAATTGTTTGCTAGATTTAGGTGAGCACTTGAAATCTTATTATTGGGTGAAGCTTTTGATTATTCGGGTTGCCAATACTTCAAAACCGTGACGCTGACGATACCTTAATGTCTTCCCAATTTAATTACACGGAAGCTACTAGAAAAGAATAGAAACCCAACAATCCTAACTAAACAGCTAAGTCAATATTTATTAAGCAAAAAATATTTACATGCGAAGGGAGAATAAGCAAACAACGAGAACACATGAGTTTTTGAAAGAATACGAGTACTCTACGTTTAGCATAGTAACTTATAATTAACTCTATCATTTTTCGTCCTCATTTAAGAGACTTAGCCTAATGTGTAGTTAAAGAATCAAAGCTAAGTGCTCAACACGCACGGTCGAGTCAAAAATTACTCTTATTCTCGCCATCGGAAAACCTACATTCGTGTCTTCAAACACTTATAAAACATGAGAAAAATTTTAAAATTTGGCCATTTTTAGCCTTATTTTGCAACAAAAACGATAAACAAAAAGATAAACTTGGAAAGCGTGAAGGTTTGGCAAGGCAAGTATCTATTCACCCCCCAATACTAAAGTTAAACATTGTCCTCAATGTTTCGAGTCTAGGGGTGCAAACACCCCCATACTAGAGACGTAGTCGAATGCCTAATCTAGCATGGAAAGTGTAAAACCCGTATTTTAAAAAAAAATCAGAATATTTAAATACGCAGTTCAATTTTAATAAACTAGGTAGTATTAATTTTTTTTGACAGAGATAAAACGCAAAAATTTAAATACGACAGTAAAATAATTATTTAGAAAATAATTATTGAATTCAGAAATATTACAGAAATAATTAATCGTAAACAGTAAATAATACGCAATCTCAGTTTATTTAAATGCTACAATAAGATAACTATTCAAGAAATAATTATTAAGTTTCAGAGTATTTTACGTATGTGTTATGACACGAAAAATAATATTCGCTATTCAGAAACAAAAACACGGGAATAATAAATACAAGTATGTTAAAAAAAAAAAATAAAAAAAAAAAAAAAAGAAACTGGGCCGGTTGTAAGAGTTAGAGAAAGAAGAAAATAAAAGAATTGGGCCTAAGCCCATTTTGTACACAAAATAAAACTCGGGAGTTACCCCATCTTTCTTCAAACGGTTTAAAAAAAAAGAGAAAAGATCTAGGGTTTTAGCTAGATGGCCGACGGCTGAGACAAACAGGAGGAAGAAGATGTTTTTTTTTTTTCCTTTCGTGGGTTATGTATTCTCAAATCCTCGATCACATGTAAGTAATTCCTTTCTCCTTTTCGTTTTATGAACTCGAATGCAAGGGTTAAACAAGAACAAATGGTTTTCGAACTATATTAAACGTGAATTAAGATGGTTTGATTAAGATTTCAGTTTTTGTACGCGAACCGAGACACACTAGATGTCTCGGTGTCCTTGGTTTTTATAAACAGCCGTATAGGCTGTGGTTTGGGTGGACGGCAGCGAACAAACCCAAGCAAGGGTGTCGGGTTCGTTTATGGCACAAATACCGAGACACTAAGTCTCGGTGGGTGCCCTTTTATCAGCCGTGAACCACCAGGGGGTGTTGGGCGTTTCGAACTGCAAAAAAAAAAAAAAAATCAAACAGGGTGCGTTTGGGACTATCTGGCCCTAAAGGAGTGTTTGGGTCTGTCAGAAAACAAAAGCGGGGGGAACCCTATAGCAAGCAGTGGGAACCACTGCATAAGCAGTGGGAACCACTGCACAGGCAGTGGGAACTTTCCATTAAAACAGAACAAGCAGTGGGAACTTGGACAAACAAACAGTGGGAAAAAAAAGATAATATAGGCAGTGGGAATATAAGATAGACGGTGGGAACTTTAATATAATGAAAACAGTGGGAATTTATTTTAGTCTTGGTTAAAGCACTTTATAAATAAGTTTGTTTATATTATAAAAAAAAAATAAAGTTAAACATTTTGTTATTTTGATCATTTAATTAGTAAAATTAAATTGATTTTAACATTTTTTTATTCAACTAATTAAAGGTCGGATTTAACTATGATTTAATTAATCATTATTTCAGAAAACTAAATTTGGAAATCTTTCTAAATTTGGAAACTTTCTATTTATAGCAGGTTGCTAGTTATAGTAATATTTTACGTTGGAGTACATGTTTTACGATAATCGGGAATACAGAGGATACGTTAATCATGTGTAGTATTATGAGAACAGTCAGAAATTATCAGTTTATCCATAAATAGTAATACAAGAAAAATTAAATTAAACTTAGAACATACAAGAATCAGTAACAGCGAACAGTAATTAGACGACTTATTTTCCGTCCATTATTTATGTAGTAACCGTGAAGTCAGATTCGAATCGTCAGCTTTCAGTCTCATTTCAGTACTAGACGCGAGGTACGGATTTCCGTCCTTTCAGTAAGGACTTCTTTTCTTTTATGCATGATTAGGATTCCCCGTCTGCAGCCAAATGTTTTCCCCAGTATATGTTTAAACTTATCAGTAATCATATTAATAAAAGAATAAATTGCCTGAGCATTATATACAAGCATGATTAGTTTATGTACTAGTTACGGAGGTACCGTAACCACGACACTAGAGGCACCGGTGTCGTGACTCACATGCAGGAGAGTGATATCCTGCATCGTCCCACTCAGCTCAGTTTGGCCATTTTATCAGTATTATTATTATTAGTGGGGCGTATGGATGCATCCTAGGCTACAGTTTACAGTTTAGCAGGTGAATGTGGTGTGTGCTCTACATCCTTCACATTGGAGCTGATCCCTCCACCCAGCACAGTTATTTAGAGGTCACCCCTCTACAGCATGACGAGGTCACCCCTCCAGTTATTCATGCACCGTTGTTACAGCACATGACCTATATAATCTCTGGCAATTAAAATACAGTAAATGCATGTTTTCAGATTTAACAGATAACAGTTCAGCTTTATTAATTATAAATCAGCCTTTATAGATTATACACAGATTTCCGCTACAACTTTACTTATCAGTCTTACAGATCCAGTATTTCATCATCTGTTTCATTTCAGTATTTCCTTATCATGCTTTATATCCGTTCACTGAGCGTTATGCTCAGCCGTAGTTCCTTTCATGTTCTAACGGCAGGTACATCAGGATGCTTTTAGGATTCTAAGAGCATGTGCATTTGGATGGAAGCTACCCGAACTTCTTACTTTATGCATTTCTTATATTATTCTGCTTATTTGGACATTGTTTAGTCCTTTCTTTCAGTATTTTATATTTCATGTTTTGGGCTTATGTTTGGATTACCGAAGTTTGATTCCGGTATTTCCTTTATGGTCAGTTAATGTCCTAGGACATTTACCTTATGCTCTGATACCATAATTGTAACACCCCACTTGGATAAATGGACCGTTACGGGTATTTATGTATTCTCAAATCCTCGATCACATGTAAGTAATTCCTTTCTCCTTTTCGTTTTATGAACTCGAATGCAAGGGTTAAACAAGAACAAATGGTTTTCGAACTATATTAAACGTGAATTAAGATGGTTTGATTAAGATTTCAGTTTTTGTACGCGAACCGAGACACACTAGATGTCTCGGTGTCCTTGGTTTTTATAAACAGCCGTATAGGCTGTGGTTTGGGTGGACGGCAGCGAACAAACCCAAGCAAGGGTGTCGGGTTCGTTTATGGCACAAATACCGAGACACTAAGTCTCGGTGGGTGCCCTTTTATCAGCCGTGAACCACCAGGGGGTGTTGGGCGTTTCGAACTGCAAAAAAAAAAAAAAAAATCAAACAGGGTGCGTTTGGGACTATCTGGCCCTAAAGGAGTGTTTGGGTCTGTCAGAAAACAAAAGCGGGGGGAACCCTATAGCAAGCAGTGGGAACCACTGCATAAGCAGTGGGAACCACTGCACAGGCAGTGGGAACTTTCCATTAAAACAGAACAAGCAGTGGGAACTTGGACAAACAAACAGTGGGAAAAAAAAAGATAATATAGGCAGTGGGAATATAAGATAGACGGTGGGAACTTTAATATAATGAAAACAGTGGGAATTTATTTTAGTCTTGGTTAAAGCACTTTATAAATAAGTTTGTTTATATTATAAAAAAAAAAGTTAAACATTTTGTTATTTTGATCATTTAATTAGTAAAATTAAATTGATTTTAACATTTTTTTTATTCAACTAATTAAAGGTCGGATTTAACTATGATTTAATTAATCATTATTTCAGAAAACTAAATTTGGAAATCTTTCTAAATTTGGAAACTTTCTATTTATAGCAGGTTGCTAATTATAGTTATATTTTACGTTGGAGTACATGTTTTACGATAATCGGGAATACAGAGGATACGTTAATCATGTGTAGTATTATGAGAACAGTCAGAAATTATCAGTTTATCCATAAATAGTAATACAAGAAAAATTAAATTAAACTTAGAACATACAAGAATCAGTAACAGCGAACAGTAATTAGACGACTTATTTTCCGTCCATTATTTATGTAGTAACCGTGAAGTCAGATTCGAATCGTCAGCTTTCAGTCTCATTTCAGTACTGGACGCGAGGTACGGATTTCCGTCCTTTCAGTAAGGACTTCTTTTCTTTTATGCATGATTAGGATTCCCCGTCTGCAGCCAAATGTTTTCCCCAATATATGTTTAAACTTATCAGTAATCATATTAATAAAAGAATAAATTGCCTGAGCATTATATACAAGCATGATTAGTTTATGTACTAGTTACGGAGGTACCGTAACCACGACACTAGAGGCACCGGTGTCGTGACTCACATGCAGGAGAGTGATATCCTGCATCGTCCCACTCAGCTCAGTTTGGCCATTTTATCAGTATTATTATTATTAGTGGGGCGTATGGATGCATCCTAGGCTACAGTTTACAGTTTAGCAGGTGAATGTGGTGTGTGCTCTACATCCTTCACATTGGAGCTGATCCCTCCACCCAGCACAGTTATTTAGAGGTCACCCCTCTACAGCATGACGAGGTCACCCCTCCAGTTATTCATGCACCGTTGTTACAGCACATGACCTATATAATCTCTGGCAATTAAAATACAGTAAATGCATGTTTTCAGATTTAACAGATAACAGTTCAGCTTTATTAATTATAAATCAGCCTTTATAGATTATACACAGATTTCCGCTACAACTTTACTTATCAGTCTTACAAATCCAGTATTTCATCATCTGTTTCATTTCAGTATTTCCTTATCATGCTTTATATCCGTTCACTGAGCGTTATGCTCAGCCGTAGTTCCTTTCATGTTCTAACGGCAGGTACATCAGGATGCTTTTAGGATTCTAAGAGCATGTGCATTTGGATGGAAGCTACCCGAACTTCTTACTTTATGCATTTCTTATATTATTCTGCTTATTTGGACATTGTTTAGTCCTTTCTTTCAGTATTTTATATTTCATGTTTTGGGCTTATGTTTGGATTACCGAAGTTTGATTCCGGTATTTCCTTTATGGTCAGTTAATGTCCTAGGACATTTACCTTATGCTTTGATGACACGCCATAAATACCCGTAACGGTCCATTTATCCAAGTGGGGTGTTACAATTATGGTATCAGAGCGCAAGGTTCGACCTGTAGGCTCTAAAGCTTGACCTGTGACTAGTGGGTAGTCACCAGGAACTTCTCAGATTTTGGCGTCGTTGTCTTTCATATTTCTCATGGATTATCCAGTCAGTTTTCTTCGTCTATCAGTCAGTTTCCTTAACGTTTTGACTAAGTAAAAGGTTGGTACAGAACTGGCCATATTTAGTCGCATGTGCTTTTAGCGAGCTTTCGTTTTGGTGAACTGACCATAGGCGTTCACCCTTGCCCGTTCAGATTTTTGTATTGGTAAACTGACCATAGGCGTTTACCCTTACCCATGACAGATTCATGTTTTCAGTCAAATATCACTTGGTGAACCAGCCATAAACATTCACCATTTCTCAAGTCAAACTTCATGTCTTTCAGTCAAATGATGTTTTGTGAACCGATCCACAGTTGTTCACCCTTGTCATATCATGACATTCTATAAATTTTGACAAGTATGGATTGAACTTCAGCCATCCATATTTAATACCAGATTATAAATTTCTATACATGACAGTTCTCAGAAAATTTTGACCAGTATGGATCGAACCAGAATAGCCCATACTTAGTCTAATGTTTCCTTCCTTGAAGTACGTAGATTGAACCATAGCCGTCCACATCAGTTGATATTACACCTCAGTTGTTTGGACTTTTTATGTTCCTTGTGTCAGTCAAATTTTCATACCCTCACGTTGATGTCATCTACATGATGATTCAGTTTCATGTCTCCTTACGAGGGTTATGTTTTCAGCAAGGCGATGATGCCTTCAGACTAAAATATAGAAGGATTACAGTAAAATTATATTCATGATGAATCATGTTCTGGTCTTCATCAATCATGTCTTCTGTCTTCATACTGAACATTGATGAAACTTTGTTTAATCATACTTTCAGCCTCTATACAACCATCATTAAGTCTACGCAGCTATCACGTTAACCATTTCAGTTCAGTTTACTACCATTCAAATCAATTTATTGCTATGATCATGTCAGACAATTGACACCAGTATCGACCATTCTATAAAATTTCCACCAGTTCCATGTACAGTATTCCATATGTACCCATGCATAGTGTCTCAGTTATACTCCATATATAATAATTCACGGGTACTCCATGTACAACGTCTCAGATATGCTCCGTGTGCAGTATTCATTTTGTACTTCATGTACAGTAGTTCAGGTGTACTCCAGGTACCCTACTCCATGGATATTGCTAATCGATCCTTAATCATCTCAGGCGTTTCCACTTGTCGATATTCTACCAGGTGCTGATGCTGCTCGTGAGTTGAAGATTCTACCAGATGCTGATGCTGCTAACACTGAAGACCACACATATGCTGATGCTGCTGATACTTTGGAAATCTCTCAAGATGCCGATGCCGTTCATCCTATGAAGACTCTGCAGAACAAGGACGAAAACTATAATTTGAAATTTCGGGCAAGAATAAATTTCAATCATCAGACACTACCATTCTATTCCATGCTTTTACTTTCTCAGTTAGGTGTCACAACTCACTCAGCTAAACTTTCAGCCAAAAGAGTGAGAACCAGTAACCAGCCGACCACTCAGCAAAAATAATTACATGAATCACGGTCATGATAATGACCGTCATAAATGACAGACAAAGCAGTAGTGACAATCACCATGCTTAAAATAATCAATCAATAACCATCAGAACTCCAGAACGTACGTGACCGTAAATACAGAGGTCAGCAGTCTAGCCGGTCCGCCAATCCTAGCAGTTACCAAAATTTCCAGCCTTATCCAGATTCATCCACCAAAATACATGTCAAGACACCAGTCAAGACACGGGTCTCAAGTACCATTTCGGAAAACACATATCAGGACACCAGGCATGGTACACGTCCTACGAATCTTTTCTCAAAATACGAGTCAGAACTCATAACTCCAGTATGTTTCTAAATCAGGCCCTCAGAAATTCAGAGTACCTTTCAGAAAGGGGTATACTCATTCTATTATGCCACGCATATATCAGATCATTAAAATTCAGTCACCACCACCAGATTTTTATTCAGATTAAACACACGGTAACCATTCTGTGAGGTTATAGACGAACACATTCAGTGAAAAGTCGCCATGTTTACTTCACGTGTTCCTATGTCAGCTTTATCTTAAATCAGTTAGTTACCTGCCTCTTAGCCAAAAAGGATTCAACAGTATCATCATATTTATTAAAGCCTTATTTTTAGTTAACGACGATATCCGTCTTACCAAATCCCAAATATATTCATAATACTTTCTATCAGAAAAATCAATACAAATTATTTCTGCCTTACAAGCGCGTGACTTATCAGTCTATAGCTACGAAGACTTTTAGCTACCAGTTATAAATTCACTTCTAAAATTCCTCGAATACAGGATCAGCAAATTATACTAAAGTTTCCAGATGTCATACCAGAAGGCTTCACAGAAATCCCTTCCTAACCACGAAACAGATTTCAACCTCGAGCTTGTCTCAAGGACAGAAACTATTTCCAGAACTCTTTATTTCAGGACTGCAACTAAGTTAAAAGAATTGCAGCAGTTGCTGCAAGAATTACCAAAACTATACTTTATTCGCCCTAGCGTACCATCGAAAAATTTATCAGATCACCATTCTTAATCGATTTTCATTCCACGAATAGAAAGTTTAATTAACCTACTATAGGGTGTTTTAAACATTCTTCCAGAAAAATTTCCGATCATGCTACCATCAATGGTGAGAGAAAGAACACGATGTCTTCCAGACTGCTGTTGTACATATTATAGTCTCTCTAAAGATGCCGATTTTATATTTCTGAAATCCCTAATGCTCCAGCTGTATTGTGGAATTTATGAATAAAATTTTTCTATGGTTCTCAGATAAAATCGTCAGCGTATTTATTGATCACATTTTGGTCTGCAAAATTTTAAAGAAGAACACGAGAATCATCTTCTCACAGTTGTATAGAATCTTCGATAGGAGAAAATTTTATACACAGCTTTCCAGATATGAATTCAAATTGAACAAAGTGGTATCTCTGAGCCATTCTACCTTAGCAGAAAGAAATTTCAAACAATGCTGCGAAGGTGAAGGCCATCACCCGATGGTCCCGACTGACGACTATGAACGAAGTACAAAATTCCTAGAACTCAATTGACTGCTACCGCAGAAATTGCTGACAGTTACCACCAGAGAATTTTCTATGACTGTCCAACCAGATTTCCACCAGAGAGTCCCAGGATTTCATCGCACCTTGATGCAGTTATGTTCATATCTAATGCCTGACATACCTCAGGTTCAAGATAGAACACCGACATGCTATTACTACGGGTAGAAATTCTAGACCGAAAAGAGACAAGACTCCATGGAGATTGTTATCAGTTTACCACAGACTCAGAGAAAGTATGATACTATCTAAGTTATCATCAACCATGTAATCAACCTGCGCGCCTCTTTCATCCGAAAGGATCACGTAGTAGCAGATCTGCAGAAATTTTAAAAATTCACCAGTAAATCGTACGAATTCAAGGCTTTCCTTTGACCATCATATCAGACAGAATTCATGTTCACGATCAAGTGTATGTTTACGTTCACTTTAAGTTCATGTTTATTTCCACTTTCACGTTTACGTCTCATTCGCAGTATGATGCTGTTTCAGTTCATCTTTTATGCTATCTCCTGATTTAAGCTCACGTTAGCGTTCATAACGTTGTTCACGTTCAAGTTCGTGTGCCATTTCACGATGCACGTTTCTCAGTTTATTACCGAGTACGGTTACAGAAAGCTTGAGAAATTAGACTCAAGTTTAGCACAACTATTCCATAACCAGGCAGACGTTTCACATCTCAGGCCGTATCATTTGGCATTCATTCCTCAGTCAGCATACATTCATGATATGTTCTAGTATCACGTTCACAGTATGATTCACTTATCATATTCTAATTCCACGCCAGCGCTCCTCATATAATTATGAACCACGTTCACAATTGCTCACTTATCATGTTCACAATTGTTCACGTAGTTCGTCCCTATATCTCAACAGCTTGCTCAGAGTTATAAATGTTATCTTTTCAGAATATTTACACGTATCGTACCATGTATCCTACATGCTATAGCTTATTCATTCAGGATCAGAAAATCCATCTTAAGGTTAGAACCAGAAACTATTTAGCATCATCAGGACAGGGTCATCAGGACCAAGAATTTTTTTTATTATGTTTAGATCTTGAAGAAATCGTTTCGAGCGGGAGGCCACTCGAAACAGAGGAGTCCATCCGGACCTCTCATCCCCTTTCCTTCAATAAATCCAGTTAAGTTCTTTCAGTCATGTCATGTTCCATGTTCTCTTTAGCCATGTCACGTTACATGATAATTTCAGTCATGTCAGGTTTATACCTATCAGCAGCACTATGTCTTAATTAGAAGACAATTCATCCTTCAGCTTAATTGTCTTTTCAGTCTACGTGTTCTTTCAGTTCTTATAACTTCGTCAGCTTATCATCTTTAATTCGAGGACGAATTTCTCCTTTTTAGAGGGGATGAATTGTAAAACCCAGTATCGTCGTACCTTTAATTCAGGGACGAATTATTATTTTTAGAGGGGAGGATTTGTAAAACCCGTATTTTAAAAAAAAATCAGAATATTTAAATACGCAGTTCAATTTTAATAAACTAGGTAGTATTAATTTTTTTTTGACAGAGATAAAACGCAGAAATTTAAATACGACAGTAAAATAATTATTTAGAAAATAATTATTGAATTCAGAAATATTACAGAAATAATTAATCGTAAACAGTAAATAATACGCAATCTCAGTTTATTTAAATGCTACAATAAGATAACTATTCAAGAAATAATTATTAAGTTTCAGAGTATTTTACGTATGTGTTATGACACGAAAAATAATATTCGCTATTCAGAAACGAAAACACGGGAATAATAAATACAAGTATGTTAAAAAAAAAAAAAACATCTTCTTCCTCCTGTTTGTCTCAGCCGTCGGCCATCTAGCTAAAACCCTAGATCTTTTCTCTTTTTTTTTTTTAAACCGTTTGAAGAAAGATGGGGTAACTCCCGAGTTTTATTTTGTGTACAAAATGGGCTTAGGCCCAATTCTTTTATTTTCTTCTTTCTCTAACTCTTACAACCGGCCCAGTTTCTTTTATTTCTTTTTTTTTTTTTTTTTTTTTTAACATACTTGTATTTATTATTCCCGTGTTTTCGTTTCTGAATAGCGAATATTATTTTTCGTGTCATAACACATACGTAAAATACTCTGAAACTTAATAATTATTTCTTGAATAGTTATCTTATTGTAGCATTTAAATAAACTGAGATTGCGTATTATTTACTGTTTACGATGTGAGCAATTGTGAACGTGGTTCATCCCTATATCTCAACAGCTTGCTCAGAGTTATAAATGTTATCTTTTCAGAATATTTACACGTATCGTACCATGTATCCTACATGCTATAGCTTATTCATTCAGGATCAGAAAATCCATCTTAAGGTTAGAACCAGAAACTATTTAGCATCATCAGGACAGGGTCATCAGGACCAAGAATTTTTTTTATTATGTTTAGATCTTGAAGAAATCGTTTCGAGCGGGAGGCCACTCGAAACAGAGGAGTCCATCCGGACCTCTCATCCCCTTTCCTTCAATAAATCCAGTTAAGTTCTTTCAGTCATGTCATGTTCCATGTTCTCTTTAGCCATGTCACGTTACATGATAATTTCAGTCATGTCAGGTTTATACCTATCAGCAGCACTATGTCTTAATTAGAAGACAATTCATCCTTCAGCTTAATTGTCTTTTCAGTCTACGTGTTCTTTCAGTTCTTATAACTTCGTCAGCTTATCATCTTTAATTCGAGGACGAATTTCTCCTTTTTAGAGGGGATGAATTGTAAAACCCAGTATCGTCGTACCTTTAATTCGGGGACGAATTATTATTTTTAGAGGGGATGAATTGTAAAACCCAGTATCGTCGTACCTTTAATTCGGGGACGAATTATTATTTTTAGAGGGGAGGATTTGTAAAACCCGTATTTTAAAAAAAATCAGAATATTTAAATACGCAGTTCAATTTTAATAAACTAGGTAGTATTAATTTTTTTTTGACAGAGATAAAACGCAGAAATTTAAATACGACAGTAAAATAAATATTTAGAAAATAATTATTGAATTCAGAAATATTACAGAAATAATTAATCGTAAACAGTAAATAATACGCAATCTCAGTTTATTTAAATGCTACAATAAGATAACTATTCAAGAAATAATTATTAAGTTTCAGAGTATTTTACGTATGTGTTATGACACGAAAAATAATATTCGCTATTCAGAAACGAAAACACGGGAATAATAAATACAAGTATGTTAAAAAAAAAAAAAACATCTTCTTCCTCCTGTTTGTCTCAGCCGTCGGCCGTCTAGCTAAAACCCTAGATCTTTTCTCTTTTTTTTTTTTAAACCGTTTGAAGAAAGATGGGGTAACTCCCGAGTTTTATTTTGTGTACAAAATGGGCTTAGGCCCAATTCTTTTATTTTCTTCTTTCTCTAACTCTTACAACCGGCCCAGTTTCTTTTATTTCTTTTTTTTTTTTTTTTTTTTTTTTAACATACTTGTATTTATTATTCCCGTGTTTTCGTTTCTGAATAGCGAATATTATTTTTCGTGTCATAACACATACGTAAAATACTCTGAAACTTAATAATTATTTCTTGAATAGTTATCTTATTGTAGCATTTAAATAAACTGAGATTGCGTATTATTTACTGTTTACGATGTGAGCAATTGTGAACGTGGTTCATCCCTATATCTCAACAGCTTGCTCAGAGTTATAAATGTTATCTTTTCAGAATATTTACACGTATCGTACCATGTATCCTACATGCTATAGCTTATTCATTCAGGATCAGAAAATCCATCTTAAGGTTAGAACCAGAAACTATTTAGCATCATCAGGACAGGGTCATCAGGACCAAGAATTTTTTTTATTATGTTTAGATCTTGAAGAAATCGTTTCGAGCGGGAGGCCACTCGAAACAGAGGAGTCCATCCGGACCTCTCATCCCCTTTCCTTCAATAAATCCAGTTAAGTTCTTTCAGTCATGTCATGTTCCATGTTCTCTTTAGCCATGTCACGTTACATGATAATTTCAGTCATGTCAGGTTTATACCTATCAGCAGCACTATGTCTTAATTAGAAGACAATTCATCCTTCAGCTTAATTGTCTTTTCAGTCTACGTGTTCTTTCAGTTCTTATAACTTCGTCAGCTTATCATCTTTAATTCGAGGACGAATTTCTCCTTTTTAGAGGGGATGAATTGTAAAACCCAGTATCGTCGTACCTTTAATTCGGGGACCAATTATTATTTTTAGAGGGGATGAATTGTAAAACCCAGTATCGTCGTACCTTTAATTCGGGGACGAATTATTATTTTTAGAGGGGAGGATTTGTAAAACCCGTATTTTAAAAAAAATCAGAATATTTAAATACGCAGTTCAATTTTAATAAACTAGGTAGTATTAATTTTTTTTTGACAGAGATAAAACGCAGAAATTTAAATACGACAGTAAAATAATTATTTAGAAAATAATTATTGAATTCAGAAATATTACAGAAATAATTAATCGTAAACAGTAAATAATACGCAATCTCAGTTTATTTAAATGCTACAATAAGATAACTATTCAAGAAATAATTATTAAGTTTCAGAGTATTTTACGTATGTGTTATGACACGAAAAATAATATTCGCTATTCAGAAACGAAAACACGGGAATAATAAATACAAGTATGTTAAAAAAAAAAACATCTTCTTCCTCCTGTTTGTCTCAGCCGTCGGCCATCTAGCTAAAACCCTAGATCTTTTCTCTTTTTTTTTTAAACCGTTTGAAGAAAGATGGGGTAACTCCCGAGTTTTATTTTGTGTACAAAATGGGCTTAGGCCCAATTCTTTTATTTTCTTCTTTCTCTAACTCTTACAACCGGCCCAGTTTCTTTTATTTCTTTTTTTTTTTTTTTTTTTTAACATACTTGTATTTATTATTCCCGTGTTTTCGTTTCTGAATAGCGAATATTATTTTTCGTGTCATAACACATACGTAAAATACTCTGAAACTTAATAATTATTTCTTGAATAGTTATCTTATTGTAGCATTTAAATAAACTGAGATTGCGTATTATTTACTGTTTACGATGTGAGCAATTGTGAACGTGGTTCATCCCTATATCTCAACAGCTTGCTCAGAGTTATAAATGTTATCTTTTCAGAATATTTACACGTATCGTACCATGTATCCTACATGCTATAGCTTATTCATTCAGGATAAGAAAATCCATCTTAAGGTTAGAACCAAAAACTATTTAGCATCATCAGGACAGGGTCATCAGGACCAAGAATTTTTTTTATTATGTTTAGATCTTGAAGAAATCGTTTCGAGCGGGAGGCCACTCGAAACAGAGGAGTCCATCCGGACCTCTCACCCCCTTTCCTTCAATAAATCCAGTTAAGTTCTTTCAGTCATGTCATGTTCCATGTTCTCTTTAGCCATGTCACGTTACATGATAATTTCAGTCATGTCAGGTTTATACCTATCAGCAGCACTATGTCTTAATTAGAAGACAATTCATCCTTCAGCTTAATTGTCTTTTCAGTCTACGTGTTCTTTCAGTTCTTATAACTTCGTCAGCTTATCATCTTTAATTCGAGGACGAATTTCTCCTTTTTAGAGGGGATGAATTGTAAAACCCAGTATCGTCGTACCTTTAATTCGGGGACGAATTATTATTTTTAGAGGGGATGAATTGTAAAACCCAGTATCGTCGTACCTTTAATTCGGGGACGAATTATTATTTTTAGAGGGGAGGATTTGTAAAACCCGTATTTTAAAAAAAATCAGAATATTTAAATACGCAGTTCAATTTTAATAAACTAGGTAGTATTAATTTTTTTTTGACAGAGATAAAACGCAGAAATTTAAATACGACAGTAAAATAATTATTTAGAAAATAATTATTGAATTCAGAAATATTACAGAAATAATTAATCGTAAACAGTAAATAATACGCAATCTCAGTTTATTTAAATGCTACAATAAGATAACTATTCAAGAAATAATTATTAAGTTTCAGAGTATTTTACGTATGTGTTATGACACGAAAAATAATATTCGCTATTCAGAAACGAAAACACGGGAATAATAAATACAAGTATGTTAAAAAAAAAAAAAAGAAAAAAAGAAATAAAAGAAACTGGGCCGCTTGTAAGAGTTAGAGAAAGAAGAAAATAAAAGAATTGGGCCTAAGCCCATTTTGTACACAAAATAAAACTCGGGAGTTACCCCATCTTTCTTCAAACGGTTTTAAAAAAAAAAAGAGAAAAGATCTAGGGTTTTAGCTAGATGGCCGACGGCTGAGACAAACAGGAGGAAGAAGATGTTTTTTTTTTTCCTTTCGTGGGTTATGTATTCTTAAATCCTCGATCACATGTAAGTAATTCCTTTCTCCTTTTCGTTTTATGAACTCGAATGCAAGGGTTAAACAAGAACAAATGGTTTTCGAACTATATTAAACGTGAATTAAGATGGTTTGATTAAGATTTCAGTTTTTGTACGCGAACCGAGACACACTAGATGTCTCGGTGTCCTTGGTTTTTATAAACAGCCGTATAGGCTGTGGTTTGGGTGGACGGCAGCGAACAAACCCAAGCAAGGGTGTCGGGTTCGTTTATGGCACAAATACCGAGACACTAAGTCTCGGTGGGTGCCCTTTTATCAGCCGTGAACCACCAGGGGGTGTTGGGCGTTTCGAACTGCAAAAAAAAATAAAATCAAACAGGGTGCGTTTGGGACTATCTGGCCCTAAAGGAGTGTTTGGGTCTGTCAGAAAACAAAAGCGGGGGGAACCCTATAGCAAGCAGTGGGAACCACTGCATAAGCAGTGGGAACCACTGCACAGGCAGTGGGAACTTTCCATTAAAACAGAACAAGCAGTGGGAACTTGGACAAACAAACAGTGGGAAAAAAAAAGATAATATAAGCAGTGGGAATATAAGATAGACGGTGGGAACTTTAATATAATGAAAACAGTGGGAATTTATTTTAGTCTTGGTTAAAGCACTTTATAAATAAGTTTGTTTATATTATAAAAAAAAAATAAAGTTAAACATTTTGTTATTTTGATCATTTAATTAGTAAAATTAAATTGATTTTAACATTTTTTTTATTCAACTAATTAAAGGTCGGATTTAACTATGATTTAATTAATCATTATTTCAGAAAACTAAATTTGGAAATCTTTCTAAATTTGGAAACTTTCTATTTATAGCAGGTTGCTAATTATAGTAATATTTTACGTTGGAGTACATGTTTTACGATAATCGGGAATACAGAGGATACGTTAATCATGTGTAGTATTATGAGAACAGTCAGAAATTATCAGTTTATCCATAAATAGTAATACAAGAAAAATTAAATTAAACTTAGAACATACAAGAATCAGTAACAGCGAACAGTAATTAGACGACTTATTTTCCGTCCATTATTTATGTAGTAACCGTGAAGTCAGATTCGAATCGTCAGCTTTCAGTCTCATTTCAGTACTGGACGCGAGGTACGGATTTCCGTCCTTTCAGTAAGGACTTCTTTTCTTTTATGCATGATTAGGATTCCCCGTCTGCAGCCAAATGTTTTCCCCAGTATATGTTTAAACTTATCAGTAATCATATTAATAAAAGAATAAATTGCCTGAGCATTATATACAAGCATGATTAGTTTATGTACTAGTTACGGAGGTACCGTAACCACGACACTAGAGGCACCGGTGTCGTGACTCACATGCAGGAGAGTGATATCCTGCATCGTCCCACTCAGCTCAGTTTGGCCATTTTATCAGTATTATTATTATTAGTGGGGCGTATGGATGCATCCTAGGCTACATTTTACAGTTTAGCAGGTGAATGTGGTGTGTGCTCTACATCCTTCACATTGGAGCTGATCCCTCCACCCAGCACAGTTATTTAGAGGTCACCCCTCTACAGCATGACGAGGTCACCCCTCCAGTTATTCATGCACCGTTGTTACAGCACATGACCTATATAATCTCTGGCAATTAAAATACAGTAAATGCATGTTTTCAGATTTAACAGATAACAGTTCAGCTTTATTAATTATAAATCAGCCTTTATAGATTATACACAGATTTCCGCTACAACTTTACTTATCAGTCTTACAGATCCAGTATTTCATCATCTGTTTCATTTCAGTATTTCCTTATCATGCTTTATATCCGTTCACTGAGCATTATGCTCAGCCGTAGCTCCTTTCATGTTCTAACGGCAGGTACATCAGGATGCTTTTAGGATTCTAAGAGCATGTGCATTTGGATGGAAGCTACCCGAACTTCTTACTTTATGCATTTCTTATATTATTCTGCTTATTTGGACATTGTTTAGTCCTTTCTTTCAGTATTTTATATTTCATGTTTTGGGCTTATGTTTGGATTACCGAAGTTTGATTCCGGTATTTCCTTTATGGTCAGTTAATGTCCTAGGACATTTACCTTATGCTTTGATGACACGCCATAAATACCCGTAACGGTCCATTTATCCAAGTGGGGTGTTACAGAAAGGGTGTAACCAATAAGTAATAGCCGTTTATGAAGTGTTCTATAAACCTAAGGTTAGAACATCAAAAGGATATATCATGGATATTGAGAAATGTCTCCAAAGCAAACGATCAAGTGCTCCCATAAAACGAACACGAGAGGCTCCAATCGTGAAGATCATGATCTAAAAACCACATATCACAAACAACCACGGAACAAAGGTTGGAAGGGCACAAATCCCCACACGTAAGCTACATTAGAAAGCGATAATATGTACATAGGATAAGCATGGGACTCCCCCACGAGGCACCTCGTTTTTTATTACCGAGTCATGAGCTTGACTCGATCCCCTCAATACTAATTATCATTGGGGAAGGTGACTTGGTCGAGGTAGTTCAAGGATGGAACTTCCCCGCCAAAGTAGTGCTTCCACCTATGTCCATTCACCTTGAAGTTAGGACCATCATCTTGAGCTAGCTCGATGGTCCCATAAGGAAACACTTGAGTCACGGTGAATGGACCGGACCAACGGGATTTCAACTTACCGGAAAAGATTTTCAATCTTGAACTAAAAAGCAAAACTTGATCCCCAATTTTAAAAATCCGGTTTTTAATTTTTGAATAATGCAACTTTTTAGTTTTCTCTTTATAAATCAATGAATTTTCATAAGCAATATCCCTCAATTCATCCAATTTATTTAATTGCATTTTCCGGTGTTTTCCCGCGGTCTCCATATCATCATTACAATGTTTTAGGGCCCAATAAGCCTTGTGTTCTAACTCGATAGGCAAATGACAATTCTTTCCATACACAAGCTTATAGGGAGTGCACCCAATGGGTGTCTTATGAGCGGTCCTAAAGGCCCATAAAGCATCATCCAACTTATCCGACCAAGATTGTCGGTTTTCCCCAACGGATCTCTCCAAGATCCTCTTCAAAGCTCGGTTTGAAACCTCGACTTGCCCACTCGTTTGTGGGTGATAAGCCGTAGAAAGACGATGTGTAACCCCATATTTCTTTAGAACCCTTTCAAACTGGTCATTACAAAAATGGGTTCCACGATCACTTATGATAGCACGAGGGGTTCCAAACTGAGAGAACAATTGCTTCAAAAACTTGACTACCACACGAGCATCATTGGTGGGCAAGGCCTTTGCCTCCACCCACTTAGAAAGATAGTCAACCGCAACGAGAATGTACTTATTACCACGAGATGATGGGAACGGCCCATAAAGTCTATGCCCCAAACGTCAAAGATCTCACAAACTTGGATGATATTTTGTGGCATTTCATCTTTTTGTGAGGCTTTTCCTTGTCGTTGGCATGCATCACACGACTTCACAAGATCTTGTGCATCTCGGTAAATAGTAGGCCAAAAGAACCCGTCATCAAACACCTTCTTAGCCATGAGATTAGCACCGTGGTGACCACCCGTGGGTCCCTCATGGCAAGCTCTAAGGATGTTAGAAGCTTCGGTGCCAAATACACAACGTCGGATGATTTGATCCGCACAAGTTCGAAACAAGTAAGGGTCGTTCCAAAAGTAGAACTTGACGTCACGAAAGAATTTCCGTTTTTCTTGAGTCGTCATACCCTTAATGATGAAGTTACCCGCATGGTAATTTGCAAAATCCGCAAACCATGGGGGTGGAAGAATCAAGCTTAGAATTCACTACACCAAGTGTCTCGAGCGGAAATGTTTCGGTGATTTCCTTGGGCTCGTAAACACGTTGGTGAGGATCTTCCAAACGAGAGAGATGATCGGCCGCTAGATTCTCGGCTCCTTTTTTGTCAACGATGGTGTGATCAAATTCTTGAAGGAGGAGAATCCAACGAAGTAATCTCGGCTTAGCATCTTGCTTTGCCATTAGATACTTAATAGCCGAATGGTCCGTATACACTATGCATTTCGTCAAGACGAGGTAAGGTCGGAATTTCTCAAATGCATACACCACGGCAAGGAACTCCTTTTCCGTTGTAGTGTATTTAAGTTGAGCCTCGGTCATCGTCTTGCTAGCATAGTGAATAGGCAAGAAGTGCTTATCATGACGTTGCCCCAAAACGGCCCCTATAGCGTAATCACTAGCATCACACATGAGCTCAAAGGGGAGGTTCCAATTTGGAGCAACAAGAATGGGAGCTTCGGTAAGTTTCCTCTTAAGGATCTCAAAGGCTCGTACACAATCTTCGTCAAAGACAAAACGTGCCTCTTTTTCAAGAAGATGTGTAATGGGTCAAGAAATCTTTGAAAAGTCCATGATGAATCGACGATAAAAGCCCGCGTGGCCTAGGAAACTCCTAACTCCCTTGACGGTTTTGGGATGAGGTAATTTGGCGATGACGTCTACCTTAGCTTGATCTACCTCAATCCCCGCTTTCGAGACCTTGTGCCCTAAGACGATTCCACTCTTAACCATAAAATGACATTTTTCCCAATTGAGCACAAGGTTGGTTTCCTCACAACGTTTTAACATTCTCTCAAGGTTCGACAAACACGAAGTGAAAGAATCACCAAACACAAGAAAAGTCATCCATGAAGACTTCCATCGTCTTCTCGATCATATCATGAAAAATAGCCATCATGCATCGTTGAAAAGTTCCCGGTGCATTGCAAAGTCCGAATGGCATTCTACGATAGGCAAACGTTCCATATGGACACGTAAATGTAGTTTTTTCTTGATCACGAGGATCGATGGGAATTTGGAAGTAACCGGAAAAACCATCTAAAAAGCAATAGAAATCGTTTCCCGCAAGACGCTCCAACATTTGGTCCATGAAGGGCAAGGGGAAATGGTCTTTTCGAGTGGCTTCATTCAACTTTCGATAGTCAATGCACACTCTCCATTCGGTCACGAGTCTAGTGGGAATCAACTCGTTGGCATCGTTTGGCACAACGGTCATCCCTCCCTTTTTAGGGACACAATGGATAGGACTCACCCAAGGGCTATCGGAAATAGGGTAAATCATTCCCGCGTCAAGGAGTTTAAGGACCTCCTTTTTAATGACGTCGTGAATTTTGGGGTTCACCCTCCTTTGACTTTGGATTGTTGGCTTGAAATCTTCCTCCATTAAGATTTTGTGGGTACAAAACTTGGGATCGATCCCCTTAATGTCGGATAACTTCCACGCAATCGCCCCTTTGTGAGCCTTTAGAACATCCACAAGTGCGGTTTTTTCATCATTCGAAAGATCCTTCGCAATAATAACCGGCAACTTGTCGTCCTCCTCCAAATAGACATATTCGAGGTGAGGAGGTAAATCTTTCAACTCGAGGATAGGTGGTTCCTCAAGTGAATATTTGGACTCGATACTCTTAACCTGCTCGGGTGGAGGAAATGGGAAATCGTTAAGAAAATCCTTGATAATCGAGAAGTCCTCATCGTTGTCGAGGTCTTCGTCACAAGTACGTGGAACATTGCATTCTTCCAACGTAAAACCACCACCTTCAAAAGGAGTGAAGGTTGGTGTCGAATTATCAAGAATTGGATCCAACATAGTGGGATTGCCACTAGTTTCTTCATCACCAAAACCTAGAACTTCTTGTGAAAAATCCTCGCAAACCACGTCGATCATATCAACGAGGTTTATGGTAGCAACGGAATAAACATGAGAAATTTGAGAGTTTTGAGTTGCGTTTATAACAAGTTCCTCGTCGTTGAAACGTAAGGCGATCTTTCTAGCATGCACATCGATCAAAGCCATAGACGTATCTAAAAACGAACGACCTAAAATGAGAGGAACTTGAGGATCCGTGGGGATATCAACAACAATGAAGTCTACGGGATAGTAGAACTTCCCCACTTTCACAAAAACGTCTTCCGCCAAACCACATGCGGGAATTGTGGAATGGTCGGCCAACTCGATAGACATTAGTGAAGGAGTAAGATTAGGAAGATTGAACGACTTGAAGATTGCAAGTGGCATCAAGTTAATGCTAGCACCAAGATCGGCCAAGGCGAAGCATTCTTCCATGTCTTGGATTGCACAAGGGATCAAAAATTTACCGGGATCATCGACTTTTTGAGGTATGCGATTAAGATAAACCGACGAACAACTAGACAATTGGTGCAATTTCTCCTTGTTGTTCAACATACTCTTAAAGTTAGCGGCAAATCGAGGCACCATGACCAAAGCATCGGCGAAACTCACATTAAGGTGCAAATCACGAAACATTTTCATAAAAAGCTCAAATTGGTAATTGTCGCGCTCTTGACGTTTCTCCTTCCTAAGTCTCGATGGATAGGGCAAGGGTAGTGTGGGTTGAGGCATAGTAGGCATAGCCTTTGGAATCTCGGGTTCCAATGATGGTAATGGGTCAACCGTAGGTGTGGCATGAGCGGTACTTCGTGGGATTGGAACATGCTCCTTTTGGACCACCACCTCGGGTTCTTCCTCAATTTCTTCCTCCGTAGGAGCAATTGGTTGAGGAATCGGCTCCTTAAGTGTCTTACCACTACGTGTGGTAATCACTTTCATCTCACCCTTAGGGTTGGATATGGTGTTGCTAGGAAGACCACTTGACGACGGTTTACACATTATTGCCTCAAACATAGACGAGATTTTATCTTCAAAATTAGATTGCCTCAATACGGCTTCGGTTTGCCTTTTCTCGGCCTTAAGCATCTCTTGTTTAATCTCATGTTGCCCTTGTTCCATATTTTGTTGGTTTTGTTGCAACCTAGTGACATTTCCTTCCATCTTGTTGGTGTGGATTTTAAGTTCATTAGCTAACTCATTTTTCAACTCTTTCTTCAAGTCGTTTTTAAACTCGGATCTTAGGCTAATGATTTCTCTTTGAATGTTGTCAAACCTAGCATCATTTCCACTAGCATATTCAACAAACTCACTTGGAAGATCTTTCAATGTTTGCAAACTTTTGTTGTTATTTTGAAAATCATTTTTGTTTGAAACTTGATTATTAGCCCCTTGATTCCCATAGTTTCCCTTGTTGTAATTGTTCTTAAAACCAACTTGATTGTTGCGATAGTTGTTAGCATTTTGATTTGTTCCAAAACCCGGTGGAGTCATTTGATTAGAGCGGGAAACTTGACCGTTTTGGTTGTAATTTCCCGTGGCCGCGAAGGCACTCGAAGTGTTACCACCGTTGGTAATGCACTCGGAGAAATCATGACCTCCACCACAATACATGCAAGAAACCTCAACCGCTTTAACCATAGCGGGAGCACTTGGTTCACCAACTTTAAACTCAATCAAAAGTCCTTTCAACTTATCAAAAATCTTGTTTTCCAAGTTCGCCTCAATTTGGCAAGCATCGATGGTATTAGACAAAGAAGGTGAAGCCGAAGACGAAGCCTTACGAACACTAGACGTGCTACGAGGACTATACACCTTAGATCTATTTTCAATTATCACCAAAGCTTCCTCAACCGTTATACACAAAAAATTACCACCCGCGGCGGCATTCAAATAATCCCTTTCATGATCATTAAGTCCATTGTAAAACGTGTTAATTTGATGCAAATCGGAAAAACCGTGATGAGGACATTCATGTAACATTTCCTTAAACCTATTCCAAGCCGTTGAAAAACTTTCATTAAATTCTTGTGAAAACTTTGAAATCTCGTTTTTCAAGTGCGTAGTCTTAGAGGGCGGAAAAAATTGGTTCACAAACTTAGACACGAGATCCTTCCACGTCAATATAGAATTGGGTGGCTCTTTCTCTAACCAAATTTTTGCGGGCCCCGCTAAGGAATACGGAAAAAGCATCATCTTAATCGAGTCGTTAGAGACATCCTTAAACTTACAAGTATCGGTAAGACGATTGAATTGGCGGATATGGTTGTGTGGATTGTCCTTCTCATCACCTCGGAATTTGTTGTTTTGAATCATGGACAACAAACCCGTCTTGACCTCAAAATTCTCCGCAAGGATTGCGGGAATTACAATAGCCTCTCCATAACCCTCGGTGGGTGCTTGAAGTAACTCCATCATAGTTCGATTCGCCATGGTTGGTGCTTCTCTTACAATGGGTTCGTCAATAGGAGACTCCTCACTAGAATTGTTGGGAGTGGGAATTTTGTTCTTTCGTTTACGTGCACGTCTTGCTTGATTTCGAGTTAGCATAAACGTCACGTACAACGAGGGGATGAGCAAAGAAGATTCTTTTTGGTATTTTGTATTTTTTCAATTTTTTGTGGTTTTTGATTGTATTAACCTTTTTGGAGTTTGGTGAAATGTATTAAGTAGACACAAATCTACAAATCTCCTCCTTAATTAAATCTCTCGATTTTAGAAGCCTCAAGGAATGAAAACGATCACGTGGAGTGAACGCCTTCGATGACTTTAGAACGATGGTGGAACACCAAATCGTTCAAGAGGGTTTAATCAATGGAAACCAAGAAAATATATATGATACTTAGTAATACTTTGGGCGGCAAAACCCTCGATTAGCTCTCACAATCAAATACTCACAAGCAAGCGGGGAAACGAGGCGGCGCGAAGCACTTAAGAGCCTTTTTCCTTAGGATATATTTTATAATATTCGCCTTATACCCACCTTATAGTTTGTATTTTCAAGATTAAGCTTCACGAAAGTATTTATCTATTTTTGCCCTTTTCTTTGGTTTGAGATTCGAATACAATGATTGGGTAATGACCTCCCAAGTCAAGGTTGTGATTTCTCACGTATTTGGAGTACTTGTTTATTTATTGTTCTACGTATACAGTATAGTAATAATATTCACACAAAAACCGAAAAACGATAATACGTATTAGTAGAGTGCTACTAATACAAATACTAATTATGGTTAGTATAAAAACAACAATGCCAAATCAAAACACAACACGCCTCCCCGGCAGCGGCGCCAAAGTGATGTTGAGCTTTTGCTACCCTTTAGGAAAAGGATGACAAAAGTGGCAAGTATTAAGTGTCGGTTTAGGAAAACCAAGCACTAATGACCAATTAAGTTCGTTCTCAAGGAGGCTAGTGTGTTATGTGTGTAATGATATGGATTAATTTGTGATTATATTTGAGAAAGAAAAAATAGAAAAAGGGATGAGAAGAGAATGACGGTTATGAAGACGGATTAAACTAGGTCTAAAAAGGCGTACACGTAAAGTCGTAAAAACCACCTAAATTAAAATTTTAACCTAAAAATTTCTAAAAATTACCAAAAATCCCTAATAATATTCTAAGAGTTTACAAAAAATCAAAACTTGCAAAAACCTTTTAATTAATTAGATAATGACTTTTTAATGCTAATTAAAGCCCTAAAAATCAAAATTAATTATTAAAAAGCCCTAAACAAGATTTTAAAGTTTGTAAACCTCAAAAATACTCTAATTAAGCTAAAAACTATTTTTCAAAATTTTAAAACCAATTAAAACTATTTTTAAACAATTAAAAACTCCTAAAATCAATTAAATTTTAAATTAATTATAAAAAATAATTAAAAGACCTAAAAAATATTTGGAAAGTTGCAAAAATCCTAATTAAGTGTTTAGAACCTAGGAAAATTATAAAAACCTAGAAAATCAGACTTTTAATTTTTAATAGTAAAATAATATTAAAATAATATTAAAAATCCAAAAATTATAAAAATTCTAAAAACTTGCAAACTAGCTTAATTTAACCTAAATAACTCAGAAATGAAATTGAAATTACCTAAATACCCCTATTGGGCCTATAAAATGGGCCAATCCCAAAACAGTCCCTTATTGGGCTTAATTGAGGCCCAATAAGAAAAAGTGTTCAAAATAAGCCCAAAAAGCATAGGTTGACTCAAAATTTGATTTTAAACAACTTTTTCCAAAGGCCCAAAAGCTGAAAATGTAAAATAAGCCAACTTATAATAAGCAGCTTATTCTTAATGGGCTTTTTGGCCCATTAAGCCATAAGCTGTTGCCATAAGCTAAAATTTTACACACAAGCTTCTTTTGACCTAACAAAGACTTCTGCAAAAAGAATTTTCAAATAAGCCCACTTAATAAGCCAGAAACAAGTCACAAACTTATTCACAAAACGACAAAATAGTCGTTTTTATGATCTAGACCACCTCAGAAGCTGATTCAAGTTGAAAAATGTTTCTTATGACAAAACTAAGCTTAATAATCAAAAACCTACTCAATAAGCACACTCAATAAGCTGTAAAATCCAATAAGCACTTATGTTAAAAGTCAAACAAGTTGGTTTTCTAGTAAAAAGTCAAAGTCAAAGTCTCATAAGCTCCAGTTTACTTAAATGGGTCAAATAATGAATATCTATCACAAAAAATAAGTTGTTGCAAGTCAGAATAAGCTAGAATAGCTTATTGATAAGCTGATGACAAAATTGCACTAGCAGGGGCTAGTTTTGGATGTTGAGCAGTGGAAACTTTTTCCACTGCTTGACTATTTTGACTTTTTGTCTTTAGTGACTTTTTTGGAGATTCAGATTTCACAAAGGCACCCAAATGATCTTTGGATCAAAAGGAGTCAATCACAATCAAAATAACACAATCACTAACACCCAATTGATACAGTTTAATCAATCATTCATCAGACATTGCACAAACATGAACAATAAGCAGTTTAGCACTTTTGAGCAGTTTTAGCACAAATCAGCCAGCCAAATTCAACCAAATGCACACACAAGCTATAATAAACTCCAATAAGCAAGTCTAAACAGGTTTCATGCACTGGTTCAAAGAATTAAGCAAGATTCAAGCAATGAAAGTTACTGATGAACACTAACACATGCAGTTTCTACTTTTGCTGATGTATTTGACACACAAGCCAATTTCAACACGTCAAATCTTTCAAACAGGTTATATTAACTTTGTTTAAACCACTTCTATCCCTAAGCATGCATACACACTAAGTGTTCCCAAAATCCTAGGTCAAAATAAGCAGAAACAAGGTCTATATAGCAGATTGATTGATTCAAGTGTTCAAACCCAAAAACTTGCAGCAAAACACTCTCAAACAAAGGTATAGCAGATACAAAGCATAAACAACACCTTCCCTTAACACAATAACAAGTTACAAGCATAAACCAGTAGACCCAAACACCCCTTTAACTTTTTCAAATAAAAATTTTCATAAGCACAATGAGATTTGAGGCCAACCAAGCATTAATTAACACTCAAACAAGTATAATAAACAGATTCAAGCAAGAACAAGCCACAAAATTCACAAGAACAACAGTTTCATACAAATATCACCAAAAATCACAATTTAAGCAGATTTGGAGATTAAGTATGCAAACCTCATGGATGTACATCCACACCCACGAATTTTAAGCTTATGTGCTAGCAAGAACAAGCACAAGCTTCCACAATAAGCCTGCTAAGATTAAACAAGGGTTAAGCACAATATCATAAAAATCAGAAACTTTGAAAAACTTGATTAATGCAAACTTGTTACCCCACACTTGATTATCCCCAAGTTATAAGCCTCACCACACCTTAACCAACTCAGTTAGGATGCTATGATCAGCCCTATAGCCCAAGAATTCCAAGATTGGAACAAGACTTAGCAAAATATCAAGATAATGAGGAAATATGCAAACTTTTGCACACTCCTCTTTTGAAAACAGGTTTTGAACTTCAAGAACTAACAAGCATATAACAAATGAAAGCAGTAAATAAGATTGGCCAATGACTTTTCTTCAAGATTTCAAACTCAATTTCATTAACTTAGAAATAGGATTTATAGAAACTTGAACCAAGGAAAAATCAAGAGCAAACTGAAATGTGAAGGCCTAAGTGGCTTTATATAGCCTTACAAGTGACTAAGGAACAACTAATAACTAAAAACCCTAATGGTTGAAGTCCCAAATATGCCCTTGTAGGATTTGAAAACCTTGGACTCATGTGATGTTTTCTTGGACGTTTGCATGAGTTGGCAGGGGTGAAATTTGATCAAAGGGTCCAAAGTAAGCTTAGTATGTAAGCAGCTTGTGGGACGTTGGATTCTTCTGGCTATTTTGGCATCTTCTTCCTTTTTGTAGCAGGGCATGCCCCATGTGACATGTGTGGTGAAGTGGCAAAGGATTTTTGAGTTGGGTTATGATTAAGACAAGCTTAATCACTAATTTGGATGCTTTGGTGATTTAATTTTGGCTTAAACACAAATACCCAATTTGTGTTCATGTGTGAATAGTGGGTGTTTTAATCTGTTTTGGGATTTGAAAGTTATATTTAGCGCGTGTTTATTAAACTAATCAGATTAGTTATAATCCGTTGTGGGTGGAAGGTGACATGGCACAATAGGGAGTGTTGATTGGTTGTTTAGGGTGAGTGGGGCACGTGTCACCCCAGGAGTGGTATAGGTAAGTTTAGATGTTGGCCAGAATAAGTCCCTCTTTTTTCTTTCTCCTTTCACTTTGTAAATAAATACCACAAATCTGATTCCCTTTGTTATTTAAGTTTCTTTTTTCACACTTTTGCCCCAAATACTTTTCCAAAGTATTTTCAGGGGTATTTCTTGCCATCTTTGAATTCTTCAAGGGCTGAATTGGCATTTTGGTGATGGATAATGGTCTTGATTTGTATGATGAGCATTTTAGAGGACTGAAATTGCTAAGTCTTGATAATTGAGGGACCATTTTTACCAAATGTTGAAAGTTGAGGGTCCTTTTTGTAATTTTGAGATTTTCAAAGGACCAAACTTGTAATTTCTTGTACTTTGAAGGACTTCATGATGTATTTGACTTTGTGGATGATATTGGTTGACAATTTAGCTTTGTTGAGGGGCTAAACTTGCCAATTCTTCAAAGTTAAGGGTCCTTTTTGTAATTTTGAGATACTTTAGGGACCAAACTTGTAATTATGAGGATACAAGGGTATAAAGTGTCAAGTCTTCATAATTGGAGGACCCTTCTTCATAAGTCTTAAAATCTTTAAGGGTTGATCCTTCATTAGGGCTTGGTTCATTGTGCGACTTCGTTTCCCGTGTTCGTTTTTGCATGTTTCTTGTGATCTTTTGTCATTTTCTCAATATCCGTACCTAAAATACACAAGCAACAAACACAAGAATATATTTGGGTATTTTGATGATATTTAATGCATTTTAAGCCCTTTTTGGAAGATGAGACTATGTATAAAAGCAGTCTCATCAGAAGTTTATCTCGTCAACGATAACTTACCCTCAAAACGAGAAATTAATTTTTCTCGAACACGAGCTAAATTTAAAACTATTCAAAAGTTTTAAGCTCGTGTAAATGGCTCCTCGCTAAATGACAGACAATGACCCAGACTTCAGAGACAGGGAAGTTTATCTACGCAACGATAACTTACCCTCTTAACGAGAAATTAAGTTTTCTTGGACACAAGCTTATCCTAAAACTATTCAAAAGTTTTAAGCTCGTGTATATGGTTCATTGTTAAATATCAGATGATGACCCGATCTTCAAATAAAGGAAAGTTTATCGCTGATGATAAACTTATCCTCATTAACGAGAAATTAAATTTTCTCGGACACGAGCTTACATTAAAACTATTCAAAAGTTTTAAGCTCGTGTAAATGGCGTATAATTATATTTCAGATTATGCCCCGGACTTCAAAGAAAGGAAAGTTTATCACCGATGATAAACTTATCCTTACAACGAGAAATTAATTTTTCTCGGGCATGAGCTAATATTAAAAACATTCGAAGTTTTTAAGCTCATGCACAATGACTTACATTTAAAATATCAGACTGTAACTCGAACTTCAGTTTTAGGAAAGCTTATCTTTAAAGATAGCTTATCCTTGTAACGAGAAATTATTTTTTCTCGGTCATGAGCTTGTAGTAAAACATTCCAAGTTTTAAGCTCATAAAGAAAAGTGTATCTTTTAAGTAAGAGAACTTTTCTTCTTAACGAGAAATTCATCTTTCTCGGTCATGAGCTTTACGTTAAAACATTCAAAGTTTTTCAAGCTCATGAAAACGACTTCTATGTAAATGTCAACTTAGAACTCGTTCTTCAACTAAAAGGAAAGCTTATCGCCGATGATAAACTTATCCTTACAACGAGAAATTAATTTTTCTCGGGCATGAGCTAATAATAAAAACATTCGAAGTTTTTAAGCTCATGTACAATGACTTACAGTTAAATATCATACTGTAACTCGGACTTTACTTTTAGGAAAGCTTATCTAATGATAACTTATCCTCATAACGGGAAATTAATTTTTCTCAGTCATGAGCTTGTAGTAAAACATTCCAGGTTTTTAAGCTCATTAAGGAAAGTGTATCTTTTAAATAAGAGAACTTTTCCTCCTAACGAGAAATTCACCTTTCTCGGTCATGAGCTTTACGTTAAAACATTCAAAAGTTTTCAAGCTCATGAAAACGACTTCTAAGTAAATGTCAACTTAGGACTCGTTCTTTAGTTAAAAGGAAAGTTTATCGCCGATGATAACCTTATCCTTAACAACGGGAATTTTACAACTTCTCGGACTTGAGGTCGTTTTGTAAGATATTCAACATCTTAAGCTCAAGTAATTGGTTTTCAAAACTTTGAACACAATTTTTCTAGAATTTCTCAAAAGGTTTTTCTAAATCTTTCAAAATTGTGTGTTCAAAAATGTTTTGATAAAAAGAGCATGTCTTCTGGAATCGATAATATTTACGATACTAGAAATGTCATTCAATAATGACACGGGGTTGTAAATAAAGTTCGAGCAGAAGTTCAAATGTTTTAAAACATGCTCAAAATGGCTTGCTATTATTTCGGATAGTAACCCGCTTTTCATATTAAAGTCAGGCATTTCACCGGAAAGCTTTGACTCAACAACGGGAATTAATTTTCTCGGGAATGGTTTACTTTATAACCATGTAAGGGATTGTGTTTACGTAATAACACAATCTAACACGAATATATGTACGTGTCAATGCATTTATTTGTTAAAACAAGAGAAATCTTGTTTTTATGAAGTTATCATCTCCACCAACCGTATCAATTTACAATTGATATCTACATACTCGACGATGCGACTACTCAAACGGCGACTACAGCTCTTTCAATAGAACATGGGTCAACAATTGAGGGGGAGCAATTGTCCTGCATTCAGAATCCTTGATGTCGAGGGTGCCAAGTTCACATATTGGTGTCAAGACAACGATATCAATCATACACATGGAGTCAAGAGATAACTTCAGACGGACGAGGCGACCAACATTCGTGAACAAGAACCATGTGATTCTATCATATGATGTTCTCCATCATTCAGGTCCAACCTCGTAAATCGCTATTCTTGTGAATACATTATCATATATTATCTTTGCACGTGATAAATACCTTACACTTGTGTTTAAAAGGTATTTAATTTATTTGCGAATCAAGTGCACCCTTATTAATTTGAGGGGGAGCTTGTTAAAACTCATGAAGATAATTGGACTTAATTGGAGTTGCATTTTTTTTCTTCCCAATTTTTTCTTAAAACATCATTAAATCAATTGATACTAAAAACATCGATTGGGTTAATATTTTTAATATGGGGGAGAAAATGTGATTTAATATGACTCAATGGTTTTACTTAATGTGTTGGCTCATCCCGACATTTGCGAAATATTTTCGAATATCGTGGCATATGTTAAGGGGGAGAAAATTGGATTTGGATATCAAAATGGATTTCATGGTGACGTATACTAACCCACAACATCTTAATTCACGACGGTGACGATTGTGGTGACATAAGGATGGTAGGATAGGTTAAAGTCCAATGATTCCTCTAAAACCGGAGGAATCTTCCCAAGGACTAGGGGTGTTCACGGGTCGGTTCCGTTCGGTTAGTTAGACGATTTTGACTATCCATCACGGTTCGGTTAGTTAAATTTACTATCCGTAACCGAACCGTACAAGGCGGTTAACCGGACATACGGTTACCCAAAATGAGTGGTTACCCACGGTTCGGGTCACGGTTAACCATTATATAAGTTTCATAAAGTTTTAGTTTATAGATAATAACATGGTTTAGAACATAGAATGTCGTTTTCATATAATTCAACGACATTAAACAGATAAAAATCATATAAAAATTATTTCGTTACAAAAAGTGCATTAGAATATTCATAAATAACATATTAACTAAAAAATATTTACTCGATATTCATAAACTACGATCACATTAATTAAATTTACACATACATGTTTAATACATGTACTATAATTTGAATATTTAGTTAAAAAATTTCATGTATAATAAAAGTAGGGTACTAATACAATTAATACATGCACTATAATTTGAATATTTAGTTAAAAAATTTCTTGTATAATATGTGCGGTTCGGTTCGGTTAACCACGGATATCTAAAAATGAAAACCGTAACCGGACCGTTATAAGCGAGTTTTTTCGGTTTCGATTTTTTTCGGTTTCGGGTTTTTTCGGTTTCGGATTGAGCGGTTCGGCTCGGTTCGTCGGTTTCTCGGTTTTTTTGAACACTCCTACCAAGGACATTCCATAGCTAGAAATAGAAGTCCTTAGGAAAGATGGAGAAAGATTGTGAACGTAGCTGAATTCCAACCAAGTACTTAAGTTAGCACTGGAACAATCACAACAAGGTGCTAGTGATGACGTATTGGTAAGCATTGAAGGGGTTGAAGAATGAAAAAGAATTGCAAAGATAAAGGGTGTAAAGAAAGAAGCCCTCCTTACAACTTAGGTAGAAACCGGGTCAATACATATGCTACTGAGATCATTTTCAATGATGCTTGATATTGAAGATAGACATCATGGACCCAGTGATGCAATGCACAACCCATCCCAGCTAACTCAGATATCTCTCAAAAGATATTTGTTTTAATCACACGGAGACAACGCATTATCTATTGATTTATTCACTCCGAATAAATTTGTATTGAAATGGTGGCACTCCTCTCCAGCCTCCGATCACTAAAAATCCAAAATACACGATCGGGTCTAGAGCCATTTGAGATCATCAAATATCTCATTAGGACACACTTTCATAATTCCTTGCTTCTTCACACACTGTGAAAAGTAAGAAAGATCTTAAGAGTCCTACGCAAAATCTTCATGATCTTACCTGAACATCCGAGTAATACTAAATTATTTACAATGAAGATGGAAATCCTTCTTGAGCGAATATCAAAAAGCTCATGGTAGGTGACTTGTGCGATTCTTTATGAATCAAACTTGTGATAACTGGAAAGCAACAGTGGTTTAATTCTTAAATGAATTTAAACACGTTCCAGGCCTCTACGCAATATTTTAGTGATCTTGCCAGAACACTCAGATGATACCTTAGTGTTCACAGTGATGAGTGGAAATACTTCTAGTGTTAAGCTCAAACAGCACTTGGTAGGTAACTTGCAAGATTCTATACGAATCAAGCTCGTGACAACTGGAAAGCAACGATGGTGCGGTTCTTAATTGAATTTCACTTGTTCCAGGAATATGAATTGACGGCTTCAAATTATGCGGATATTATTATCCAAATGATTCACTCTTTATGTTCGCAGTCAGCTTTGGACGGTCGAATAAAGAGAACGGGTTTACCCGCGAAATCTTGTCAAGGAGGTTCTTAATTGAAACTACCTGCCACAAGTACAATAGTTAATATCATCCAACGGTCTTCACCGACCGGAGGTAAAATGCTACCGAATTAGAATGAAATGTTCAAGGCCATTTCATCCGTGTATATGTTTTGTTGCTAACTATCTTATGTAGCGTAACAAGAAGGTGGCATTGCGGTGTTCAATCCAGAAGAAGTAGTCAACACATGCTTGTGCTTTCTGCACTTAATACTTCATCAAATTCAAGAAAGTCTAAAAGTCAAGTCTTCCGCTGTATCAAACTCTAAAGCTTTCAAGAATTTATAAAAGCATAAGTATGTGGAACATGAAGTCACGAGGAGGCAAATATCACAAGTGATGAATGCACAAGGTCAAGGCAAGGAAACATGCTCAAGACTAAAGTCAAAGATCATATCAATCATATTCACAAGAACAAGATCGAAGACTCAAGCATAGTATGCTAGGTTTAAGATTTTGTAAAATGGTGTGACCTTCCTTAGGGGGAGATTGTTGGAAATACGTTTTTCCAAGGAAAGTCTCGGTCACATCATTATTAGCATAGATCACGAGCTATAGACTATTAAGGACATTGTAACTTGGAGTGACCTCCCTTTGGGGGAGATTGTTGGAAATATGTTTTTACGTATTTAGAAAGGATCGGTCACTCCAATGATATTGGGCTCGTGATCCAATATAGCCCATATAGCCCACATGTAGGGTGGGCTATATAAACCTCCTCCTAGCATGTTAGGAGGGGTTGAACACTTTCATTCCATTCAACATTCCATCTTTCTTCTTTCTCTCCTTTCTCTCTCTTCTCTCTCTCTCTAGTTCTTCAATTTTCCATTCCATCTTAATAGATAATTCATACAATGCCTAATCCTTAGAAAACACGATTCTACACGCCCGTTCATTAACCTCAAAAACGGGACAGCAACAATACTCACTAAAAATCCTTTATAAAATATTTTTTGAAAAATGGCCATAACTTCTTCGTTATGAAGAGTTAAGACCCAAATTTTATATCAAAACGAAGCTATGAACGAGTCCTATGACCTCGGCTAATAAAACCAATCCTTTACCCACTAAAACTCGCCCAAATTGATGGTATTAGTAGAAATCAGCAAGTGTGCAACTTGTATTCTATCAATTTTCGCGCATTTTAGCCTATTCTAACCTACATCTACCTCAATATTATGACTAATCTAACTCTTAAATATCAATAACATAATAATCAAATGTATGTTCGGAGAAATAAAAAAAATCAAAGCATGTATGTAATCAAACAATCAAAATGGTAAATTTGGGATCAAAGAAATATGTTCTTACATTAAAATTAAGGATGATCAACATCAAAACATCACCCTAAGGGTGTGTTTGATGTGGGAGGCGACCAATAACCATGAACACCAATCCAAAACTTGATATTTGATTAACCAAACTTTACATACGCCTTAATTTGACCTCCTTAACAAATCCCACTTATTAATTTCGGATTAACAAGCCCTAATCAACATTTATGAAATTTATATTTTTTATGAAATCAACAACATGGTGGGTTTTGGTGATGGGGGTTTGTAATTGATGTTAATTAAGTGATTTGGGATGAAAAAGAGGGATTTAGTTGCAGAAAAAATGATGGTGATGGTGGTTTGGTGGTGATGTTCGACGAACAGAGAGAGGAGACAGAGAAGTAGAAGAAAAAAAAATGACTGTTGTAAAATTTATGTTTTTATTTAGGAAATTAAGTAGTGAAAAAAAGAAAAAGGGGTGTTTGGCAATAGGTATTGTAGTAGTTAGTAAACAAATAAAAGAGTTGTTTGGCTAGGGGTGTTTGGTTTTGGCTAAAGAAAGATAGAAAATGTGCTTCGGCTCGATTTATTTACTAAAACGAATGCAATTTTTCAAACCTTGGCCCCGTTAATAAAATTGACGCGTTTAAGTTCTTAAAGACTCGTTACCGACTCACTGTTTATTAAATATGGAATTAAGTCGAAAATAATAAATATGGATGTAATAATACTTTACGGATAAAATGTGGCGTTCATAGACTTCTCGACCGATAACTCAGACAGTTTAGATAATAAAATTTCGCGAGGGATTTAATTCAACAATGTTAGATATAATTCAATAAAGGAATAAGTAAATTCCATAAATTTTTGAATTAAATAAATTCATGAAATGATAAAAGTAAATTCGAGGGTAAAAATATTATCAGGATTTACGTATGTTAAACTAAAGTATAAAAAATGGAAGTAAAATATTATTAAAATAGAAAAGTACGAATAAAAAAAAATAATTACCAGAAGTACGAGTTCTCACATGAACGAAGAAGACGAACGGAAGAGAGTCCTACTTCGGTATCAATAATGCTACATAAATACATACGTGTATAAGTATCTGATTACTAAATACATTACTGGTTTTATATCATGTCTTAGCTTGTTTTATACGTTCATGTCATGTTTTACTGTTTTAAGCTTTATATTGTATTTATATTACATTCTGTCTATTCTGATTAAGTATTACTTGTATTTCATGTATTATTATACTTGTTGTGCAATAATAAGTAACTTTCTAAAAATAGCAGGTTTCCTAAAATTGAAAGTTACCAAAAATAGAAAGTTTCCAAAAATAGAATGTTTCCAAAAATAGAAAGTTTCCAAAAATAGAAAGTTTCCAAAAATAGAAAGTTTCCAAAAATAGAAAGTTTCCAAAAGTAGAATTACTGCTTAAAATAGATAAGTTTCTAAAAATAGAAAGTTTCTATAAATAGATTAGCTGCCTTAATTAAATAAGTTTCTAAAAATAGAAAGTTTCCATAAATAGATATAAGCTGGTTAAATAAGCTAATTATATAAGCTTAAGTGTTTTCTGATTATTATTCTAAGTCATGTAGTTATAAAGTATAGTTTATTAATTATTACATGTAAATTAAATAAACTATAGGTTAAAAGTATTTAATTAAATATATCCTGTTTTTAATTAAATAAAAGTAAAATACTTAGGTTAAACATGCATTATTAATTATTAATAATATAACCTAAGTCATGTTAATTAATTAATTATAGTCATGGTTTTTAATAATTAATTAATTATAAGGTCTAATAAAATATAAATACTTAGGTTAAAATTCATGATCTAATAATTAAATTTATAACCTAAGTCATGTTAATTAAATTAATCATGTCATGTTTTATTAATTTAATTTTTAACACATAACTAGTAAAATCATAAAACTTAAAAGAAATAATCTATGAACCGGACCCGTGACTAGAAACCATGAACCAGACCCGTAATCAACACCATACCCCGAACCAAGGTCGGGGTTCCCCTTGTTTGCTGCTGCCGTGGGACCACCACCACCATACCGAGACCTTATGGTCTCGGTGGTGGGTAATAAGCCAAGCCGAGACCCCTTAGGGGCTCGGTTAGGCGTCGGCTACAAACACAACACCCCAAAACCCTTGTTTTGATTTACCCCATGATCACTAACATGTTTTAATGTTAGGACCATTGTAATAGTTATATGTAATAGGTAGACTAGGAGGTATGTAGTTCCTCCTGGTCCTAGTCGTAGTAGGAGCAAGTCCTGCTCCTGGTCCTAGTCGAAGTCAAACATTATTATTTACTTAATATTCTGTTAGGATATGCATGAGTTATATTAGGAGAAGATATGCATATCAGTTTTACATGTTTTCTTGTATGCTGTATTAGGGTTTCCTTGTAGTATAAAAGGAACCTTAGGCAGAAGGGTTAGACACATCTTTACAAAACGTAGTTCTAGTCTTTATCAATATTAGAAATCCTTAGAAAGGATCAAGTCTTTATAGTTATTCTGTTTCTCTTGTTTATATTTATATTCTACATTTATATTGTGTATAGAGTCTCTTTGTGATTTGACTTGTGATTACAGAAGTCATTCACCGGTCCTGACAGGCTGCAAGATCTATATCTGATAGACCCAACAAGTGGTATCAGAGCCTGGGAGGGTCTCTATACAAGCAGAATCAAGTTCTCTTATTACTAACAATCTATTTATCATGTCTGCCTCAACTTCTACTCAAACAGGAGAAGAAGGCACTCCTAAAATTGTGCAACCTCAGCAGATCCTGGCTACGGTTTCCAACACGAATGGAAAATTCCCTCTTCTGAAGAAAGGTGAATATGATAACTGGGCAATGAAGATGGAATGGTGGATCACTAACACTGATCAAGATCTTTGGAAGATCATTCTGAATGGAAACAGTAGAAAGCTTACTGGACGAGATAAGAACGGTAATATTACTCTTCTTGACCCTAAAACTCATGAGGAAATCATCGCTATTCAGAAGGAGGTAAAAGCAAAAACAATTTTGCTTCAATCTCTTCCTGAAGATCACATGGGTGACTTCTACCATTTGGATGATGCCAGAGAAATCTGGAATGGCATAAAAGCAAGGTTTGGCGGGAATGAGGAATCAAAGAAAATGCGAAGGTCCATGCTAAGAGATGAATTCACAGAGTTTAAAATCTCAGAAACTGAAGGTCTGAATCAAGGGTATGATAGGTTCCAGAAGATATTGAGCCAGTTGAATCAACTTCGGTCCAAGCCTGAGGATGGTGATGTGAATGCAAGGTTTCTTAAAGCCTTACCTTACTCTTGGAACCAGGTGGTAATCTCTCTTAAAGCCAAAGGTGGGCTTGATTATCTCAGTTTTGATGATTTGTTTCATAGGCTCAGAACCTTCGAACCTCATGTGAGAGGATATCCTAGTGACTCTTTTCCCACCCCTGCTAATTCAGCCTTTGTGAGCTCTGTGGCACCTAGTCCCATGTCATATGCAAGTAGTCCGAGTAATAATGTATCTCCCCAGCATACTATCCAGCACACTATTCAGCATACTGGTCCCATGTCATATGCATCTAGTCCCATGTCTTCTGCTTCTGATCCTCCTGCCAAGTCTGGTAGTATGGTAGAAGCTGTTCTTCATTCTTTTGTGGCTGATGTTACTGCTGAACAACAACTTGCGTTTGATGACTTCAAACAGATCGATAAGCTGGATCTGGATGAGATAGATCTTAAATGGCAGATGGCCATGCTTACTCTTAGGGTTCACAAGTTTGAGAAGAAAGCAGGAAGGAAGTTTAATTACAACCCTCGGGAGCCAGCAAGATTCGATAGAAGCAAGGTACGGTGCTATAACTGCCAGCAACAGGGTCACTTTGCAAGAGAGTGCCCTAGCAAGAATGATCAGGAAAAGAGCAGGTACTCCGCTTTCAAGGTTCAGGAGGTTAAAGATGACAAGAAGGCATTGGTGTCGGTTGACTCTATGGTCAACTGGAATGATCATCAGGCTTCTACTCTGGAATCAGCGGAATCCACGACTGATGCGTTGGCAATGATTGCTGGGAATCTCTCTGATGCAGAAGAAGCAGAAGAGTTTGCTCTTATGGGCATCTCACCTCAGGTACAACATTGTCCTCTTGGTTGTCATGATAAATACACAGAACTGTTGTCCCAATTTAATGAAGTAAATGAACAAAATGATAAGTATTTCTTAGAGGTACAAGCCTATAAAGCTTCATTAAACACATTGGAACAACAAAAGAAGTGGTTACAAGATACACAACGTGCGTATGAGGATAAAATCAGGATACTAAGCATTGATTTAGAAAACACTATAAATATGCTTAAATATACAGAAACTGAAAGAGATGCTAGTATCAAAGAAAAAGAGGAGATGCAAGCTAAATTAGATGCTACAATGTTAAGATTTGACAAATGGCAAAAGGCACCTAAAAATCTTTCAAAATTAATTGATAGTAGCATGTCTGGCAGAACTAAAAGAGGCTTAGGATTTGAAAAATATATTGATTCTGAAGATGTATTTGATTTATCTTTCTCAAGCGTCTTTGATGCCGACAAAGAGGATGAGGGCAAACCTAGTTACAATAGGTTTAAACCAGCAGCAGAAATGCATGCTGTTCCTCCTCCTCTTACTGGAACTTTCATGCCCACCTCATGGCATAATGACTCGGATGGATCACAGATGCTTGAGTCCCCAACAAGTTCTACTAATACTAACGACTTTGTCTCATGTACTTTCAGTGACAAAGCCGGTGACTCTGCATCTAATGGTTCAAGTGAAGAGTCAAGACCTACGAGTTCCAAGTCAAATGAACATGCTGCTACTGGTGCTAGGAAGTGTGAAGAAAGAGTTGCTGTCAAGTCAAGTGTGTCTGGTCCTTGTTTATTGAGTCCTAGGAAGAATGTTTTTCCTAGAGTTGTGTGTAATAAAGTAGGCAGTATGAAACAGTCTCATTCTGATAAAAGGTCTTTTAAAACATGTTTTGTTTGTGGCAGTTCCTTTCATTTAATTAAAGATTGTAATTACTATGACACACATGCATCTGTTAATCATGCATCAGTTGCTCCTGGTTCACCAGGAGCTGCACCATATGCTACTAGAAGTCTTACTCCTAGTGCTCCAATGTTTCATACTTCTAGAGTATCCTCTTCTTTCATGTCTGATTACTGGAGAGAAAATGGATTACAAACAACTAGTAATTATTTTCCAAATTATAATCCAAACTATGCGCATCATTTTGACTACACGTATTTTGGTTTGGGAAATTTGGGAACTGCTGTTAAGCCCTCAGCAGGTTGTTCCTGGTCAAATAATAATACCCATATGATGAATAGGCAACCAAGGAACAATGGTGGATCTCATCAATCTTCTTGGCATTCTTCTAATGATCCACAAGGCAGACTCAAACCTGAAAAGGTTTGGGTCCCCTTAAGACACTAACTTTTGCATTGTGATTATCTTGTTGTTGTAGGTTACTCCATACCAGGATCCTAGTCTAGGCATTGTTGATAGTGGCTGCTCCAGGAGCATGACTGGCAATAAAGGCCTTCTCTCTAACTTTGTACCATTTTATGGGGGCAAGGTCTATTTTGGTGGAGGTGAAGGCAGAATCACTGGCAAGGGAACGATAAAGACTCCAAATCTCAATTTTGAGCAGGTCTACTATGTGGAAGCACTTCAACACTTCAACTTGATATCGGTCTCTCAGATTTGTGACAAAAAGCAGTTTGTACTCTTCACCGATACTGATGCACTTGTGCTCTCCAAAGATTTTAAGCTTCCGGATGACTCACAAGTTTTACTCAGAATCCCTAGAAGACACAATCTATATAGCATCAAGTTGAATGAAGTCAACCCTACTGGTCAACTAGCATGTCTGGTTGCAAAAGCCTCGGAAGATGAAGCCACAAAATGGCACCGAAGGATGGGACATGTGAACTTCAAGACCATTCACAAACTTGCCAATTTGAATCTGGTCTCTGGTTTACCTCCCAAGACGTTTAGAAATGACATAAATTGTGTTGCTTGCAGCAAAGGCAAACAACACAAAGCATCCTTCAAGGCCATTACTGCTTTAAGTCTCATTACTGAACCATTGCAGCTTTTACACATGGACTTATTTGGTCCTACTTCCATCAGAAGCATAGACCACAAGCAATTCTGTTTGGTGGTGACTGATGGCTATAGCAGGTTTGCGTGGGTGTTTTTCATGGCTGCCAAAAGTGAGACCTACTCAATTCTTCGAGATTTTCTTACCTTGATAGAGAATCAGTTGTCCAAGAAAGTTAAAGGTATTCGATGTGACAATGGAACCGAGTTTAAAAATAGAGACCTCATCGCACTTTGCAATGCTAAGGGCATCAAAAGAGATTATAGTGTTGCTAGGACTCCTCAACAGAATGGTGTGGCAGAAAGAAAGAACCGGACACTAATAGAAGCAGCAAGAACTATGCTTGCCGATTCCAAGCTTCCGACCATGTTCTGGACAGAAGCTGTTAATACGGCCAGTTATGTTTTGAATAGGGTGTCTATTACCAATCCACACAAGAAAACACCTTATGCGCTGCTCACGAGCAAAGTTCCAAATATTGCTCATTTGAAGCCTTTTGGGTGTCCAGTCACCATTCTGAATACTAGTGACTATTTGGGGAAGTTTGATGGCAAGGCTGATGAAGGATATATTGTGGGATATTCAGCTCATTCTCGGGCGTATCGTGTCTACAATCTTCAAGCCAAACGGATAGTTGAAACTATTAATCTCAGGTATTTTGAGGAGAAGACAAACGTACAAGGAACAGGTCCAGAATGGTATTTTGATCTTGATTATCTTAGTGATTCGTTAGGATATTTTCGTTTCAAAACTAACCATGATGCAGGACCACAAGTGTTTGCAACTTCTAGTACTGGTGTTCCTTCTAGTCTCTCTGATTCAGATGATGACGATGACATTTTTGTGGTTCCATCCTATTCCACCACGGTCTCTCCCACTCCTCCTAGTGATGCAACTCCATTGGATGTACAGGATTCCCAAGCAGCTCTTGACACTCTTCTCAAGCAACAACAAGAATCTACTAAAGCAGCTGCTCAAGGTAGTTTTGAGTTTCCATTGGTTGAGCATTCTGATACCGTTGCTCCTGGTACTCCAGCTTCTGCTCCTAGTGCTAGTCACTCACCTACTGGTACTCCGGCTAGTGAGTCTGCTTCCAATACACGTTTCTCCAGTCCTTCTGATTTGGGGAATCATGAAAAGAAGTCTTCTACCAAGCTGGATGATATACATAAACAACCGGTAGACGGGATTTTCCAAAACGCTTCATATGATGCTGATTTTGTTGGTGATCTCAATAACTTGGCACCAGAAGTGGAGGTTTCTTCCAATCCAGTCTTGCAAGCACATAAAGACCATCCTACCACTCAAATTATTGGCGATCCTGCTTCTACCGTCAAGACACGCAGAATGCAGCAGAAGGCCTCGTCTGATCATCATGCTCTTGTGGGCTATATTGAGGATCAAAAGCGTAATAATCATACGGACTTTCAACACTGTTTGTTTGCTTGTTTTTCTTTCACAGGTGGAACCTAGGTCTGTTTCACATGCTCTTGAGGATCAAAGTTGGGTGGAGGCTATGCAGGAGGAAATGCAGCAATTCCTGTTTCAGAATGTTTGGGTTCTGGTTGACTTACCAGATGGGAAGACAGCTATCAACACCAAATGGATTCTCAAAAACAAGAAGGATGCACGGGGAATTGTTGTAAGGAATAAAGCTAGGCTTGTCGCACAAGGACACACTCAAATTGACGGCATTGATTATACTGAAGTCTTTGCGCCTGTTGCAAGGATTGAGGCCATTCGTCTGTTTTTGGCCTTTGCTTCGTATGTTGGCTTTACGGTGTTCCAGATGGATGTCAAGAGTGCATTTCTCTATGGAAAAATTGACGAAGAAGTGTATGTTACTCAACCTAAGGGGTTTGTTGATCCACTTCATCCAAAGAAAGTCTACAAGGTGGTCAAGGCTCTTTATGGGTTACATCAGGCTCCTAGAGCTTGGTATGAGCGTCTCTCCACTTTCTTGTTAAAGAATGGCTATAGAAGAGGTACTATTGACAAAACACTATTTCTTCGGCGGAATTCCAAGGATATTATCCTTGTTCAGGTTTATGTGGACGACATTATCTTTGGTTCTACTAGGAAGGAGTGGTGTGATGAGTTTGAACACTTGATGAAAGGCGAATTTCAGATGAGTGCCATGGGAGAACTTTCATTTTTCCTTGGTCTTCAGGTCAAGCAACAATCGGATGGGATTTTCATCAGTCAAGATAAGTATGTTCATGAGATTCTTCAAAAGTTTGACATGGATCCTCTTCGACCAGCAGCAACTCCTTATGAAGTTGCTAAAATCAAACTTAAGAATGAGCCAGATCCACCCGTAAATGTTCATATGTACAGGTCTATGATTGGCTCTCTCATGTATTTGACTGCATCACGTCCGGATATAATGTTTGCAGTAAGTGCTTGTTCTAGACACCAGGTGACTCCAACGGTTTCGAACTTAAATGCAGTGAAGAAGATTTTCAAGTATATCAAGGCTCAACCTAAATTGGGTCTATGGTATCCTAGAGAATCCCCCTTTGTACTTGAAGCATACAGTGATAGTGATTATGCTGGTGCTAATAATGATAGGAAGTCTACTACTGGTGGTTGTCAATTTTTGGGTCGTCGGCTTATTTCATGGCAATGTAAGAAACAGACAATTGTAGCTACTTCTTCAACAGAAGCTGAATATGTGGCTGCTGCTAGTTGCTGTGGTCAAGTTTTATGGATCCAAAATCAGATGTTGGACTATGGGTTCAATTTTATGAATACCAAAATTTTTATTGACAATCAAAGCACTATTTGTATTGTGAAGAATCCTGTATTTCATCAGCGGACGAAACATATTGAGATTCGGCATCATTTTATACGCGATGCCAATGAGAAGAAGCTGATACAGGTTCTTAAAGTTCATACGGATGACAATGTTGCTGATTTGCTGACTAAAGCTTTTGATGGTCCTCGGTTTAACCACTTGGTGGTTCATATTGGGATGGTCAATCCTTGAGGTCTAGGATTGAGGGGAGGCAAAGCCTAAGGGGAGGCTTTGTGTATATATTAGGTCCGTCTAACGTATTCGTAGTATTTAACGACATAATTTCTTGGTTATGGTGGTGTGTGGTGCTTCTGATGGAGGATGGTTGCTCTCTTCTGATGGATATGGCCTTACATGACTGGCTTCTGGTCCTATTTGGTCAGCTTCTAGTTATGATTGGATGCCTTCTGGGGGTTTCAAATCCTTCCAAGTCTAGTGCTGTTTGGCTATGGGTACTGGTACTGGTCTGGCTACTGTTCATTCTATTTGTCCTTTATTAATCACGTTTTGCTCCTGGTCCGACTATTGTGCACTTTGACTTTTGGTCAACGCTTCCAATACTGATATTTACAAGTTTGAATTCATCAAATAAATTGGGGGTAAGTTATTATGTTAAAAAGGGCAAGTGGTTAGTATGCCATTATGGCTTAATTTGAAAGGGCAACCCCCCATAAATAGGGGTCAATGAACAGTTACTATTTTCTTCTTATATGGTCAACATACACTCATTACAATTAAAACACACACCAAAACCGCTTCTACTCCTCTCATCCCAATCCAAATCCTTCTTCAATCCATTCATCAAGATCCATGGCTGCTCTTGCTTATCAACCTGCTCATAATCGTGTTTCTTATCTGGGTGATGGTCCTAATAGTGAACATTTTGCTGATATCTTGGAGTTTATTGAAGCTTCAAACTTGAGGTTTGCATTTACTGTTTGTCCTACCATATATGATAGTGTGGTACGTCAATTTTGGGCGTCTGTTGAGCTTGTGAATGTGGCTGGACGTCCGCGGGCACTCCATGCTACCATAGATGGACGTGCTTATGTGGTCACTGAAGCATCTATTCGCTCTTCTCTTCATCTTCAGGATGAGGGGGGTGTTGTATCACTTCCCAATTCGGAAGTTTTAGAGGGTATGGCTGCCATAGGTTATGACCATGGGGGGAAGTTTAACTTCCAAAAGAATAGGTTTTCCCCTCAGTGGAAGCTTCTGGTTCACTATTTAATCCATTGTTTGAGTCCCAAGTCGGGGAGTTGGGATGCGTTCCCTACTCCTTTGGCTACTGGTCTTATATGTTTAGCCCAGGGTAGAGTGTTTAACTTTTCACATTATATATTTGAGGGGATGGCTAGTAATTTGTCAACTGCTGGTTCTAGGAAAAAATTTCTTATGTACCCTAGGTTTATTCAACAAATACTTGTTTGCATTCCACGTGATAGGGCTGAGCATGTACCATCTAAACTAACAGCGAAAGTGTATTACAATATGATGCATGGGTTTACTGGGGATTGGAGGCCACTGACTGAAGCCATGATGGGTTTGGCTCAGGGTCCTATAGGTCAGGAGGAGGAGGCTCCTGAGTTGGTTGTGTTAGATGATGACCCTATAGAGGAGGAGGAGGCTCCTGCTGGTGATGCCACTCCTGTGGTAGAGGAGGAGCTAGTTGCGGAGGTGGTGGTTGAACAACCATCCCCTCCCAAGGCTGGTCCTTCCTCAGCTCCACAAAGGTCTCCATTTGTGGAGACTCCACCTCCTAGTCCTGCCCCACACTCGACTGATATCCCCTTTGCGGCTAGTTCTCCACATGTTGACCCCAATGTTGCTTCGGGCTCCCGTGATGCTTTCCCTGATCCAAGTTCTCTTGGTGGGCAGGCAGAGGAGCCTACTACTCTGACATCTTTGCTAGATCTTATGCACAGGTACCATGAGAGGATGATTTGCTTGGAAGCTGACTTGAACCAACATCGGAAGCTCACACGGGAGTTCGTTCTTCCTCTGGCCGATCGTATAAAGGTATTGGAGAATCAACAACGTCGCCGAAAGAAGCATGTGGTTCTTTCAGATTCTGAGGATGAGGGTTCGGAGAATGTTGAGGATGGCTTGACGTTGCTGGCAAAGGCTGCCTTTGCTGATAAAGTTTATGATGATCTGCCTGGTCCTCCAATGTCCTCCAATGCTCCTTCTTCTAGTGCTATTCCCCCTTCTATGGGTGGTGCTTCTGATGCTGCTGCTGGTTCTCATGCTGATCCCTCTCTTGATCCAAAGGGCAAAGCTCCAATGACTGATTCTCCATCTCCCACCCGCAAGCGCTCTCGTCGACAGCTTGAAGAAGACAGACTTGGTGAAGAGGCTGCTCGTCGGGTTCAGGCTGAGTTTGATGCGGAGGACAATGCTGCTGAGGAAGAGCTCCGTGAGCGAAGGCGTGCGCAAATTCAGCATGATGCTATGCACTGGACTGATGGTGAATGGATGCAAGTGTTGACTGTTCTCACTCGAGATTATGCTCAGTTTAAAGATTTGTTGGGTGATGATGTTGATGAACACAATTGTATTCCACGTGCTATGGTCATGATGCGTAAGCATCAGTTGACTCTTGCTGAGGAACTCAAGAAACAGCGTAGGAACAGACCTCTTTCTCAGACTGAGCAGCGCCAGCAGATGCAACGTTATGTCAAATATCAATCTGCTGCTCATTTCAATGCTCCATGGACTTGGGCTCGGGTGCGGGCTTTGAATTTTGATGAGCTCAAGAAACTTTATGAAAATATGGTGAGGCGTGCGAGTCAACCTATACCGGAAAGATTTGTTTACCATCCTCGTGGTGTGACTGCTTCGATGCCTGCTGCTTCTACTGTTTCTCCGTCGGTGCCCATTCCTGGTTCAAATGGTAGTTCTTCTGGTTCTGGTGCTGTTTCTGTTGGTCCTTCTACTACGCCCTTGGTTGCGCCTATTGGTTCTACTGCTGGTCCTGCTGCTACCATCTTTGTTACGACCACCACTACTCATGCTTCCACCACCACACCTGTTTCTTCTGCCACCACTCATGTTCCTGCAATTACTTTTGTTGATCTCACCATACCTAATGCTCCTACATCTGCTGTGCCATCTTCATCACCACAAGTTTCTGCAACACAACCTACTCCCACTTCTGATGCAGCTCCTAGTGGTTCTTTGGGTGGACATGTTCATGAGTCTATTTCTACTGCTTCTCCTGCTGTTGCTGAAGTTCAGGTGAAGGTTGAATCCACTCCTTCGGCTCCCACGCCTCGACGTTCCACTCGCCAGAAACTTACTCGTCGTGTTCGCCGCGGTAAATCAGTTCCTTTTGAGAAGCGTGATCCTGAAAACTTAATTGATGCAGCTTCGGATAGCGATTCTGACTTACCTTTAGGCAATGGAAGCATTACGGGTTATACGGTTGAGAGGTCTACAACACTTCCTGGTGGCGTCTCCCATCGGATTACTTTGAGTGATGGGACTGTGCGATTGGTCACGACTTTGCAGGGTGTGTTATCATGGGCTGACCGGATGGATCTTATGGCATTGTTTGGGCTTGTTGATTCTAGTATGCCATTTGACCCCATGGCGGTGTCTTCCTGGCCTGGTATTCGTCTTTGGGCCGATCTCAAGCTTATGTTGGATCCTCCTCCATCTGCTACTCCTTTGGGCGTATGGAAGGATCAAATGCAATGGGAGATTGTTCGCTGGAAGCTCTATGCTGGATGTGGAGTACATGTGTTGGAGTTAGGTTCTGGTCATGTGGTGTTTATGTTGACGGATGTTGTGTATCCTTTGACTATTTCTTCCATGGAGGCAATGTTGGCAAGTCATTTGCAGATTTCTACTGCTCCTTCTGGGAATGAGTCGAGTATGGCCACATCTTTGGTCGAGGGTATTCAAGCACGGTTGTTAGCGGATAAGAAGGCAGCTTCTGGTGTGTAAGGTGAATGGGTTGTAAGTAGTTATACTTTGATTTTTGTTCTTATTCTTTTCACCAATATGTATAGTGATTGGTGACTTTTATTCTTTATAGTTAAAAAAAAAAAAAAAAAAAAAAAAAAAAAAAAAACACAAACATATCACACAAACTAATAATAAAAAAAAATCCAACATTTTATATAATATCTGCTTATACTTTAACACAGTTTAGCTTTTATACTTGTACATAATATCCCTTGGCTGGTTCAAAATGTGGTTCCTGGTTTGAGATTGGTCTGGTACTTGGTTTCACTTGGTGTTGGATGTGGTCCACACAACAAATGGTTCTCCACTTACCATGTCTCATCGACAAGAAAAAGTTAATTCACCTTGAGGGTACGACTCCTGGTGCGATTATCAAATCCGTTGATGGTTGCCAGGTTACCTAAAACTGGATGGTTTTCACTTGCCATAGTATTGGACTGAAAAGTGGCTAATCCAAGGGGGTACGGCTCTTGGTAAAGATCTTATCAAATCCGTTGATAGCTGTAATAGCTTGCTTAAAGCTATAGGGTGTTCAACTCACCGATGCTTTATTGCTAAGAGTTGGCGAGTCCAGAGGGGTACGGCTTCTGGTAAAGACGCATCAAATCCGTTGACGGCTGTGATGGTTTGCCTAAAATCATCAGGGTACCCCCACTCACCATTGATTCACGTTCTAAGAGCTGGGCTGGGTTCTAGTCTCCCAGGGTGATGCTTATTCCACCAGAATGACTAGCTAGCCCAAGAGCGAGCAGCTACTTGGTAAAGGCTCATCAAATCTGCTCATGTTGCTGAAAGATTCAACCTGATGCTGATTTGTTACAAGCTTTGGAGAAGCTTCTAGTGTTTCATGCGGCTGTTCTTCTGGTTCTTATCTTGTTGATGCTGCTATTTGTTTTGCTGATACAATCCTCGGGCTTTCTTTGCACGTTTTCCAGGAAACTTGAACTCAACAGGTCAAATTCAAGTTTAGGGGAGGATTGTTAGGACCATTGTAATAGTTATATGTAATAGGTAGACTAGGAGGTATGTAGTTCCTCCTGGTCCTAGTCGTAGTAGGAGCAAGTCCTGCTCCTGGTCCTAGTCGAAGTCAAACATTATTATTTACTTAATATTCTGTTAGGATATGCATGAGTTATATTAGGAGAAGATATGCATATCAGTTTTACACGTTTTCTTGTATGTTGTATTAGGGTTTCCTTGTAGTATAAAAGGAACCTTAGGCAGAAGGGTTAGACACATCTTTACAAAACGTAGTTCTAGTCTTTATCAATATTAAAAATCCTTAGAAAGGATTAAGTCTTTATAGTTATTCTGTTTCTCTTGTTTATATTTATATTCTACATTTATATTGTGTATAGAGTCTCTTTGTGATTTGACTTGTGATTACAGAAGTCATAACATTTAATAATTATTTTTAATTAGTTTTTAAAACATCATGATTTTATGTGATTCATTAAATCAAAACATAAAAGAAAAGGTTAAAAAGGTTATACCGATTACGTGAAACAAATGAGGATGAACACACACGAATCCTTGCAAAATTCCAAGATCAAAAATCAACCCGAAACACCCTTGTTGGTGATCAAACCCGGCGGCCAAGGAAGGAAGAAGAAAAAGATTTAGGGTTTTGTTATTTTTCTTGTTTTGTAAATAATAAAACATGTTTTTCCTAATTCCCTTGTTTAGTAAAAATTAATATGGGCTTGGCCCATTTCCTTGGTGTAGCCGCGGGTAGGGGGCCCCATATGGGGTAACCCGTACTTTTCTCGAGTCTAAATATTATAGTGTGTGTTCGTGTTTTATCGTGTTCGTGTTTTATGTGTTCTAATTAATTATTGGTCGTGACTTAATATATTTATTCGTGTTCGTAATAAATATATACGTAAATAATATTATCTCGTGATTAAATTACGCTCATGATTTCATGATCGCATGTTCGTGATTATAATTATTATTTAAATAACTATCGTGTGTTCATACGTAATAAATACTTATCGTGTTCTAACACGTACGTAATACTTAAAATTCTTATACGTGAACGTAAACATGCTATAAAAGGAAAGTTCTAATCTTGTACGTACGATCTAAAGGGTACTATTCATGGTAAAAGCATGCGGGTTTTACAAACACGATGGGTGAATCATCCGTTCCTACTATTCATCAACCAGAGAGCCCTGTTGAAGAATACCAGGTACCTGCTGAGTTCCGTCTTACTGAGGCACAAGAATATCAACTGCGTAATGATGAAGAAGCATTACGTGAAGCATTAGCAGAAGAAGAACGGGAGAAACAACAGTTGGCGAAGCAGATCATGTGGGAAAAGACACGCGAATTCATCAAGGGATCGTGGGGTATTTCAGCGGAATCTGATTCGGATCCCGAAACTGATTAAATTCCGTCGAACCGTACCGTATCGTATCGTATCGTTTTTTATTTTATTCCGTATTTGTAATTTTTATTTCCGTATTTGTAATGTTTTATTTAAGTGAAATAAATTTTATTTTGTGTGAAAAATGAAAAAAGAAATAAAATGATGAGTGGTAGGACCCAAGTGAAGAGGAGAGAGACTAGTTGTGAGTGAGGGGTGTTTAATTGGTTTTTTGTTTTGGTTAGTTGAGATGATGTGGCGCTGAGGTGGCACAAGTGTAGAGTCTTTTGCTCTTCGTGAAATCTTTTGCTCTTAGGATTAGCAAATGAAAAAATGACCAGAATGTCCATTTCAGTTTATTTCTAAAAATAATTTTAGTTAATTAACATTAAATGAGAAAGGACAGGTCTAACAATTCAAATGGTGCCTATTGTAGTGTATTTTAAGAGTGTGCACCACATGAACATATATGTATATATATATATATATATAAATATATATATATATATATATATATATATATATATATATATATATATATATATATATATATATATATATATATATATATATATATATATATATATATATATATATATATATATATATATATATATATATATATATATACATATATATATATATATATATATATATATATAGAGAGAGAGAGAGAGAGAGAGAGAGAGAGAGAGAGAGAGAGTTAGGTTATTGTAGTGTAGTAGCTTAAAGTTGTTAAAATGAAAAGTCATCTTAACAATTGATTTTATCAATTAACATGAGATTTATTTAATATTAAACACAAAACAATAAATCTTATACATAAAAATTGGTATAAAATCACTAAAAAATTTGATACGTAAAAATTTATAGCTGATACATATGATAAATAGTTATACTTCGAAAAATATTATTAGCATAAATAATCATTTATTCGTCAACTCAGTGATACATTATCACATGTTGCATTCGATATAACAAAATAATTGATAAGTTATGATACACAACTGATACACGAAAAACTAGTAATATTAAAAATTGTGAACTAACTACTCGTACACGAACTAAAACTTCCAAAACACTCGTACACGAACTAAAAAAATCATAAACGAAGCAAAACTAATCAATAAATGTGATATTTGCCCATTTTCTATTACTTCTCATTTTAACAACTTTAAGCACCTAAACCATTTTATCTAAATTCTATATATATATATATATATATATATATATATATATATATATATATATATATATATATATATATATATATATATATATATATATATATATATATATATATATATATATATATATATATATATATATACTACAAAAATTCAGCCGAATACCCACGAAATTTAGACACAAACGTTAGGTTGTGGGTATTTCCACACCAAATACCCGCAAATTACCCACGCTCATTGATTTATAACATGATTATAGTTTAACCTCGACTTTCCCATGAATTTACTCACAAAAATACCCACATAACTATATAACGTGTGTGATTTGAGGGTAAATCATCCTTGCTAAAATATTTCCCACGAGTTACCCACTAATTTTGTAGCCATGGGTGAAAATACGGGTATTGTGATGGGTAAATTCATTTTCCCACAAATTAAATGCTTGTTTTTATTCATGGTAATTTTTTATAGGTAATTTGTAAGTAATCATAACTACATATAAAACAAACAATGCACTCTCTTTTCATTTAATGTTTCAAAATTTTAAGTAATTCATGTTATAGAGCATAATGTACAATACTTCTAATGCATAATTTTAAGAATTAGAATTTTTAAAGCTTTGTTTACAACTATTAAATGCACATATACATTAATTCAACACATATAATTAATTCTATAACTAAAAATACCCTCTTACTCAAATGTACAAATAATGTATCACATGATACAATTTATTATATCCTCAAAAATCATGTAATATAAGAATTTATTCAATATGTACAATTAATTTATCACCTAACTTAAATTTAAACATTTACGAAAACTCGATGTACAAACAAGCTAGACTCGTCCTCAAGTCATACGATCGTTAAAGGCAAAGTTTTATTTTCAAGATACTTAATTAACAACAACAATCTGGAATTTTGTGTCTTTTTGTCATCACATTTCAACAACAACACTGCACTTTAACATTTTAATGTGAAACAATGTGCGGTAAATTTATTCTCTAAAATTATCGTCTAGCGTAAAATCGTTATCACAAAAATCATGTAATCAAATATTATGGCTCGCCAATAATTATGATTAAAAGGTATTTGTCGTTGCATCGTATAGGTACCCTGCTAGTTACTTACTAATAACAATAATATGGGTTTGTTTTAGTAAATCGGAAAATTAGTTGAAGAGATAATGATAAAACTGTATACGACATGCTCCTAAGAGGTGCTCTTTTTACGTTAGTAAAAATTAACAAATGATTTGAAACTCCCTCTTCCCTCTTCCATTTTAAAACTCTCGCTTCAAATTAATTCATTACCCCTCTAAAAAAAGTTAACTGCTAATTAGTGGGCATACACCCAACTGGCCAACTTCCTTTTGACTAGGCTTAACATCAGGGAAACCTTATTAATCGTGATACAACTTTCATATCTCTCAATATTTCTTTTTAAAATTACTTATTTCAATTCATTTGGTGTTAATTTTGTTTCATAATTCATCTAAACAAGTTCGTATTCATTATTGTACTTTTTTATCCTTTCAATTTGCATGTGAACATCCATCATTTTACCCTTTATTGCCATTAAGTTTTTGGATGGATGTTGAATTATAAATGGATGGACTACGTGGTGGTTTTGAGAAAGGTTGGCATTGAGAGTAATATAATAGTAGCAAATTAATATGTCCATATCTATATTTTTATGTAAACAGTCTGCAGTCAAAATAGATTGGTTAAAGGATACATGTTTTTTAATGTTAAATCTAAAATGAATGGTACGTATACTTATCATTTTCGCATTTTTTTGTTGGCTGCTAGGATTTTTTTACTTGAAAGGGCATGTAGGTTTTGAGGAACCAGTTATTTTAACTTTAGTTCTAATTTGTGTTTGATTAGTTTAATTATATTCTAACCATTGATGAGACTTAGAAACTTATGCTCCAACGTTTATAGATATAATGGTATAGTTGGACAAATTTTGATTTATTTAATGCAGTTCCTTTCAACTAATATTTTGATATCACATGGTTGTTCTTTTTTGAAGGTGTATATGTATGTATTACTAACTAGAATGTTATCTTGATTGCAGATTTTATCATGCTAACTAATGAAACTTGATATATTGAGGTTATTGGGACATGTTTCAATGGAAAATCTACTAGACGTGATTGATGAAGTGAAACTTCTATTCGCGGTGTGAGTAAATTGTTTTTATTATTAGACTACTATACAATAATCCATTTTGGATACATTTTACTGCTTATATATCTCAGATAAGGAGCACCATACTGTTATTATTTTGCTATTAAATAGTAAACTTCAGCTTTAAAATGTACATGATCATTCTATCCAATACGTTATATGAACTACAAAATTTCTATTTAGTTTGTTTCAAAGTAGTGTATATTGTTAATTGACCAGTATAGTTTACGTGTATGCACTTGCAGGATAAAATGCATATCACACTTAGGCTAGCAAATGAGGTAAATTGGAATGTGCATACACTACAATAAAGTCATGTGAGAATGTGTGGTCATGTACTTGTTTGTGCTACTATTTGACAACAACGTAAAGGAATAAGAGTGCACGGAATGCAACAAACGCAAAGACTAGACAAGGATGGAGGTGCAAGTGAAGAAGAGTTCATCATTGGTTTAGTATAGAGTAGAGACTTCAGTTATGTACAGATGAATGATTTAAATTTATCTTCATATTATAAACATGTTGTGTAAATATAACTTGTGAGGTTATTATCTATTTCTGAATTCACTGTTGCAACAAAAATCTGTGACCCATCAGTAATTCAGGATGTCTCTAAGACTTCACTACACACAATTGTATCTACGGCAAACTTATCCACAAAATGTTATGGGTAAACTAAATAAATTTACCCATGATTTTACACATAAGTATAAATGTGGGTAACAACACCCACAAATTATCCACGATTACATCGCGGGTAAATTTCTTGTCTCTTAAGAACCCCACGAGTGGTTTACCCATAGAGTATTTACACTTTCCCACCGAAAAATCATGGGTAAAACTTGCCACGGATTTAAAATGTCGTGGTTAAATAATTAGCCTCGAAGGTTTTACCCATTTAAATGCATACGTGGGAAGTTTGTGGGTATTAGCCAATTACCCATGAATATAAGTCCTTTACCCACATATTTGGTCCGTGGCTATTCGACAGATTTCTTGTAGTGATATATATATATATATATATATATATATATATATATATATATATATATATATATATATATATATATATATATATATATATATATATATATATATATATATATATATATATATATATATATATATATATATATATATATATAGGGTTAGGTTATTCTAAAAAAAATTTATAATAAAAAGGGTGAGGTGAAATCTTAGCCCTTAGATCAAAACTATCAAAATTGATCAAAAATTAAGAAAAAAAAGGTGTCTTTTTTATAAACTATCAAACTTTAGGGTATCTTTTAGAAAATCTGAATGTATTTTACAAAAAACTCTTTCCCGTCATTTATTTCAACACTCTGTATCTCACTTTCTCTCACTAAAAACATTTTCTCTCACTAAAAATATTTTCCCTAACTAAAAATTCACACACCTATTAATTCACAATAAAAGTCAGTGAATCATAACTAATCTCTAGGTTTGAATAACGAAATCACGATCGATTCAACATAAAGAAATCATGATTGATGATCGAATCAAGACCTATCTCTAATCGAAACGTCATACGTGAATCCAATCAAATTCGATACTTTGAAAGTAAGTAATTGTTGTTCTTTTTGTGTTTCTCTGGATATAAATATGTTATATTCAATGTTTTCTTCTATGTGTAGAAAATGGTTAAGAAAAGTTTAGATACAAAATGTGTTTAAGAAAGTTGCATACAAAATGTTTGATAATATGTCTCAACTAGAATTTGTTATTGTAATGCACTAAATTTATATTATGATGCAGTTAGTTTGAACTAAAAGTGTGTTACTGTAATGTCGCAAGTAGAATTTGTTAATGTAATGTATCAAGTAAAATTAATTACTATATTCCACTAAAATGTGTGTGATGTGCTAAAAATGAACTGTGATGTAGTAGGTTATTCTAGTACATTGTAGTTTTTTATTTTACAACATTATAGATTTATTCTACTACATTACATATATATTCTATGTAATGAAGTAAGTTTTGTACAGTAATGCATTAGGTTTTCTACCATAACAATAGGTTTTCTATTACATTACTGTACTAAACCTAATGCATTACTATACAAAACCTACAACAAACTAACAAAACCTACTGCATTGAGTAATGTACTAGGACATGAATTGAAATGCAGTAGGATTGTCTGTGTGTGTATGTGTGTATGTGTGATGTACTAAAACGTGAACCAGATCTAGTAGGATTTTTGTGATGTACTAGAACATGAACTGAAATGCAGAAGGTTTTATATTTATAGTTTTTAATGCACTACAACTTTATTTCTAACATCTTACAATTTTACTATGTTGCGTGCTTGTTTAGATTCTAATGCAGCACATGATATATTTTGATATGTTCATGAATAATATTTGAATTGTTATTACACAGGTAAAAAACAGGCAAAAAAACTCAGATGACAAAGCAAGATGCATTTAACAAGCCGCAAATACTAGATTGCATCGTCTAATACCAAATGATACACTCCAATTCAAAGACGGAGCGGTACAAAGATGCATCGAACGAGTAACAAGAATTATTGGAGGATGTCGTGGATCATATGAAAACATTGTTTAATTTTTATTAGATGTAATACTTTGGAATACTTAATGCCTAATACAATATTGTACATGTTGATGATTGAAATGTTATAATGCAAGTTCGTTTTCTCAGTTCTTAACTAATAGAAAGTCCAATCAATATCAAATTTATAATTGTTTTTGGTTGTTCAAGCTTGCTTGGTAATCTATTGCTAGTTCAAACAAAACTATCTAAAAATGAAAAATATAAACCTACTTATACGTAAAATAAGTTGCAAATTCCAAATTTTATTCAAGTAAAATATTAAAATGCAAAATGTAAAACTATAAGGACTGAAAATGTAATTCCTATAAAATGAAAATGCTTGAAATGTAAATTCTAAAAGTTATAAGGACTAAAAATGTAAAACATTTAACTATAAGGACTAAACTTGTAAAAACTTTAACAAACTAACCAAATTTCAACAAACTAACAAACTTTAACAACTGAAATTAACAACTTTGCAAAGTAAAGGACTGAATTATGCAAAATCCAGAAAATTAGGAAGTTTAGCTAGGTTTAGTAACTGATTAGAATTTTAGGGACTAAAGTGCAAATAAACCAAAATTTTAACTAAAAACGGGCAACAAGAAAGATTAAGCTCGTCTGAGCTTATTACTCAACCAAATAAGCTGAAATCACTTGCAAAACTTTTAAAATCCAATTATAGCTACGTGTGTTCAAGGAAATAAGCTAAAAATCCAAAATAAGCAATTGAGTGCTTATTAATAAGCACAAAATAAGCTACAGCTTATTTCAATCAGTCACAACCTGATTTTTGTGACAATTCTGATTAAGCACTTGATTACAAGAACGGGAAATCAAATTAGAGCCATTTTCATCCAGTAATAAGCTAGATATTTGAAATAAGCTAAAATGAGCTTATGTTGACCAAACGTTGACCACTTTTATGAAAAAGCTCAAAATTTCAAAACTTCATATTCAATACTTTTTAAATGGAAATGTGAAAGAAAATTACAAGTTTTATGAAGAGGATTAAGAGATCTAGTAAAACAGTAAGCTATTTATCTCAGAGAATGGAAAATGCTCAGGCTTGAGCTAATAAGCTGTTTTCTAGCTTATTTTCTAAAACTGTAGATTTTCCTTCTAGATACTGAAAGATTATGATGTAAGCTATGACTAGAAACAGATTTGAGCAAATTTCATTAAGTATTGAAGGAGAACTAAGCAAATGAAAATGGTGAGTTTCAAAGAACTAAGCTGAAACAAGGATGACCCAAACTTTTTGATTACCAATTGCCTGTTTGACTATTGTATTGACTTGTAAAAGACTTAGAACCAATTCTTAACTCCTAATGACTGAAAATGATCACTTAATCACCAATTACCTACACTTGAAAACTGATTTACAACTATTCCCAAACACTCCTTTATATGATTTGATCAAACTTTTTCAAAGACTAATGGAGTAATGGTTTAAACTGATTAAAGAGCTATAGCAGACTTGTTTTAATGAACAAAATGAAATGTATTCAAGCTAAGAACAAGTAATAACCAAGACTAGAACTGCAAGTAGCTATTGGACTAAAAAGTTACTGAAAATATGCAGAAACTACAAAACTGAACACAATTATACAAGATCAAACTACAAATCACTAGGATCAATCAAACATCAACTATTTAACAAGTAAAACAGGCAGCCATCAAGTTTAACTAGAAAATTTAGCATGCAAGTACTGATTTAGAGGAACAAAAATCAAGAGCCTTAGAACCTATTGTAGAGGTCCTTTGGGAAGAAGAGGAGCGCTGAGCTCTCTTGCACTAGTGATACCACCACCTATCACTAGTATTCAGCTAAAATCAACAATCAAAACAGCTACAAATCATCATTCTGCCATGAATTCTTCAAGAACAATGGAAATGCTAGAATTCTGATCAAACAGCAATAAAACTTCAACAATGTCAGTTATGATCTTTAGTTGATCATAACAAACATCTAACAGCATCAATGGAATCACACAACAGTAGGAAAGTAGCAGGAATTGAAGAGCAGAATTTGGCGGGAAACTTGAATTTGAAATTTTATTGAAGAATTCAGTTACAAAAGGTAGTTACAAGCTTCTAACTAACTAACTGACTCAAGAGTTTGTCAGACTCTTGAGTAGTTAGGTGAAAAGGAGGGAAAAAATGAAAAGGGAAATTTAAGAACTATGTGTTTACAAAATTAAGCTACTATTACAAATGAAGTACAAGCAAGGTATTTATAGGCATGAAAGGGAGATTCTGTTGGAGTTGTGACGTGTTTGGGCCAATCATAACTTGACACGTGGAGGAATTCTGCAAATCCTCTTTGAAGGTGATGAACTGATTTGGGGATTTTTGATTGAATAGATTATTCGTTAATTGGATAACACCATTGGATTCGTCTTCCAAAATTGAGCAACTTTGGTGTTTTGATCTTTTCATGAAACGCTTTCTATCAAAATCCCGTTCCTGGTAAATATTTTTGTTGAAGGAGAAGGACACGTGGCATCTTCTGGTTGGTTGTGAGAGTGTCACACGGATTGCACTGTAGAGATAGGGTATTAATTGTGACGGCTGTGAGTGGATATTTATTGCTTGATCCGTGTGAAATGTATTCTTGCTTCTGATTGGTTCTTCCCTTTTCACTTGGATTAAACATGGCATAACTTTCCAAACTTGGCAAAATAAGCCCTTGTACTTGGCAGATTCCCATTTCAAGCTATTATCTTTATTCCTTTGACATTTTTGGTCCTTTAACTTCCAAAACTTGTATAAAATGACCCTTTGACTGAGTTGACTTGATAGTTTGACCAGATTTGACTTTAATCTTGACTTTCCATAATTTGCACTTTAAGTCCTTCAACTTTCACAAATTGTCAAGATAGGTCCTTGAACTTCAAAGTCTTGTCACTTTTGATCCTCTTTTGTCTTTTTCATCCATTTGAGCTTGGTTTTTCCTTGTTTGCTTGAAATTGTATCCTTTTACCTACATAAGAGCACACAAACACAAACATACCACATAACACTGCTTTTTTACAAGATAAATGGGTATTTTGCTTCATGTTTTAGGGTTATTTGTTGATAAAAGGATATGAGTTTAAGCTCATATCAAATTCCCCTACACTTGAGCATTGTCATGTCCTCATGCAATATTATATTTCAAGGCTTAAAAATTTACACTTCCCTCATAATTAATCCACCTTGGCCATATGAGATGCATCTACACTACTCTAAACTAGATGATGCATGATTTTGACTTTTAATAAAGCAATGAATCAAAATACAATTCTATCTATATCTTTTTTATTTTTCTTAAAATGGTTTTGATGGAAATAACTCATAAAGAATTCAATGACTTGGATTAGGGCTTGGATACCATGAACACTTATCACCCTCAAGTTTCACTTTCCCCATACCAAGCTAGTAAATGGGATCATTGCATTCACAAGTAAAAAGTGCATCAACTTATTCATGACAATTAAATGTGGAACCGGTTATTAATTGAGCAAATTGCTTGTGGGCAAATTTGTCATTATTCAAGCGTGAAATATAAGAAGTGTAAAATCCAAAAATAAGGAAGCACGGTTTTAATCCTAAGTAATCTTCTCATCCATTACTTGAAAAACCGCTCACAATTAATATAAGTCCGTTTTAAGAGTAATAAGTCATTCGCCTTATGTGTAAGATCCTCATGCCATGCTTTCATAAGTAACTACACACTCGCTAAGGAAAGAAAAATAAAACTCACGCAATAATTTACATCCGCATCTTTTTGAGATTTTGGATCTTCAACCCCGCAACCCGTCAAGGTAATATTGGATTGGAGCAATCTATTGAATCCCCGCAACCCGTCAAGGCAATATTGGAACTCAATAGTCACTATAATTAACACCACACTGCCCCTCTTGGGAGTCTTGCATTATTTTTTTCTTTTTTCTCTTTTTTTTTTTTTTTTTTTTTCTAGCCACTCATTTTTTTTCATAAGCCGCTCTTATTTTTCTTTATTCCTCTCCAAAAAATTTTGCAAAGAAGAAAAGGAAAAACACCCGCTAAATATGGAGCATGACACAAGTCTAGTACACATAAAACGTGCTAACTTAGAATCTTAAGACGTACTCATATCAACCATGAATGATTAGCCAAAAATGCATAAGAGATTACGAACCAATTAAAACCGTACTTGATTATTTATTAACAATTATATACAAGCGAAGAAAATAGAGGTAAAGAAGAGAAGGGTTTAGCCACAAGTAATTGCCATGAAGTCTATCTAGCCCTTTTACACTTGCTTCAACTCTATCATTTCCCATTCTCCACAAATTTAAAATTTCAAAAAATGAAATTGGTGGAAGCTTAGCCTAATAGACCAATGAAGGACTACATGGTTAAGGATACTAGCTAGAGAGTGCTAAAATAAGCAAACTCGGGTTGAGTCAAAATATCCATGGCGGGCCTAATATGTGAAAGAAATCTAAACTTGTTAAAACCATGTTTTATTATATTTTTCTTTTTATCTATTTTTGATGAAAAATAAAAGAAGAAATATATACAATGCAAATGTGTTATGCAAATGAAAAATGATTGATGCAAAAATTATGAATGCATATTTTTGGTGGCCAAAGTAGATCAAAAATTTGAAAAATGTTGAAAATTCAATTTTCCATGTTATCATGCAAGACAATGACAAGTTCTAGGTAAGGTCACTTCGATAGAAGACCCCCCTACACTTAAGCTAAACATTGTCCTCAATGTTTAAGAGCATGGAAGTATAAAAACTTCCCCTACACTTATGACAAGGAATAGACTTTGCTTAACCCAAGTTAAGGAAAGGACTAATATTAGTGAAATCATGTTTAAGCACAAGGTGTCAATGAAAAATCACTAAAGTAACGAAGTGAACCGGATACAAGGGCCTCCTCCATAAGCTCCAAAGCATGAAATGAGTGAGCAACCCTACAAACAAGCATGAAGACAAAAGAAGGTCTCCCCTACACTTATCTCCAAATCTATGCCTTTATTTCTAACCTACAACACTCTAACCTAGTTATACGATGCTTGAGTTAATGAGTCTCTAGCTCGACTCGTCCCTCAATGAATTAATTCATGGGGAAAATGGGGACCTCTTGGACCATTTCAACGGAAATGTCCTCCCCAAAGTAATGCTTAACACGGTGACCATTCACTTTAAAATTTGGACCATCGTTTTGGGACAACTCAAGAGTTCCATATGGAAACACTTGAGCAATAGTGAATGGACCGGACCATCTTGACTTAAGCTTGCCCGCAAAAAGCTTCAATCTTGAGTTAAAGAGGAGAACCGGCTCTCCAACTTTGAACTCACGATTCTTAATCTTAGCATCATGCAATTTCTTAGTTTTTTCCTTGTATAGCAAAGAATTCTCATAGGCATTGGCTCTCAACTCATCCATCTCATTGATTTGATCTTTCCTATGCGAACCGGCTTGGTTTAAATCAAAGTTAGCCCACTTGAGAGCCCAAGATGCCTTATGTTCTAACTCAAATGGGAGGTGGCACGCTTTTCCATAGACAAGCCTATAAGGAGTACAACCAATTGGTGTCTTAAAAGCCGTCCTAAACGCCCACAAAGCATCATCAAGCTTATCCGACCAAGAAGCTCTATGCTCTCCCACCGTTCTCTCTAAAATTCTCTTTAAACCACGATTTGTGACCTCGGTTTGACCATTTGTTTGAGGGTGATACGCGGTAGAAAGTCTATGATTCACTCCATATTTCTTCATAACTCTCGTAAATTGATCATTACAAAAGTGCGTACCACGATCACTTATGATGGCCCGAGGTACACCAAATCTAGCAAACAATTGTTTCAAGAACTTGACAACCACTCTAGCATCATTAGTAGGTAAGGCTTTAGCCTCCACCCACTTGGACACATAATCCACCGCCACAAGTATATACTTGTTTCCCTTAGAGGATGGAAAAGGTCCCATGAAATCTATTCCCCATACATCAAATATCTCACACTCTTGGATAAAATTTTGTGGCATCTCATCACGTTGTGTAATTTTTCCTTGTCTTTGACAAACATCACAAAATTTCACCATCTCTTGAGCATCCTTGTAAATGGAAGGCCAATAGTAACCCGAATCAAAGACTTTCTTGGCGGTGTAGTTAGGCCCAAAATGTCCACCCGTAGGTCCTTTATGACATGCTTCTAAGATTTTAAATGCCTCGGGCCCATCTACACACCGTCTAATGATTTGGTCCGCACATTGCCTAAAAAGATATGGATCATCCCAAAAGTAATACTTAACTTCCTTAAGAAACTTTTTCTTTTGTTGGTAAGTAAGACCCTCAATAAGCACATTGCCCACAAGATAGTTTGCAATATCCGCAAACCAAGGTGTGGCATCCTCTTGGGAAGAGATAGACATGAGCTCCTCTAATGGAAAGGATTCATTGATTTCTTGATGTGGGAAATCTCCTTGAAAAGGATGCTCAAGTCTACTCAAATGATCCGCCGCTAAATTCTCGGCTCCTTTTTTATCACGAATCTCAATCTTAAACTCTTGAAGCAACAAAACCCATCTCAAAAGCCTAGGCTTAGCATCTTGTTTTGTCATAAGATACTTGAGAGCGGAATGATCCGTATACACTATGGTCTTAGAAAGCACAAGGTATGGTCGAAACTTCTCAAAAGCATATACTATAGCAAGCAACTCTTTTTCCGTGGTAGTGTAATGAAGTTGTGCACCGGTCATGGTTTTACTCGCATAGTGTATAGGTTGGAAATGCTTATTAATTCGTTGTCCTAAGACGGCCCCCACCGCATAATCACTAGCGTCACACATAAGCTCAAAAGGTAATTCCCAATTTGGAGAAACCAAAACGGGAGCCTTTGTCAATTTTTCCTTAAGTGTCTCAAAAGATTCTAAACAAGCTTGGTCAAAAATGAAAGGAGCCTCTTTCTCCAAGAGATGAGTCATCGGTCTAGCTATCTTAGAGAAATCTTGTATAAAGCGCCTATAAAAACCCGCATGACCTAAGAAACTCCTCACACCTTTAACCGAGGTAGGTGGGGGAAGCTTAGCAATCACATCAATTTTGGCTCGATCAACTTCTAATCCCTTATTGGATATCTTGTGTCCTAAAACAATCCCCTCTTTCACCATAAAGTGACATTTCTCCCAATTAAGCACCAAACGTGTTTCCTCACAACGCTTAAGCATTCTCTCAAGATTGGTGAGACAAGAGCTAAAGGAGTTCCCAAATACGGAAAAGTCATCCATAAAAACCTCCATGGTTTGCTCTATCATGTCATGGAAAATCGCCATCATGCACCTTTGAAACGTCCCCGGTGCATTACATAGGCCAAAAGGCATCCTCTTGTAAGCAAATGTACCGTATGGACAAGTGAATGTGGTCTTTTCTTGATCCTTAGGGTCAATGGGTATTTGAAAATAACCCGAAAAGCCATCAAGAAAACAATAGTACTCATTTCCCGCTAAGCGTTCAAGCATTTGATCCATAAAGGGAAGCGGGAAATGGTCTTTCCTAGTTGCCTCATTGAGTTTTCTATAATCAATGCAAACTCTCCAACCGGTTACAAGTCTCGTGGGAATAAGCTCATTGTTCTCATTAGGCACCACGGTGATTCCACCCTTCTTTGGAACACAATGAACCGGGCTAACCCATGGAGAGTCGGAAATGGGGTAAATCATACCCGCATCTAAGAGTTTAATCACTTCTTTCTTAATAACCTCATGAATTTTTGGGTTAACTCTCCTTTGGTTTTGAATGGCGGGTTTATAATCATCCTCCATAAGGATTTTGTGAGTACAAAAATGTGGATCAATTCCCCTTATGTCGGATATTTTCCATGCTAAAGCTTTCTTATGTTTCTTAAGGACTTCAATGAGTTGCTCCTTCTCATCCTCTTTCAATTCCTTAGCAATAATCACCGGTAATTGGTCTTTTCCTTCTAAGAAAGCATATTCTAAGTGGGATGGAAGTTCCTTAAGTTCAATGGGAGGTGGACTCTCTATGGAAGGTTTTATTATGGAAGGTTCCTCAATGGTAATCTCTTGTGGAATAGGGGAAGGAATAGGGTCCTCATTGAGCAACTTTTGGATTGTAAGAATATCTTCTTCCCAATTAATGGGAGAATCATCATCACCAAGAAAGTTGGACTCAAATTCCTCCAAGAGGAAATCACTCTCTCCAAAAGGTGTTAAAGAGGGAGCAATTGAGGCCACGGTTTCAACATGTGGAATCTCATCACTAGCATTCTTACAAGCATCATGAAAGTGTTCATTACACACTTCATCTAGCACATCCACAATGTTAATCGTCTCACAAGGTCTAGACTCCTTAACCTCTTTTCTATCACAAACTTTCCCTAACTTAAATACCACTTTCTCATCCTCTACTCTCATAATTAATTCTCCTTCCGCCACATCTATCAAGGTACGACCCGTTCTCAAAAACGGTCTACCAACAATCAAAGGCACTCTAGGATCCATGTCATAATCGACCACTACAAAGTCGGCCGGAAAGGTAAACTTATCCACACCTACAAACACATCTTCCGCTATACCTACGGGGTGAGCTATGGTTCGGTTGGCTAGTTCAAGAGTCATCCTAGTGGGGGTGAGCTCGGGAAGAGAGAGTTGTTTCCAAACCGATAAAGGCATGAGATTTATGCTTGCCCCTAAATCCGCCAAAGCCATGCAATTTTCAACACCGGGAAAATTGCAAGGTATCAAGAAGCGCCCCGGATCTCCAAGTTTTGTTGGTAAGGTTTTAAGTAACACCGCGGAACAATTTTCATTAAGTGATGTGTTGGGCAAATCAACCAATTTTTCTTTGTTTGAGAGCAAATCCTTGAACATCTTAGCAAACTTAGGCATATAAGCAAGAGCTTCCGCAAAGGATATGTTGATATTGAGTTGCTTGAACATCCTTAAGAAATTGGAGACTTGTATGTCATCTTTGTTCTTTAACTTGTCCTTTTTCAACCTTGAAGGGTATGGAAGAGTAGGTTTGGGTGTAGGTGGAATAGGTGTTGTAGTGGAAGATTTGTCTTTGCTAGCCTCTTCATTGGGAAGTGTGGAAGGTAAAGGAGAAGTATGAGGTGGTTGAGAAGGTGTGTTTAAGTGAATAGGAGCACTTTGAGGAGGTGGAGTAGAAGTAGAAGGCTTATCACAAGTAGGAGTACAAGTGGGTTGAACAATAGTAGGTTTAGGAGGTGAAGGATCCTTTGTTGTTGTACCACTTCTTGTTGTAATGGCATTGACATTGGCCCTAGGATTTGTTTGTGTGTTGGAAGGTAAAGCCCCTTGTGGTCTTTGAGTTACCGCCACTAAAACCCTATTGATTTGTTCCTCTATTGTACGTTTCACTTGGTCATTCATTCTCTTCTCAATGTCACGCATTTTCTTGTCAACATACTCTTGAGTCTCTTGCATCCCATATCCTTGAGTTTGATTTTGAGGGTAAGCTTGAGTTGGTATTGGAGCATATGCTTGATTGGGAATAAATGGAAGTGGTTGATTAAATCCTTGTTGTGGTGGATAAAAGGTATTAGCTTGAGGTTGAAATTGATTGGGTGCTTTGTAATTATTGCCTTGGTATGGTTGTTTTTGCCCTTGATTCCTTGCTAAAATTTGAGGAGGAGTTTGTGGAATTTGGGTGGGTGGTTGGGGTGGGAAGCCGGGTGGAGTAAGGTAATTTTGGGATTTGTAAGAAAGGTTATTTGGATTGATGTTAGGCTTGAAGTGTTCACGGTGTTCCTCTTGGTAAGCATAGCATTCCCCTTGATACCCTTGCACCTTGTCACATTGTTCATAAGAGTGGGGACCTCCACAAGTAACACAAGAAATGGTGATGGCATTCACATTGTTTGAGGAATTGTTCAATGTCATGCTCTTAAAAGTTTGAAGCATGTCTTGTTGTGCTTGCAAATGCCTCTCACTTTCTCTATCCATCCTTTGAAAAATAGCTTCTTGAAACTTGAGGAGTTGGTTGTCAAAAGGGATTTGAGAAGTGTTTTGGATAACATGAACTCTTTCTTCAAATGGATCGTTTGTTTGAACCATTGCCTTAGTCTCAATAATGGTCAAAGCCTCATGGTATGTCTTGAAATGAATACTCCCTCCCGCGGAAGCATTTAGTGAATCTTGGTGGTGAGGTTTAAGGCCATTATAGAAGGTATTGATTTGGGTTAGATCATCCATTCCATGATTAGGGCATCGCCTCAACAACTCACTATACTCTTCCCAAGCATCACCAAAGGATTGACTAGGTTTTTGTGTAAAGCCCATAATCAAATTTCTCAAAGCCATAGTCTTTTGTGGAGGAAAAAATTTGTTCAAAAACTTAGTGGTAAAATCATCCCATGTGGTGATACTATCGGGTGGTTGGGTGTCTAACCAATGCTTAGCACTCCCATCTAAGGAAAATGACACTAACATCAATCTAATGACCTCATGTGGAACCCCATTATGCTTAATGGTGTTGCAAAGTGAAAGGAATCTCTTAAGGTGAGCATGGGGATCCTCATTTTGTTTTCCAAAGAAAGGTGATGCAGCAACCATATTGATCATAGATGTATGTAGCTCAAATGTGTTAGCGGGAAAGTCGGGAATCTTAATGGCACTAACATATCCATGAACGTTGGATTGCATACGTTCATACAAAGTACGATTATCAACAGCCATGGCTTCTTGTGGTGATGACAAAGCACGATTCTCGTGATCGGCTTGGTGGACGGTGGTGGTCTTACTCTTTCTCTTTTTCTTCCTTTTCGGAGGAAGAGGTTGTACACCAATCGGTATTTGTGCACGCCCGCGAGTGAGCATGCAACTCACTACGAGGAATGAGAGAGAAGCTCTCGTGTGACTTTGAAAAGAATAAGATTATCCTCTTCGAGTTTCAATATTAAATATCCACAAGAAAGTAACAATATATGTAATACTACTTTGGGTGCAAGACCCTCAATGAAGCTTTCCTTCTTAGAATACTCCCAAGTGAACGGGGGGTTAGGTGGTGCGAAGCACTTAAGTACCTATTGACCCTTAGATGGCATTTTATAGCACATCGCCTTTCTATTCACTTAAATGTTCGTATTCTTCGAATTATTGCTTATTGAGAGTATTTATCTATTCTTGCTTTATTTTGTTTGATCGATACGCGTGTCAAGGACCGGAACGCCCCTCAACACGGTGTATTGCCTCGGCAATACTTATGGAAGATATGTAGATTGATTGTTCTTATACGTATACGTATTTACTTATAATAATATATGGAAAATATTTTTGTATTTATGAGTTTTTAAAGGAAAATACTATATGTACATAAAAACCGAGAGAATCCAATAATATATATTTTTTTGGGTGCAATCTCTTAGGAAAAAGATTGCTTTTTGGATTTTTTAATTTTTTTTTTTTTTTGGTCAATTCTTTAGGAAAAGAATTGTTTTGTTAATTTTTTAGTTTTTATATATTTTTATATTTTTGATTTTTTTTATTTGTTTTTGATTTATGATACGTAAAAATAACGTTCACCAAATGAACGGATCCCAAAAGCCAATGAAAACCGTCAATCGATAGTCTCTCGTGTAGTCAAAGAACCGGCAGCGGCGCCATTTGAAATGTGTATAATGCAAGTTCGTTTTCTCAGTTCTTAACTAATAGAAAGTCCAATCAATATCAAATTTATAATTGTTTTTGGTTGTTCAAGCTTGCTTGGTAATCTATTGCTAGTTCAAACAAAACTATCTAAAAATGAAAAATATAAACCTACTTATACGTAAAATAAGTTGCAAATTCCAAATTTTATTCAAGTAAAATATTAAAATGCAAAATGTAAAACTATAAGGACTGAAAATGTAATTCCTATAAAATGAAAATGCTTGAAATGTAAATTCTAAAAGTTATAAGGACTAAAAATGTAAAACATTTAACTATAAGGACTAAACTTGTAAAAACTTTAACAAACTAACCAAATTTCAACAAACTAACAAACTTTAACAACTGAAATTAACAACTTTGCAAAGTAAAGGACTGAATTATGCAAAATCCAGAAAATTAGGAAGTTTAGCTAGGTTTAGTAACTGATTAGAATTTTAGGGACTAAAGTGCAAATAAACCAAAATTTTAACTAAAAACGGGCAACAAGAAAGATTAAGCTCGTCTGAGCTTATTACTCAACCAAATAAGCTGAAATCACTTGCAAAACTTTTAAAATCCAATTATAGCTACGTGTGTTCAAGGAAATAAGCTAAAAATCCAAAATAAGCAATTGAGTGCTTATTAATAAGCACAAAATAAGCTACAGCTTATTTCAATCAGTCACAACCTGATTTTTGTGACAATTCTGATTAAGCACTGGATTACAAGAACGGGAAATCAAATTAGAGCCATTTTCATCCAGTAATAAGCTAGATATTTGAAATAAGCTAAAATGAGCTTATGTTGACCAAACGTTGACCACTTTTATGAAAAAGCTCAAAATTTCAAAACTTCATATTCAATACTTTTTAAATGGAAATGTGAAAGAAAATTACAAGTTTTATGAAGAGGATTAAGAGATCTAGTAAAACAGTAAGCTATTTATCTCAGAGAATGGAAAATGCTCAGGCTTGAGCTAATAAGCTGTTTTCTAGCTTATTTTCTAAAACTGTAGATTTTCCTTCTAGATACTGAAAGATTATGATGTAAGCTATGACTAGAAACAGATTTGAGCAAATTTCATTAAGTATTGAAGGAGAACTAAGCAAATGAAAATGGTGAGTTTCAAAGAACTAAGCTGAAACAAGGATGACCCAAACTTTTTGATTACCAATTGCCTGTTTGACTATTGTATTGACTTGTAAAAGACTTAGAACCAATTGTTAACTCCTAATGACTGAAAATGATCACTTAATCACCAATTACCTACACTTGAAAACTGATTTACAACTATTCCCAAACACTCCTTTATATGATTTGATCAAACTTTTTCAAAGACTAATGGAGTAATGGTTTAAACTGATTAAAGAGCTATAGCAGACTTGTTTTAATGAACAAAATGAAATGTATTCAAGCTAAGAACAAGTAATAACCAAGACTAGAACTGCAAGTAGCTATTGGACTAAAAAGTTACTGAAAATATGCAGAAACTACAAAACTGAACACAATTATACAAGATCAAACTACAAATCACTAGGATCAATCAAACATCAACTATTTAACAAGTAAAACAGGCAGCCATCAAGTTTAACTAGAAAATTTAGCATGCAAGTACTGATTTAGAGGAACAAAAATCAAGAGCCTTAGAACCTATTGTAGAGGTCCTTTGGGAAGAAGAGGAGCGCTGAGCTCTCTTGCACTAGTGATACCACCACCTATCACTAGTATTCAGCTAAAATCAACAATCAAAACAGCTACAAATCATCATTCTGCCATGAATTCTTCAAGAACAATGGAAATGCTAGAATTCTGATCAAACAGCAATAAAACTTCAACAATGTCAGTTATGATCTTTGGTTGATCATAACAAACATCTAACAGCATCAATGGAATCACACAACAGTAGGAAAGTAGCAGGAATTGAAGAGCAGAATTTGGCGGGAAACTTGAATTTGAAATTTTATTGAAGAATTCAGTTACAAAAGGTAGTTACAAGCTTCTAACTAACTAACTGACTCAAGAGTTTGTCAGACTCTTGAGTAGTTAGGTGAAAAGGAGGGAAAAAATGAAAAGGGAAATTTAAGAACTATGTGTTTACAAAATTAAGCTACTATTACAAATGAAGTACAAGCAAGGTATTTATAGGCATGAAAGGGAGATTCTGTTGGAGTTGTGACGTGTTTGGGCCAATCATAACTTGACACGTGGAGGAATTCTGCAAATCCTCTTTGAAGGTGATGAACTGATTTGGGGATTTTTGATTGAATGGATTATTCGTTTATTGGATAACACCATTGGATTCGTCTTCCAAAATTGAGCAACTTTGGTGTTTTGATCTTTTCATGAAACGCTTTCTATCAAAATCCCGTTCCTGGTAAATATTTTTGTTGAAGGAGAAGGACACGTGGCATCTTCTGGTTGGTTGTGAGAGTGTCACACGGATTGCACTGTAGAGATAGGGTATTAATTGTGACGGCTGTGAGTGGATATTTATTGCTTGATCCGTGTGAAATGTATTCTTGCTTCTGATTGGTTCTTCCCTTTTCACTTGGATTAAACATGGCATAACTTTCCAAACTTGGCAAAATAAGCCCTTGTACTTGGCAGATTCCCATTTCAAGCTATTATCTTTATTCCTTTGACATTTTTGGTCCTTTAACTTCCAAAACTTGTATAAAATGACCCTTTGACTGAGTTGACTTGATAGTTTGACCAGATTTGACTTTAATCTTGACTTTCCATAATTTGCACTTTAAGTCCTTCAACTTTCACAAATTGTCAAGATAGGTCCTTGAACTTCAAAGTCTTGTCACTTTTGATCCTCTTTTGTCTTTTTCATCCATTTGAGCTTGGTTTTTCCTTGTTTGCTTGAAATTGTATCCTTTTACCTACATAAGAGCACACAAACACAAACATACCACATAACACTGCTTTTTTACAAGATAAATGGGTATTTTGCTTCATGTTTTAGGGTTATTTGTTGATAAAAGGATATGAGTTTAAGCTCATATCAATGATGACAGTGTTTGTTCGTACTCATATTTTATATTCTATTGCATTTCTGTCTTTCATTCTACTGCATTTATGTCTTTCATTCTACTGCATTATAGTTATATTCTACTGCACAACATTTATATTCTATTGCATTACAATCATACATTAAGCATCACAATATATTTTGTTAATGCATTAAAATTATAAAGAAAGTGCATATCAGTTAAAAAAATGGTTAATGCTTTACAATGTATTTATAATGCATTACACTAAAAATAGTTAGTACATCTCAGTTAAAATTCTATTACCTAAGTGAATAACAGTAAAAGAATGAAAGAAAAAAGTTGAAAAGACTATTCATTGTCGGTGTGTAGATTCTTCTAAACCGGCTCTCTTTGGCAATTCTATTTTCTTTTCTTTGATTTCTTTGATGGTGGTATTAATTTTGTGAAGTCTTGGAATTATGACACCCTTATTTCCACATACTGAACAAGACATTCTCTTCGATAGTTCTCCGGCTCTTGGTTTAAACCTTGAAAAGTATCCAAAATGTTTAGTAGTAATAACCCTGTAATGCAATAAAAATAACACTGTAATGCAGTATAAATATCATTGTAATGCAGTGGAAATAGTACTATAATGTAGTAGAAAAAACACTTTAATGCAGTAGAATAAGATTGTAATGTTATAAAAATAAGATTGAAACACATTATAATGCAGTATAAATAACATTGTAAACACTAAAAGTAGCCTTGTAACGCAGTAGAAATAATATTGTAATGTGGTAGAAATAACATTGTAATGGAGAAAATACTAAAAACAATTACAAATAGTTTCTTTTTGCATTACAGTTATGTTCTAGAAATAAAACTGTAATGTAGTAGAAATAACACTATAATGCAATTGGTTTTGTATTGTAATGAAATATGATTTATTTCTACCACATCACAGTCTTATAACTACCACATCACAGTTTGTATTGTAATGTGGTAGGTTTGGCTGTTGTTTACAAACTCAAATACAACATCATAGTCTAAACACCTAGAGCATTATAAATGTTATTTTCAATGCATTACAATGTAAAACCCTTCGTACCCGATCACGATTACAGAACAAGCACATTATTTTGAAAATCATGTAGACTACCGCATCACGGTTATAGAACTTAAGCATCACAGTTATAGAATATCATATTGACATTTTATCAAACACCTTGTATGCAGGTTCCATATACACTTTTTCATCTATTCTTTCTCTCAAATTCTTTATGAATATAGTGAAAAATGAAGATCAGTACACCATATTCATCAACGATAACTAAATATAACATTAAAAAAGCTTACCTTTAAAGTTTAATGTCAAATCTGACTACATACTGACTGGGGAATGATTTTTAACGGTGACTTTGGTGGTGCGATGGTGAATGTACGGTGGATAGAAGGTGGTGAGATGATGTACTTATAATTCTTTGATGATGAACAATCAAGCGAGATATCAAAATCGGTCTATAGTATCGATCAAATCAATGGATAATAAAGTCGATAATGGTGGAGAGTAAGGTGGAGACGGTGGTGAGCCGGTCGAGATATCGTTGGTTGTTGGTGGAGCATCGAGAGAGAAAAGTGATTGTAAGAATGAAGCAGGTTGAAAAAGTGAAAACAAAACTATATATAGCACCAAGTTACTAAAGATACCCCTCAAGTTTGGTATAATGACAGAATTACCCTTGACGTTTTAAAAAAAAGGAGGGGGCTAGTAGGACACATGGCGGCTTGTGGTTTCACCTTATTTATTTTATTATAAAATCTTTTTTATTTTACCCTAACTCTCTCTCTCTCTATATATATATATATATATATATATAGTAGTGATCCAATAAGAAGAAAAAATAAAATGAGAAGAATAAGAAGAAATTCTGACCACAAATTCCACAAAGGAAGGAGAATTTTAAGGGGAGATGTATCTGACTTTGTAGGTGCATCTAAAATGTGTGGCTGTGGATTTTTCTTATTCTTCTCATTTTACTTAATCTTCTTATTTGATCCTACCTCCCTCTCTCTCTCTCTCTCTCTCTCTCTCTCTCTCTCTCTCTCTCTCTCTCTCTCTCTCTATATATATATATATATATATATATATATATATATATATATATATATATATATATATATATATATATATATATATATATATATATATATATATATATATATATATATATATATATATATATATATATATATATATATATATATATATATATATATATATATATATGTCTCATTTTAGTGAAGATAAATATAAAGTTGGTTCAGTCTAATCCTACACAAAGAACCCTCTTGAACGTTATAAAAACGGGAGACAACAACAAAGAAATTGTAAACGGATAGCACTCAGCTGATTTAAAGATGGTAATGAAGCACATGGGCATTCATATATCGATCTATCGACTGATCGTGAGCTTGATCAACATATTTTATATTGAGTGATAACATCAAGGAAGCAATGGAGCATAATGGACTTGATGGAACTGAATACATAGATTAGGTACTCACTGTGAGAATGACCGTCTGATCCACATTCATTATTGCAAGAAAACACATGCAGAATTGAAAATAAAACTCATTTGTTACGACTCTTCAATATATGCTCCTATTAGGTCTAAAAACTTAGTGTTGATTATCTTGTCATACAAGCGGTATATATAGAACTAATGATATTGATGCGCCAAAGTCTTCTTTGGCGAAAATGAATGACATGGGCCCACCTCCTAGAAATACAGTTTTTAATACAATTATTAATTATTTGATCCCATAACTACAAATGATGTGTAAGATATTTATTAAAAAAAATTAACTACTGTACACTTATGTTTTTCATTTGCTCATTTGCTGTAGGTAACGGAAAATTCCAAGTTTGACCATCGGATAAACAATATTAGAAAAGAAAAATTATTTTATCAACTAGCAATAGCATTTCTTTAACAAAAAAAAGTAGCAATAGCTTTGCTATTTCTTAAAATTACCTTACATTACGTCTTAAAATGTTGAGCTTTAATTGTATTATTATGAGGGGTTCAAATATCAAAGGTGATTATGATGTAGCAAAAAGGATATGCTGGAATATGGAAAATGAGTATTGGAGCCGAAGTAGAGTTCAGAAAGAATATTGTCGTTGATGATTTTGTGTATAAGCTGGTTATAACCAAGACAGAAAAAATGCAAAATCCATAAGATGCTATTTTGGTACCTAAAGCTCATATGAATTCTATATAATATCCAAGATATATATAATTGATATCCATGTCAATATATATTATAATCTATATTTGAGAAAGCAAAAAATGAAGGTATTTACATGCAGTGGTAACGAAAGGCACTTACATGTGAAAATGGGTAATATATTTTGAGACGGTTAAAAAGGGTTGGTAAGTAAATTTGGATTATAACTTGTGTGTTGATGTGGATTTGAACTTAATGAAACGGCTTAATGAGTATTTTGATTATAATGTACTCATAATGTCATCTTCACTCAACAAAGTATAAGCGTTGCCACGCTAATTTGTTTCCTTGAAACTTACCGTATGTATAAAAATAAATATGGCTAAAAAATGTAAAGAACATTAGCCAAGACTTTTTATTTTGTTTTAAGATCAATAATAACTAAACGTATTTAAAAATGGATATCAAAATAAATAACACAAAATTAATATGATGAATTTATGACAAAAGTAGATAAAAATAGATTTTAATTTTGAAAATAAAAGAGTTTTATTTATAGTTTGTTACAAAAAGAAATGAATCATGAGATCAATTTGATAAAGATAATTTAATGGTTCAAATCCCAATTTTTTTTATCTTAAATTTTGGTTAGAAGTTAAGTTTGAAGCTAGGAAGAGAAATATAAATTTAGCCTTGTATTTAATAACAAAGTTAGAGTAAGAATATACATTTTTTATATAGAAGTATAGAAGTAAAGATAGAGATTCACCGTAACTTTGACACGACTATTGTATATTTGTATCGTCGGATATTAGTAAGTATGAGAATAAAGAATTTGAGAAAAAACTGTACCGTGATACGGTAAAGAGTATGGCCACTTATGCGTCACTATCTAAAACGTAAAGAGAAAGAATGGTAAATTTTTTATTTTGTGATACAGATGGTAAATACAAACTATCAACGACTAATATTGCCTACAAAGATGTATTTGCGTTTTAACTTATAACGTATATTTTTTTGTTGCAGATATTTTAATAACTTTTACTTCCTCATTCCGAATGAATATTTTTTTTTTGTGGCGTTAAAAAAGATTAGTTTATTTCTTTTTATTTTTAAAGCATTTAATAAATAATTTAGTATGTTTTTAATTGATATGGCTTTACTTAGTTTTTGTACACCGTATTCACAAAACGAGGCCATTATTTTCTAAAGAGTTGCAAGTCTGTTACAAACAAATATATATACCAAACAAAGTAAAACGACAATTAGTAGTCATACCCGTCCATCGGACGGGTTTCGCCGCTAGTATATATATATATATATATATATATATATATATATATATATATATATATATATATATATATATATATATATATATATATATATATATATATATATATATATATATATATATATATATATATATATATATATATATATATATATATATATATATATATATATATATATATATATATATATATATATATATATATATATATATACTAGTGGCAAAACCCGTTCGATGGACGGGTATGACTTCTGATTGTTGTTTATGTTGCTTTTATTTGTAAAACTAATGGATATTAAATTGAGCTAAAAATATTTAGATTTAGCCTCTTTATCAAAAATGATACTATGTATTATCCGATTAAACATCCATATGTAGGTTTCTATTAATTTTATTATATGCAACAACCAAATTAGCCAATTAAGCATATTTTACATGTTTAGATCAATATGAAGACATCTTTTTATACTTATTAAATTTTTTAGTAAAGTTTTTTTTGTTTTTGTGTTTAAATAAAATGCTAGATAAAAAAATTGTGTAGAACAATATTAAATTATAATAAAGTAAATATCAAACAAAACATACATGTATAGTAAGGTTTGTCATAGAATAGAAAAATTACATGTTTAGAAAGTTTTTTAGATAAATATGTCCATGTATATTCATAAGATTAAAGTAGTTCTATATGCCTAAGACACATTGTTGCAATTTGAAATAACGTGTTGGCATTTCCAACACCACTCGTCAACACCATGAGCATCATTATAAACTTCCATGACCCGCGATGAATGAAAAATTATATAGTAATAAATAGGGCTGTAAACGAACCGAACGCACGCGAACAGAGGTATGTTCATGTTCGTTTATTTAATTTTAACCGAATAAATAAATGAACGCGAACGCTTAATCGGACAAAATTATTGCTCATGTTCGTTTATTTAAATTTGAAATTGTTCATGTTCGTTTATGTTCGTTCATATAACTTAAACGAACGTAATCGAACAAACATAAGCGAACATAAATGAACGTAAATGGTGATATATAAAAATAAACGGGCTAAACGATCGTGTAATTAAAGTTTTTACTTTAGGCGATTTGCATCATCATCTTATATACTTATATAATAATCATATCTTAAAATATTGTTTCTCTCTCATCTAGCCATGTCTATAAATATTTAGCTCTAATATATAACTTAAAAGAAATTATAAATACTTTGTAACCAAGTACTATATTAGTAATATATTATTGTTAGACATTTAAAATATTTAGTGTATTACTTTTTTAACATGTGTGATATTAATCGAACGTATACGAACAAATAAAAGAACGTAATCGGACGGACATAATCGAACGTTCACGAACGTAAATGAACGAACGAAGCCTTTGTTCACGTTCGTTTATTTAACTAAACGGACCAAAAATCTTGTTCATGTTCGTTTATTTGATAAATAAACGAACATAAACGAACTTTTTGATGAACGATCGGCGAACGGTTCGTTGAACGTTCAGTTCATTTACAGCCCTAGTAATAAACAACTTGATCTTGAGTATCTATTTTAAATTTATTTATTATTGAAACATCGTTCTAAGCATTTTGTTACTCCCAATGAGCGGGTTAGATTCATAGTTAGGGGTTGTTTATTGTTTGGGTTTAACTCACGAAAATTAAAAATCGAACCAAATCAAATGCGAATTAGAACAGAACCGAAACAGAATTCGGGTTGTTGGTCATAACCGAACCGAACTGAAATATAAATTTGATTTTCAGATTGGATATGGGTTTCGCAATTGGACTCGAAAAATGAACTAAAAACCTAGCTTATAATAATATATATATTTATATATATAAAATAATTATTAAATTTAGTCTTATTATAAAGTACAATTTTTATATATTTGAAATAATATTTTTAAATAAATATTTAAATAACTATGTATTTTTTTTTGAAAAAATTCGGATAATTTGGGTTATTCGGGTAAACCCGAGAACCGAACTGAATTTAAATTCGATTTTTGGTTCGATTCGGTTTTCGAATTGACCCAAAAAAAATTTAACCAAATAACTTGAATTGAACAAACTGAACAACCCGAGAACCGAACTAAAAGACACACATAATATATTATGTTGCGGTTTGTATGAACTCATGCAAGTCATTCTCCTGCTGTGGCGTGTGTTTTTGAAAAAAGATTAGCCAATAGCCATATTATTATGAATAGGTGCAACCAATTTGTGCATACAACTGGCAAACTTTTTACGGAAATTACTACTGCAGAAAATGGTTTTTGGAATGGTTTTATGGATTTTGGTACGGTTTTTGAAACGTACAACAAAAAAATAAAACATTTTTTTGGCCCGGTTCAACCTTTTTAAAACAACCAAAAAAATGATGGCACATAACAGCTCCTAGGGATCACGAGGATAGAGAACACATTAGAAAAATATATGCCACCTATACACATCTGATATCTAAATTAGGATGTAATATTATTTGGCCTTGATTAAGCTATACACAATAAGTTGTTTATGAGCGTATTGCTTATATTACCCGTTTAGCTTCAAACAAATATGCGTAAGCGAGCTTTATGGGTTGCACTGCGTCTTCGACAATATATGTTCAAGAATTTATTAGTGGATGTTAGTCTCTTCCAGAACACCGACCCTTGATTTGCTTTCACATGTAAGTACAGTAGTAGGTACACTTACATACAATATAAGAATTGCTATTTGACAGTAGTAGTATTATCTACATGGCATCCGTTCATATGTACTTTTATTAGGGAAAACCAATTATGCTTAATAAATAGGGATGCTTTATATAAACAATGCAAGAAGAGATTTTGAGAATTATAGGAGTATTCTTTTCCACTCTTACCTGATCACTTGAAATTTATTTTGTTACAGTAACTTGTCAGCATATACATCAAATAAAAAATCTAACGTTCAAATAAGTAACTTTCATATTTAGATGGATTTATTTTATACCTGGGGAGCTACTCCAAGAATTCGAGATGCACGTTCAGCAAATTTTTCAATAGTGGAGTGTATCCTATTTTCACAAAACTTATACTTCACAAGTAACTCTCACAGCCATTGCTGAATCTTGGTGATGAGAATACTATCCACACACTTCGAACTTGTTAATTATAAAGACGAGTTTCTCTACTTGCAGCCGCCTACAGCCAAAACATTTATCCCAAATTCAATATCTGTTATACATAGAAAAAGTATCTTTCGATTTGATAAAAAAAATGCTTCCAAACAAATAAATGAAAATCATAGTACAAAATTAGAGTAAGATGCTGAGTAAGATGCTAAGTATTTTCTATTTCACGTGTTAGTTTCAATCTAATCAATGGGTAAACTTTATCTTCCCGCTTATCTCATTGTGTATAGATTTATTCCACCATTGCAGATCCTACTGAAACCAAAAATACACAATTAACTTTTAGGCAAGTTAATTTGTCTAAATATTTACAAATTTTAACAACAATACATACTAATTTACAGAGCTCAAATAGTAAGACTGTTATAGTTACTCTTGAGTTCGCTATACAAAGACAACAAATTATACCATTGAATCCGGATCGAACTGCTTCAATGAAGATTTGGCATAGAGGAGTCCGAAAAACAGATAGGGTTGTTGATGTTTCCGTAATGAATGAAAAACCATATATATGCAGCATACCTCATTGAGAGCCCTCCTGTTTCTGGCTTCTCAACTGTCTTAATCTGTTATCATACTCCTGTCTTGTTTCAGATAACACACGATTAATTTATGTATTTAAATAAAAAATTATGAAGTTTCTAGATTTTTAAAAGGTAAAAAACACATCACGAGAAACTTTAAAGTGCCATGAACAATAAAACGGGACGCACATCATGAAAAAAACTTATACTATGCCACCATGGCTCGGAAGTTGGGAATGTGAAGATGTATACACGGCTCTAGCACTCATTGGTGTTGTTGTCTCAGTTGCAGTTGCTTATAACTGCTACTAACAATCAGATTAAGCCAAATATCAACATTCCTTTGTCAAAAATTACTTGTTATTAATTGGAACTATTTGCATTGTAAATATCATGAAGCAAATTAGGTATGTATCTTTCAATTTGAATTAATGACCAATACAAATGTAGATAAATTCAGAGTATAAACTGCATAATTGGTGAAATATGGTTTGCTCAAAGTTATTGAGTTCTTTGCTAATAAGTACATGTTATTACTGTCACACAGGCCTTCGAGGATCGTACGTATACTAAACATCTGTTCTACATAAAATACAGTGATATACAAAAAGTATTGGCACAATGACTAATTGCGTGTAAAAAAAGATGGTAGCCTTGAAGATAATAAAACACATAAATAACACTTTACCAAATATATACCGACATTGATGGATATCGAGAGAACTATAAACACGATGCACATCCCACTCTATCATCCAATTATTATGTTCATGCTGGTTCGTCTTCGTGAAATCTCATCTTTAGGAAATCCCATCGTGATAAGCTTCTTCACCTGCAACCAACAACTCCTGTCATTTGTCCTGTTACACGAATAACATTTTCCTATTTTTAAAACGTACTATAAGTATATCTTCCGATTATACTCTTCTGGCGAAAGCATGGTAAAGTCCTTTGTCCAGCGCCAAGCAGTGGCAGTAATGCAACACGTTCGGTAAGATAATACAGGGAAGGAAAGAGTAAGCACTATTAAATGAAAAAAAAAAGAATAAAGCAAAAGGAATAGGCAAGTGTGACAAAGAAAATGTCGAACCTGTAATCCTTGGGTTCTGGAACTGCAACAGAACTTGTAAACAAATCAGAGCAGATCTACTCCTCATTTGTTCTTTAGTATATCTAGATAAGTAGCTCATGTTTAGCTACTGATATTTGCACCTTGAATTGTTATTTTTCCATTCTCAAATGCTTTTTTAACAGGATTGAACTGCCAAAAAAAGTAGTAAATGAGGTAGGGCTAAATCAACCCGACGGCCTGACCTATTACTGAAGCAAGGATGCACGACAATCAATAAGGATGTAGAATTAGTTCCCCAAGTCATGCTCCTTTGTATTTATCCATCATATGTTTGTCATATAAATGGGGGGGGTTCTTTTAAATGGATTTACGGCTATCAGAATATTCACCAACGAAGATTTCCATACCATATACTCCTTATATAGTATTAAAGAATATTGTGAAACTAAAAACATACCAAATCCACAGAAATCTCATGCAATGCTTCTACCCATCGTGGGAAAGAGTCCGCCAACATACTGACATTGTAGCTCATATCTCTAAAGTATTCAACAATGGTAATTCCTGTATATAAATAAAATACGATTCATTTAGAAATTTGGTATCCTGAAAGACTACTGATCAATTGGAAAAGAGGATATACGAAGTGATAGTACCTGTATAGATTGAAGCCTCACGAGCAGCCCGTTGTTATCTGCTACATTCAAATGGGTCTGAGGTTAAATCATATCTTTTTTTTATCTGTTTTATGGAAGGTTTATGTTTTGTTGACCTCTTTATGAATCATACTATTTGTTCAATAGATTGCCTTTCACCAGAAGTGGTACTGTGATATCCTTTAGGCACTCAATTAGAAAAATAAATTAAGCAGGTTCAAATTCAAAAATTTAAACGTAATATATTGTGAAGTTCAAATTTGTACCCTTGCAGCATTCTTAGCGTCATTCTTTACAGGTGCATAAGCAAACCATGTTTTTGTCACCTAAAAAGTTAATGTAAACACGTTAGGTTGTTAGAAAAAGGAATCTTTAAGATTTTAACTATAATACATGGCTTACAAACAACTTATTGGCCCACTAGGAATTTTCCTTACCATGAACCCGACTCTTGTAGATGGAGGCAACGTTTTGGGATACTCTTGCATCATACATTCCAATCTAGTAGAGGAATTGAATTCAGTTTTCGTTGCCTCTTTGTATCTGCAATGCAAAATATATATTAGTCATGAACAAAGAAGACAGCTCCCTAAGGGTTGTTACAAAAGAATAATAGCAGTTCAGGCTTACTCTTAAATAATAGTTGTGTCATGTTCAATACTCATTTTATCAAGAACTATGATAAAACCAAAGCTACGTCTAAATATGCATAACCATGTAGTACAAAATAAAGTCAAAACTTACATATATCCTTTGCGACCTGATACAAAACTTGACTCCTGATTTGACATGAACCATGCAAGAGAATAAACACTGAAAGCAGATATAAGAAATGGTTAGAATCCACAAAAGTGGATTATGAAGATTTGTAACCCAATATGACCATACATAGAAAAGTACTTCCGCTCAACCCAATTTGACACATGCAACAATTACCCGTTCAGACCCATTATCCAGTCTGCCTCCTATGATCCTACCCATGCTGACCCATAGAGTAATCATAATCAGATAATGAATACAAAAACTATGAAACTTATTATTCGAACTCTAAACAAAGATGAATAGTTTGGCTCTATAACACGAATATTGATTATATAAATTGAAGTGTTATAATCAATCCCAAACATCCCTTTAGAGTAACTGCAACATACACGATAATAAAAAAACGGTTTTAATAGAAAGGTGACAGTGAGGGTGGGCGTCGTTTGATGGCTACACAAATTCACTTCAGCGACAGACTTGCTGTAAATAGCTCTATTCGGTTCTCCATACAAAATATCATCATGTTTGGTTAACTGGAAAACACAGCCGGAATCAACTCGTCACACGTTAACTGGTATAAGAAAATGATACCCTGCCGACCAGTAATTTACCTATGTAACTGGAAAACAAAGCCGAAATCAACTCACTCACACGTGAACATGTATAAGAAAATGATACCATTCTGACCAGTAAGTTACCTATGTAGTTCTTGCCTTACTGCCTTGAATCCTAAGAAAGCACAGGGCTGGCATTACTATTGTCTGCATTTAGGATATAGAATGAATTACTAAACATAGTTGTTATCCAAAAACATTTAAAGATAGCTAAGTGATACCAGAGTAATAAGAGTAAGCATGAAATTAACGTGTTATCATATTATAGAGAAATCAGTAATTGTTGACGCACAAATTAAACAAAGAGCGAAGAATGGTAATAACTAGCCTTTTGACACCCCGTATAAAAATTAAAGTTCGTGTTCTCGATATCTTAACGAATTGATTTCCAGTTCAAAGTACGACTTAGTTGATTTTGGTAAAACAAATATCTTTGGTTGATTTTAAATTAAAAGTGCAAAGACGTAAATGTAAATGGGCACTTTAGATAAATCTAAATCTAATTAAACGAAAGGGTGCAATATAAAAAAAACTTTGAAAAGTAAATTAATTAAATGACTTAAAATTAAAACGTGACGAGAATTAAAATTTGACAAAGTATAAAAACGAGAACTTAAAAACTAAACAAGACAAAACGTGAACCCCCCCCCCCCCCCCCTAATCGGAATATATTCCGATCAGACTCAATCGGAATGTCAAACCCAACCTGTCGGAATATTAATCGGAAACCTTTGATCGGAACACTGTCACTTATCCAGATCGGAATAACCAAACAATCACAGAACGGAATATGAACTTACCTTTGATCGGAATATAGAATAGACCCTGGTCGGAATGCTGATCGGAACCCTAAGATCGGAATATACAAACAAGCACCTCGATCGGAATGAGGACTGGAGCCCCAATCGGAATGCTGTCACCACTTACCTGATCGGAATGCCCAATAATCACACTGATCGGAATACCAAAGCCCTCCAATCGGAATATTACTAAACCCTTTTCCGACCAAGCAATGGAATGCTGGTCGGAATGTATAACCCTTTTCCGATTGCAAAGATCGGAATACGGAGGAAAAAGCACAAATTAAGCTAAACAAATAAGCTACTAATCAAATAAGCACACAACGAAAATCCTAAGGCAACCCGTATAAAATTAAGCTACTAAACTGAAATTTAAAAACTTTTAAAACTCGAAATGAATAAGCTTTACGAAAAACAACTTTTATATAAAAATAACTTTTGTAAAAACTTTAAAAACTTAAGGATGAAAACAAATAAGCTATAAAAATCAATGATCTAAAAGAATCAAAAGCATAAAAACTTAATCTTTAATCAACTAAGCGAGACAATAAGCATGTAAACAACAAGATCAAGCAAGAAAGAAAGGTAGAATGAGAGATCAAACAAGTAAAGTAAGGTGCAATAAAGATAAAATTAACTTACTTGAAAATTAAAGTGCAAGACAAAGTAATTAAAAGTGCAATAAAATAAATGTACAAGTAATTAAAAGGTGGAAGAACTAGTGTCACTCTAGCCAACAAAAAATGAAAAGATTAATCCTAATGACTATTTATAGGAGAGGATTAAGGGGTGCTTAGGAAGCTTCCTCCCCTCCTTCATTTTCTCTTAATTGCATCATTAGGCCCTTCCTTCTTAATCTCTTTGTTAATTGCACCATTAGTCCTTAAGCCTTTAAATCTTCTTTAATCTTGGACTTTATTGACTTTTGGCTCGGGATTTCTTTGAACTCGTCTTTTAATTCTTCAATAAAGTAGACCTGAGTTCTTCGGCTTTAAGTAAACTTCCGTCTTTCGACTTTTTCTTCGATAAATCTTCAGAATTGGTCTTGGACTTCCGTTCTTTTTGCACTCTTGACTTCTCGACTTCATCTTTCATCTTTTTCTTCAATTAAAGCCCGTGAATGCCGTGTTTTCCCCACTTTTCACAATTTCGTCCTAAATCACAACAAAAACACAAACCACGCATAATTCCGACATAAAAGACATAAAATACACGTTTTGGCTCGGTTATTATTTTAACTAAGTGGTAAAAAGGATGGGTGTTTACACACCTATCAAATCCCCTACACTTGACCATTGCAATGTCCTCATGCAATGCATTAGTTAAAAAGCACGTTTATACTTTTCATCATAATCAATCCATAGTGGCCTTTATTAAAGAGATAGAAAATTAAAAACATACAAAGTAAAGAAATCAAAAACATACCTTGGGTTTTGGAAATGTCATGAATAATCATCATTCTCAAGTTTTCACTTTCTCCAAACCAAGCTTAAAAACGAGATCATTGTTATTATAAGTTAGTAGACTAACACGAACTCATGTGGGCCAATTATTCACTTAGACTCGCTTATTCCTAGGTGTATCTCTTATATTTTATTGTTGTCTTGAATGATCACGAGGATGCATTGTTGACTTATTTCGATAGTTATTTAGTCCGAAAATAAAGTGAACGATTTAATCAATAGTTAGCTAAAGGAAAAAATCTTTTAAAACTGCTTCTCGGGACCTCATAAAGTTCATATCTTGGCATAACTCGCTTCGCGATTTGAGACCTTTCTCGGACCGATATTTGGCAGCGACTTCATACTTCAAACCTTGAGAGACGTTCATGAAATTATGGTCTTCTCTTCATAATGGAATTTCTTCACTTGACGTTTTGAGAGATTCATACTTGGACCACGACTTCTTCATCTTTCTCCAATCTTTATTTTGGATTTTGATATACATCAATCCGCCTCCTTTTATGACTTGGATCTATTTATCCTCATACCTTGCTAGGGTCTTTTCGGATACACTTCTCCATGACTTTTGGGGAGTTTTTGCTTTTCGTCGTGTGTCTCGATCCTTCATATTGATTTTCGATAAATGATTCTTCATATCACTTTTGGATCTTTAGCAACAAAATATAGCCCTCATGCCTTGTTAGGACCTTTTTGGACTCGCCAATCTTCGCATCCCGCTTCAATAAGTTATGCCTTGGCTATGAACTCTAATCCATACCGAGCAACTTTTAAACGATCTTGGGCTAGAAGCTAAGTAACTTTTCAAATCGTACAACCTTATTTATTGCAGATAAATTTATTAGCAAGCGATGGGAGAATAGGCTTATAATTAACTCACATAAATTCACGAAAGAATACCAAACTTATAATTAGATCTATCATCTCTCGTTCTCCACAGTTTAAAATCTCAAGGAATGAGACTCGTGGATGCTTAGCCTATTAAATCAAAGTTTTGGGTTTTCGAGTCGCCTATAGGATCTTGCAAATTCTTAGACTTTTTCAAGTTTTAGAAATCGCATTTTAAAGTTCCCTTGATAAACGACTCTCTAGGATCAATTATAGGAACTTGCGAAAAGTTCTTGTTCTTAACCCGTGAGAGTTAAGACTTTCGCGTTTTATAGCTCCCTATATAAAAGCCTAGCAAAACTTGACTTAAACACGTTAAGGATACTAGCTAGAGTAAACTTAGATAAGTAAACTCGGGTTGAGTCAAAAAGATTCACAACGTTTGAAAATTAAAACCACTTTATTAAAATTAATTCTAATAAGGAAAGAAAATAACTATACAAAGGGAAAAACTAATATGCCAAAATAGATCAAAAATTTTGAAAAATGTCGAAAAATTGATTTTCCGGTTAAAATGAGGACAAATACAAGGAAAATGCCACTTAACTTCGATAGAAATCCCCCCTACACTTAATATAAACATTGTCCTTAATGTTTAAGCATGTGGGAGTAAACTCCCCTACACTTAGGACATTGTGCACGTTGTTTAAATCATGCTAAGGAAAAGACAACTAACGAGATTCCTATTTTAATACTGGAAAATATAAAATAGAGAATCAAAAAGAGTTTAGGATAGAACCGGGAAGAAGGGAACACGGAATCACAGGTCGTCAAAAATCATCAAGAGTGGATCATTGATCGCTCGAATCCCTGAATAGGAGAGGAGAGGAAATAGCAAACACCAATGGGTCTCCCCTACACTTATGATAAAGACAGCGAAAAGATAGATGCATGGGTTGCCTCCCAAGAAGCGCTTGATTTTTGTTAACCGAGTCGTGAGCCTGACTCGACCTTGATCATCATAGGAAGAAGCATGAAACATATCCACCAGGATCAAAGACATAGTTTTCGTCCATCAAATAGCACAAGCTTAAGGCGAACAAGGCAAGCCAAAGAAGAGTAGGCAAGGTTCCCTTAAGCAGCGATGGAGCATAGTGGAAGCAAGGGTGAAGTGGTGCAAGCATGTCTTCAATATTTCCAAAGATTTTTCCTTTTATTTCATCAGGTGGATACTGAGATGGCTTAAAGATTTCAATACCGGGGTCGAAAACCTTTTCCTTTAGGGGAAAATAGCACTCAGGCTCAGCAGAGTGTGAAGAAGATCCGCGAAGAAGCACAACCTCGTCCTCAGAAGGTGGATAAAGAGGTGTTAACTCATACGTGCTGCGGATATTGGTGTCGACCAGTTTCTTCTCCTTTGAAAGAATGTTCTTCAAATCCAAAGTAGGATCAAGACGATAATCTTCAAAATCATAAGGAGGAGCATCACTCTCATGAGGGAAGTATGTGTTGAGAAACGTAGAGAAATCTTCCTCAAATGAGTAATCGTCTAAAGTAGGATCGAGTGATGGCGGAGGATCTTCATCATGTGAAGAATCGCTCGAAAGAGTATCAGCCTCATCAAAATCATCGTATGTGGGCAGATCGGGATACTCAGAAGTAAGGTCATCATAATCATCCGAATCTGAGCTAGAATTATCATCATAAGCATTAAAGATCGGTGGAGAATCATAAATGGGAGAAGGTTCCAAATTGGAGTGAGCATCATCCACATTATCTTGAAAAAGTGGATTATCAATGGAAGAATCGAATAGCGGATTGTTGTAGACGACAAAATCATCAAGCACATTAATCATATTCACTGATTCTCGGACTCCAAAGGATTTACTTGTAAGCTTTCCCATTTTAAAAACTTGTGCATCATCCCCGACTCTTAAGATTAACTCACCTTCGGCAACATCAACTAGAGCTCGTCCGGTTCTCAAGAATGGCCGACCAAGTATTAAAGGAATGCGAGGGTCCATTTCATAATCAACGACGACAAAATCAACCGGGAAAGTAAATGTGCCAACTTTGATGAACACGTCTTCGGCTGTACCAACGGGGTAAGCGAGAGTGCGATTAGCAAGCTCAAGAGTCATCTTTGTTGAAGTGAGGTCGGGAAATGATAGTGTTTTCCAAACACTCAAAGGCATAAGATTAATACTAGCCCCGAGATCAGCAAGGGCAGTAAATTCTTCAGTTTTGTTGAACACGCAAGGCAACACAAAACGACCGAGATCTCGAAGCTTTTCCGGAAGTTCTTTAAGAATAACTGCAGAGCAGTATTCATTTAAGCGTGTGTTGGCGAGTTCAATCAGCTTCTCTTTCTTGTTAAGCAATTCCTTAAATGCTTTGATAAATTTCGGCATGTGGACAAGTGCTTCAAGAAAGCTAATGTTGAAGTTCATTTGAGAGATCATCTTCACATAGCGTGACACTTCAGATTCATCATTGGTTAGCATTTTGGTCTTGCCTAAACGAGAGGGATATGGGATATTGGGTTTGGGTGGTGAAGGTGAAGGTGTAGCAGGTAATGGCTGAGATGTTGAAGGGTCCTTCCTAGGTACATCGTCATGACGAGGCGAAGACGGTAATGGTGGTGGAGGAGGTGTAGATGATGGGGGTGGGATTGGTGGATCGACAATGGTAATTCCACTACGAGTAGTAATAGCACTCACATTTGCTCGCCGATTTGTGTCGGTGTTTGAAGGTAGAGAACTCGCAGTAGAAGGTTGAGCTGTGGGCAAGAAACTAGCAAGCATATTCTTCAAATCATTGGTTTGATTGCTGAAGGATGATTGAATATTATCTCGAAGCTCGGATCTTATCTCATTTCCTTTCTTGGTGATATCTCCTTTCAGATTGATAATTTGGCTCTGAAGATTCTTGATTTGCTCACCTTGGGTTCTCATGATGGCTTCAACGTCGGGATTAATGGGTGGGGTTTGTTGGGCGGGTGGGTGATAAGGATTAGAAGCTCTTGGTGGGATTTGGTTGCTTCTATTGTAGTTGTTGGCGGGGTTTTGGTTTTGAGGAGAAAAACCGGGTGAAAGGTAATTGTTGGAACGGTAACTCAGCAAATTTCTATCCCCTTGTTGTCGAGCTTGGTAATTTTCCCGTGAATAATTACCATAAGCTGCATACACATTTTCCGGATTTCCTTGAGTGGAAGGAAAATCAGTGTATGAGTGAGGACCGCCGCATGTTTCACAAGGATTAGCAACCGCTTTAACTTGTTGTTGTTGTTGGTTTGAAGCGAGAAGCGTGATACTTTTGCTCATTTCAGTCATCATACGGGTGAGTTCGGTCATATCACGGTTTGCTGAGGTGGAGGAAACATTGACTCTCGGGTTGTTCCTTGAAGAAGCAGAGGAATCCCAGTTTTTGTGGTGAGTAGTCATGTTCTCAATTAGCTCTCTACACTCCTCGGGTCTCCTTTTCATAAATGTGCCACCGGCGGCTGCATTAATCGTATCACGATCACGAAAAGTCAAACCGTTGTAGAAAGTATCAATCAATGTGACTGGAAGCATGTTGTGGTTTGGACAACGATCAATCAAGACATTATATCTTTCCCAAGCATCAAAGAGAGATTCATCGGGATCTTGCATGAAACCGCTGATTTGATTGCGAAGGCTCGTGACCATGGATGGTGGAAAGTAGCGCGATAAAAAGCGTTGAGTCATGTCATCCCAAGTATGAATAGAATTCTTTGGAAGAAGATCAAACCATTTCTCGGCGTGATGTGATAAAGTATGTGGGAAGAGTTGTAGGCTAAGAACATCCATTGTGGCACCAGGCAACTTCATGCTTTGGGTGATTGTAATGAACTTGTCGAGGTGTTTGTTGGCATCATCATCAGGCAATCCACGGAAAGGATTTGTTTGCACTTGCTGAATCATGTGGTGCTTCAATGAAAACTCCGGAGCGTTGATTTGCATCGGCGCAATCGGTCCTCCTCGTCCAAACATGGTAGGTTGACAAAGCTCCTCCATTGTCCGAAGATCGGGCTGTGGAAGAACATTGTTGTTATTGTTAAGGTGCAGTGGACTATTGTTGTTGTTAACACCTGACATACTTAAATCTTCTCGAGTCTCGGGCTCTTGATAATTAGAAGATCTAGTACGCATACACCTGAAAATGCAAAAGAAAAAGAAACCAAACACAAAGACAATATATATACACAACAAAGAGAAAATCCTTTTGGATTTTTCAAATTTTTAATTTTTATGGATTTTTGAATTTTTTAGGCAAGAAAATAACGCTCACAAGTGAATGGATCCCAAAAAGCAACGCGTCTCTCACAAAAAACCGTTAATCTTTACGAAAAGAGCCGGCAGCGGCGCCATTTAATAACTAGGCTTTTGACACCCCGTATAAAAATTAAAGTTCTTGTTCTCGATATCTTAACGAATTGATTTCCAGTTCAAAGTACGACTCAGTTGATTTTGGTAAAACAAATATCTTTGGTTGATTTTAAATTAAAAGTGCAAAGACGTAAATGTAAATGGGCACTTTAGATAAATCTAAAACTAATTAAACGAAAGGGTGCAATATAAAAAAAACTTTGAAAAGTAAATTAATTAAATGACTTAAAATTAAAACGTGACGAGAATTAAAATTTGACAAAGTATAAAAACGAGAACTTAAAAACTAAACAAGACAAAACGTGAACCCCCCCCTCCCCTAATCGGAATATATTCCGATCAGACTCAATCGGAATGTCAAACCCAACCTGTCGGAATATTAATCGGAAACCTTTGATCGGAACGCTGTCACTTATCCAGATCGGAATAACCAAACAATCACAGAACGGAATATGAACTTACCTTTGATCGGAATATAGAATAGACCCTGGTCGGAATGCTGATCGGAACCCTAAGATCGGAATATACAAACAAGCACCTCGATCGGAATGAGGACTGGAGCCCCAATCGGAATGCTGTCACCACTTACCTGATCGGAATGCCCAATAATCACACTGATCGGAATACCAAAGCCCTCCAATCGGAATATTACTAAACCCTTTTCCGACCAAGCAATGGAATGTTGGTCGGAATGTATAACCCTTTTCCGATTGCAAAGATCAGAATACGGAGGAAAAAGCACAAATTAAGCTACTAATCAAATAAGCACACAACGAAAATCCTAAGGCAACCCGTATAAAATTAAGCTACTAAACTGAAATTTAAAAACTTTTAAAACTCGAAATGAATAAGCTTTACGAAAAACAACTTTTATATAAAAATAACTTTTGTAAAAACTTTAAAAACTTAAGGATGAAAACAAATAAGCTATAAAAATCAATGATCTAAAAGAATCAAAAGCATAAAAACTTAATCTTTAATCAACTAAGCGAGACAATAAGCATGTAAACAACAAGATCAAGCAAGAAAGAAAGGTAGAATGAGAGATCAAACAAGTAAAGTAAGGTGCAATAAAGATAAAATTAACTTACTTGAAATTAAAGTGCAAGACAAGGTAATTAAAAGTGCAATAAAATAAATGTGCAAGTAATTAAAAGGTGGAAGAACTAGTGTCACTCTAGCCAACAAAAAATGAAAAGATTAATCCTAATGACTATTTATAGGAGAGGATTAAGGGGTGCTTAGGAAGCTTCCTCCCCTCCTTCATTTTCTCTTAATTGCATCATTAGGCCCTTCCTTCTTAATCTCTTTGTTAATTGCACCATTAGTCCTTAAGCCTTTAAATCTTCTTTAATCTTGGACTTTGTTGACTTTTAGCTCGGGATTTCTTTGAACTCGTCTTTTAATTCTTCAATAAAGTAGACTTGAGTTCTTCGGCTTTAAGTAAACTTCCGTCTTTCGACTTTTTCTTCGATAAATCTTCAGAATTGGTCTTGGACTTCCGTTCTTTTTGCACTCTTGACTTCTCGACTTCATCTTTCATCTTTTTCTTCAATAAAAGCCCGTGAATGCCGTATTTTCCCCACTTTTCACAATTTCGTCCTAAATCACAATGAAAACACAAACCACGCATAATTCCGACATAAAAGACATAAAATACACGTTTTGGCTCGGTTATTATTGTAATTAAGTGGTAAAAAGGATGGGTGTTTACACACCTATCAAATGGTCAACACGTAAAGTCATAAACTCTCTGGCAAAAACAGGTGCACTATTTACATAAAGTTATGTAATGGAAAATGCATAAAATTTATGTAATTTGGCGCTGAAATCACTTTGCAACGTATCATAATGAACGTGTACGGTGCAAACAGGTCTGGGTTATTCTTATGAAACCATATCTATCAATTAGCTACCGAAACTATTGAATGTAATGTAAGACGAATTATGCATTAAAATAAAAATATATTAACTCAGGTACCAAGGGGAAGAACAAACCTTTTTGATGCTACACGATCAAAACATCTATTTGTATACTTGTTAAGAATAAGTAACATCTGCATCCCTGTAATGAAACATGATCAAGGAGGCATGTTCTCAAAAACTAATTGATTAAAATGACTATAGACTGTGAACAGATGGGAAACACTACCCATTATCACTTGGCCATAAAGGAGTTCCAGTTGTCCCAGTAGTGACTTATAAGGCTCTTCTATATAGGTTTTGTAAAGTAAATACATTGGTTCTTTCACAAAGAAAACCACCTGTAGAACACAAATTAAGGAGGGTATACGATCATTGTAAAATTAGAAAATTAATCTTCTAGTTAGGTTCATAACATATGATTAATGGTATACTGAAGAAAAAATATAGCTATACTAAAATAATCATTCAAATAAACTCTCATTAGTGTCAATCGACTTCACTCGACTATACCTGGCTTTGTCTCTCCCTATAATTATTTGCAAATACTACAGAAAATAAGCCGCATTTTCAAGAGAATGTAAGTTAGAAGTTAGGATGCAAGAGGCTAATATATCTATTTATAAGATTTAAAAGAAAATGGAAACAAAGTTACCTGATACAAAAACAGTAGCGGGCTAATAGACGACAACCTTAACACTAATTGGTGAATGTAATTCGCTTTAATAAAAACAAAAATTAAAATAAAAAATCACCTTATAATATGTTAATTATAAATATACTTACAATCATGGTGGGATCTGAAGTAGATGAAGATCTTTAAATTTGTTTGTGTGTAAGGTTTTTTAATAATGAAACCTCGTTGATTTGGTGTGAGTTTGTGTGTGTGTTTAGCCGGTGTTTTGATTAGGTCGATCAAAAGAATGATTTTGGTATAATTATAATACTCCACTAAATATTACCATTAGTAAGTTCAAAAAAAAACTAAATATTACCATTAGGGTTTTGAAGTGTATATATTAATCTTGTTTTAGTTCGTTTATCACAAGATTCATCTTAGCACCATTGCCTGAGGTGTTCGTGTTTGGTACGCCAGACCCAAGTTCGAATCTTGTAAATGATAATTTTTTAGATATTCTTCCGAATTTTAATAAAAATTTATAGAAAACAAAAATGATGACATGGATTAATGTGATGCTTAAGTGGCATATCCCTCCTCTTATATATAATGTAAAGATATATATATATATATATATATATATATATATATATATATATATATATATATATATATATATATATATATATATATATATATATATATATATATATATATATATATATATATATATATATATATATATATATATATATATATATATATATATATATATATATATATATATATATATATATATATATATATATATACTAGACGAGTACCCGCGCATAGCGGCGGAAATTGTCTAGCAACAGATAATTAACACGATGTGATATTGTGGTAAATGTTTCGGTGAAGTTCAAAATATAACGTCAAAAGATTAAACTTTTATTTCAAAGCGTTGTAACATGTTATAATTCAAAATATCTTATAAGTATGTTTCAATTGGATGAAAGGGTGCCATTTGTTTAATTAACGAAAGTTTATATCTTTTTTAATGAATAAGATTTGCATGTAGTAGTTTTTAATGGGACCCACATTTTTCAAGCATTCAACATTTTCAACTTTCAACCAAAGAGATACACCATTTATAATGTATTATAAATATACATTAGTGGGACCCATATTTTTCCAGCATTCAACATTTTCAACTTTCAACCAAAGGATACACCCTTTATAATGTAGTATAAATATAGATTAGTGGGACCCACATTTTTCAACCATTCAACATTTTCAACTTTCAACCAAAGGGATACACCCTTTATAATGTAGTATAGATATAGATTAGTGAGACCCATATTTTTCAACCATTCAACATTTTCAACTTTCAACCAAAGGGATACACCCTTTATAATGCAGTATAGATATAAATTAGTGGGACCCATATTTTCAACCATTCAACATTTTCAACTTTCAACCAAAGGGATACACCCTTTATAATGTAGTATAGATATATATTAGTGGGACCCACATTTTTCAACCATTCAACATTTTCAACTTTCAACGAAAGGGATACACCCTTTATAATATAGTATAGATATACATTAGTGGGACCCACATTTTTCAACCATTCAACATTTTTATCTTTCAACCAAAGGGATACACCCTTTATAATGTAGTATAGATATAGATTAGTGGGACCCACATTTTTCAACCATTCAACATTTTCAACTTTCAACCAAAGGGATACACCCTTTATAATATAGTATAGATATAGATTAGTGGGACCTATATTTTTCAACTATTCAACATTTTTAACTTTCAACCAAAGGGATACACCCTTTATAATGTAGTATAGATATAGATTAGTGGGACCCACATTTTTCAACCATTCAACATTTTTAACTTTCAACCAAAGGGATACACCCTTTATAATGTAGTATAGATATATATTAGTGGGACCCACATTTTTCAACCATTCAACATTTTCAACTTTTAACCAAAGAGATACACCCTTTATAATGTAGTATAGATATAGATTAGTGGGATCCATATTTTTCAACCATTCAACATTTTCAACTTTCAACCAAAGGGATACACCCTTTATAATGTAGTATAGATATAGATTAGTGGGACCCACATTTTTCAACCATTCAACATTTTCAACTTTCAACCAAAGAGATACACCCTTTATAATGTAGTATAGATATAGATTAGTGGGACCCATATTTTTCAACTATTCAACATTTTCAACTTTCAACCAAAGGGATACACCCTTTATAATGTAGTATAGATATAGATTAGTGGGACCCACATTTTTCAACCATTCAACATTTTTAACATTCAACCAAAGGGATACACCTTTTATAATGTAGTATAGATATAGATTAGTAGTGGGACCCACATTTTTCAACCATTCAACATTTTCAACTTTCAACCAAAGGGATACACCCTTTATAATGTAGTATAGATATAGATTAGTGGGACCCACATTTTTTAACCATTCAACATTTTCAACTTTCAACCAAAGGGATACACCATTTATAATGTAGTATAGATATAGATTAGTGGGACCCACATTTTTCAACCATTCAACATTTTAAACTTTCAACCAAAGGGGTACACCCTTCATAATGTAGTATAGATATAGATTAGTGGGACCAACATTTTTCAACCATTCAATATTTTCAACTTTCAACCAAAGTGATACACCCTTTATAATGTAGTATAGATATAGATTAGTGGGACCCACATTTTTCAACCATTCAACATTTTCAACTTTCAACCAAAGAGATACACCCTTTATAATGTAGTATAAATATAGATTAGTGGGACCCATATTTTTGAACCAGTCAACATTTTCAACTTTCAACCAAAGGGATACACCCTTTATAATGTAGTATAGATAAATTAGTGAGACCCACATTTTTCAACCATTCAACATTTTCAACTTTCAACCAAAGGGATACACCCTTTATAATGTAGTATAGATATAGATTAGTGGGACCCATATTTTTCAACTATTCAATATTTTCAACTTTCAACCAAAGGGATACACCCTTTATAATGTAGTATAGATATAGATTAGTGGGACCCACATTTTTCAACCATTCAACATTTTCAACTTTCAAACAAAGGGATACACCCTTTATAATGTAGTATAAATATAGATTAGTGGGACCCATATTTTTGAACCATTCAACATTTTCAACTTTCAACCAAAGGGATACACCCTTTATAATGTAGTATAGATATAGATTAGTGGGACCTACATTTTTCAACCATTCAACATTTTCAACTTTTAACCAAAGGGATACACCCTTTATAATATAGTATAGATATAGATTAGTGGGACCCATATTTTTCAACTATTCAACATTTTTAACTTTCAACCAAAGGGATACACCCTTTATAATGTAGTATAGATATAGATTAGTGGGACCCACATTTTTCAACCATTCAACATTTTTAACTTTCAACCAAAGGGATACACCCTTTATAATGTAGTATAGAAGTATAGATATATATTAGTGGGACCCACATTTTTCAACCATTCAACATTTTCAACTTTCAACCAAAGGGATACACCCTTTATAATGTAGTATAGATATATATTACTAGGACCCATATTTTTCAACCATTCAACATTTTCAACATTCAACCAAAGGGATACACCCTTTATTATGTAGTATAGATATAGATTAGTGGGACCCACATTTTTCAACCATTCAACATTTTCAACTTTCAACCAAAGGGACACATCCTTTATAATGTAGTATAGATATAGATTAGTGGGACCCATATTTTTCAACTATTCAACATTTTCAACTTTCAACCAAAGGGATACAACCTTTATAATGTAGTATAGATATAGATTAGTGGGACCCACATTTTTCAACCATTCAACATTTTTAACTTTCAACCAAAGGGATACACCCTTTATAATGTAGTATAGATATAGATTAGTAGGACCCACATTTTTCAACCATTCAACATTTTCAACTTTCAAACAAAGGGATACACCCTTTATAATGTAGTATAAATATAGATTAGTGGGACCCATATTTTTGAACCATTCAACATTTTCAACTTTCAACCAAAGGGATACACCCTTTATAATGTAGTATAAATATAGATTAGTGGGACCTACATTTTTCAACCATTCAACATTTTCAACTTTCTACGAAAGGGATACACCCTTTATAATAAAGTATAGATATACATTAGTGGGACCCACATTTTTCAACCATTCAACATTTTTATCTTTCAACCAAAGGGATACACCCTTTATAATGTAGTATAGATATAGATTATGGGACCCACATTTTTCAACCATTCAACATTTTCAACTTTCAACCAAAGGGATACACCCTTTATAATGTAGTATAGATATAGATTAGTGGGACCTATATTTTTCAACTATTCAACATTTTTAACTTTCAACCAAAGGGATACACCCTTTATAATGTAGTATAGATATAGATTAGTGGGACCCACATTTTTCAACCATTCAACATTTTTAACTTTCAACCAAAGGGATACACCCTTTATAATGTAGTATAGATATATATTAGTGGGACCCACATTTTTCAACCATTCAACATTTTCAACTTTTAACCAAAGGGATACACCCTTTATAATGTAGTATAGATATAGATTAGTGGGACCCATATTTTTCAACCATTCAACATTTTCAACTTTCAACCAAAGGGATACACCCTTTATTATGTAGTATAGATATAGATTAGTGGGACCCACATTTTTCAACCATTCAACATTTTCAACTTTCAACCAAAGGGACACATCCTTTATAATGTAGTATAGATATAGATTAGTGGGACCCATATTTTTCAACTATTCAACATTTTCAACTTTCAACCAAAGAGATACAACCTTTATAATGTAGTATAGATATAGATTAGTGGGACCCACATTTTTCAACCATTCAACATTTTTAACTTTCAACCAAAGGGATACACCCTTTATAATGTAGTATAGATATATATTAGTGGGACCCACATTTTTCAACCATTCAACATTTTCAACTTTTAACCAAAGAGATACACCCTTTATAATGTAGTATAGATATAGATTAGTGGGATCCATATTTTTCAACCATTCAACATTTTCAACTTTCAACCAAAGGGATACACCCTTTATAATGTAGTATAGATATAGATTAGTGGGACCCACATTTTTCAACCATTCAACATTTTCAACTTTCAACCAAAGAGATACACCCTTTATAATGTAGTATAGATATAGATTAGTGGGACCCATATTTTTCAACTATTCAACATTTTCAACTTTCAACCAAAGGGATACACCCTTTATAATGTAGTATAGATATAGATTAGTGGGACCCACATTTTTCAACCATTCAACATTTTTAACATTCAACCAAAGGGATACACCTTTTATAATGTAGTATAGATATAGATTAGTAGTGGGACCCACATTTTTCAACCATTCAACATTTTCAACTTTCAACCAAAGGGATACACCCTTTATAATGTAGTATAGATATAGATTAGTGGGACCCACATTTTTTAACCATTCAACATTTTCAACTTTCAACCAAAGGGATACACCATTTATAATGTAGTATAGATATAGATTAGTGGGACCCACATTTTTCAACCATTCAACATTTTAAACTTTCAACCAAAGGGGTACACCCTTCATAATGTAGTATAGATATAGATTAGTGGGACCAACATTTTTCAACCATTCAATATTTTCAACTTTCAACCAAAGTGATACACCCTTTATAATGTAGTATAGATATAGATTAGTGGGACCCACATTTTTCAACCATTCAACATTTTCAACTTTCAACCAAAGAGATACACCCTTTATAATGTAGTATAAATATAGATTAGTGGGACCCATATTTTTGAACCAGTCAACATTTTCAACTTTCAACCAAAGGGATACACCCTTTATAATGTAGTATAGATAAATTAGTGAGACCCACATTTTTCAACCATTCAACATTTTCAACTTTCAACCAAAGGGATACACCCTTTATAATGTAGTATAGATATAGATTAGTGGGACCCATATTTTTCAACTATTCAATATTTTCAACTTTCAACCAAAGGGATACACCCTTTATAATGTAGTATAGATATAGATTAGTGGGACCCACATTTTTCAACCATTCAACATTTTCAACTTTCAAACAAAGGGATACACCCTTTATAATGTAGTATAAATATAGATTAGTGGGACCCATATTTTTGAACCATTCAACATTTTCAACTTTCAACCAAAGGGATACACCCTTTATAATGTAGTATAGATATAGATTAGTGGGACCTACATTTTTCAACCATTCAACATTTTCAACTTTTAACCAAAGGGATACACCCTTTATAATATAGTATAGATATAGATTAGTGGGACCCATATTTTTCAACTATTCAACATTTTTAACTTTCAACCAAAGGGATACACCCTTTATAATGTAGTATAGATATAGATTAGTGGGACCCACATTTTTCAACCATTCAACATTTTTAACTTTCAACCAAAGGGATACACCCTTTATAATGTAGTATAGAAGTATAGATATATATTAGTGGGACCCACATTTTTCAACCATTCAACATTTTCAACTTTCAACCAAAGGGATACACCCTTTATAATGTAGTATAGATATAGATTACTAGGACCCATATTTTTCAACCATTCAACATTTTCAACTTTCAACCAAAGGGATACACCCTTTATTATGTAGTATAGATATAGATTAGTGGGACCCACATTTTTCAACCATTCAACATTTTCAACTTTCAACCAAAGGGACACATCCTTTATAATGTAGTATAGATATAGATTAGTGGGACCCATATTTTTCAACTATTCAACATTTTCAACTTTCAACCAAAGGGATACAACCTTTATAATGTAGTATAGATATAGATTAGTGGGACCCACATTTTTCAACCATTCAACATTTTTAACTTTCAACCAAAGGGATACACCCTTTATAATGTAGTATAGATATAGATTAGTAGGACCCACATTTTTCAACCATTCAACATTTTCAACTTTCAAACAAAGGGATACACCCTTTATAATGTAGTATACATATAGATTAGTGGGACCCATATTTTTGAACCATTCAACATTTTCAACTTTCAACCAAAGGGATACACCCTTTATAATGTAGTATAAATATAGATTAGTGGGACCTACATTTTTCAACCATTCAACATTTTCAACTTTCAACGAAAGGGATACACCCTTTATAATAAAGTATAGATATACATTAGTGGGACCCATATTTTTCAACCATTCAACATTTTTATCTTTCAACCAAAGGGATACACCCTTTATAATGTAGTATAGATATAGATTATGGGACCCACATTTTTCAACCATTCAACATTTTCAACTTTCAACCAAAGGGATACACCCTTTATAATGTAGTATAGATATAGATTAGTGGGACCTATATTTTTCAACTATTCAACATTTTTAACTTTCAACCAAAGGGATACACCCTTTATAATGTAGTATAGATATAGATTAGTGGGACCCACATTTTTCAACCATTCAACATTTTTAACTTTCAACCAAAGGGATACACCCTTTATAATGTAGTATAGATATATATTAGTGGGACCCACATTTTTCAACCATTCAACATTTTCAACTTTTAACCAAAGGGATACACCCTTTATAATGTAGTATAGATATAGATTAGTGGGACCCATATTTTTCAACCATTCAACATTTTCAACTTTCAATCAAAGGGATACACCCTTTATTATGTAGTATAGATATAGATTAGTGGGACCCACATTTTTCAACCATTCAACATTTTCAACTTTCAACCAAAGGGACACATCCTTTATAATGTAGTATAGATATAGATTAGTGGGACCCATATTTTTCAACTATTCAACATTTTCAACTTTCAACCAAAGAGATACAACCTTTATAATGTAGTATAGATATAGATTAGTGGGACCCACATTTTTCAACCATTCAACATTTTTAACTTTCAACCAAAGGGATACACCCTTTATAATGTAGTATAGATATATATTAGTGGGACCCACATTTTTCAACCATTCAACATTTTCAACTTTTAACCAAAGAGATACACCCTTTATAATGTAGTATAGATATAGATTAGTGGGATCCATATTTTTCAACCATTCAACATTTTCAACTTTCAACCAAAGGGATACACCCTTTATAATGTAGTATAGATATAGATTAGTGGGACCCACATTTTTCAACCATTCAACATTTTCAACTTTCAACCAAAGAGATACACCCTTTATAATGTAGTATAGATATAGATTAGTGGGACCCATATTTTTCAACTATTCAACATTTTCAACTTTCAACCAAAGGGATACACCCTTTATAATGTAGTATAGATATAGATTAGTGGGACCCACATTTTTCAACCATTCAACATTTTTAACATTCAACCAAAGGGATACACCTTTTATAATGTAGTATAGATATAGATTAGTAGTGGGACCCACATTTTTCAACCATTCAACATTTTCAACTTTCAACCAAAGGGATACACCCTTTATAATGTAGTATAGATATAGATTAGTGGGACCCACATTTTTTAACCATTCAACATTTTCAACTTTCAACCAAAGGGATACACCATTTATAATGTAGTATAGATATAGATTAGTGGGACCCACATTTTTCAACCATTCAACATTTTAAACTTTCAACCAAAGGGGTACACCCTTCATAATGTAGTATAGATATAGATTAGTGGGACCAACATTTTTCAACCATTCAATATTTTCAACTTTCAACCAAAGTGATACACCCTTTATAATGTAGTATAGATATAGATTAGTGGGACCCACATTTTTCAACCATTCAACATTTTCAACTTTCAACCAAAGAGATACACCCTTTATAATGTAGTATAAATATAGATTAGTGGGACCCATATTTTTGAACCAGTCAACATTTTCAACTTTCAACCAAAGGGATACACCCTTTATAATGTAGTATAGATAAATTAGTGAGACCCACATTTTTCAACCATTCAACATTTTCAACTTTCAACCAAAGGGATACACCCTTTATAATGTAGTATAGATATAGATTAGTGGGACCCATATTTTTCAACTATTCAATATTTTCAACTTTCAACCAAAGGGATACACCCTTTATAATGTAGTATAGATATAGATTAGTGGGACCCACATTTTTCAACCATTCAACATTTTCAACTTTCAAACAAAGGGATACACCCTTTATAATGTAGTATAAATATAGATTAGTGGGACCCATATTTTTGAACCATTCAACATTTTCAACTTTCAACCAAAGGGATACACCCTTTATAATGTAGTATAGATATAGATTAGTGGGACCTACATTTTTCAACCATTCAACATTTTCAACTTTTAACCAAAGGGATACACCCTTTATAATATAGTATAGATATAGATTAGTGGGACCCATATTTTTCAACTATTCAACATTTTTAACTTTCAACCAAAGGGATACACCCTTTATAATGTAGTATAGATATAGATTAGTGGGACCCACATTTTTCAACCATTCAACATTTTTAACTTTCAACCAAAGGGATACACCCTTTATAATGTAGTATAGAAGTATAGATATATATTAGTGGGACCCACATTTTTCAACCATTCAACATTTTCAACTTTCAACCAAAGGGATACACCCTTTATAATGTAGTATAGATATAGATTACTAGGACCCATATTTTTCAACCATTCAACATTTTCAACTTTCAACCAAAGGGATACACCCTTTATTATGTAGTATAGATATAGATTAGTGGGACCCACATTTTTCAACCATTCAACATTTTCAACTTTCAACCAAAGTGACACATCCTTTATAATGTAGTATAGATATAGATTAGTGGGACCCATATTTTTCAACTATTCAACATTTTCAACTTTCAACCAAAGGGATACAACTTTTATAATGTAGTATAGATATAGATTAGTGGGACCCACATTTTTCAACCATTCAACATTTTTAACTTTCAACCAAAGGGATACACCCTTTATAATGTAGTATAGATATAGATTAGTAGGACCCACATTTTTCAACCATTCAACATTTTCAACTTTCAAACAAAGGGATACACCCTTTATAATGTAGTATAAATATAGATTAGTGGGACCCATATTTTTGAACCATTCAACATTTTCAACTTTCAACCAAAGGGATACACCCTTTATAATGTAGTATAAATATAGATTAGTGGGACCTACATTTTTCAACCATTCAACATTTTCAACTTTCAACGAAAGGGATACACCCTTTATAATAAAGTATAGATATACATTAGTGGGACCCACATTTTTCAACCATTCAACATTTTTATCTTTCAACCAAAGGGATACACCCTTTATAATGTAGTATAGATATAGATTATGGGACCCACATTTTTCAACCATTCAACATTTTCAACTTTCAACCAAAGGGATACACCCTTTATAATGTAGTATAGATATAGTTTAGTGGGACCTATATTTTTCAACTATTCAACATTTTTAACTTTCAACCAAAGGGATACACCCTTTATAATGTAGTATAGATATAGATTAGTGGGACCCACATTTTTCAACCATTCAACATTTTTAACTTTCAACCAAAGGGATACACCCTTTATAATGTAGTATAGATATATATTAGTGGGACCCACATTTTTCAACCATTCAACATTTTCAACTTTTAACCAAAGGGATACACCCTTTATAATGTAGTATAGATATAGATTAGTGGGACCCATATTTTTCAACCATTCAACATTTTCAACTTTCAACCAAAGGGATACACCCTTTATTATGTAGTATAGATATAGATTAGTGGGACCCACATTTTTCAACCATTCAACATTTTCAACTTTCAACCAAAGGGACACATCCTTTATAATGTAGTATAGATATAGATTAGTGGGACCCATATTTTTCAACTATGCAACATTTTCAACTTTCAACCAAAGAGATACAACCTTTATAATGTAGTATAGATATAGATTAGTGGGACCCACATTTTTCAACCATTCAACATTTTTAACTTTCAACCAAAGGGATACACCCTTTATAATGTAGTATAGATATAGATTAGTAGGACCCACATTTTTCAACCATTCAACATTTTCAACTTTCAAACAAAGGGATACACCCTTTATAATGTAGTATAAATATAGATTAGTGGGACCCATATTTTTGAACCATTCAACATTTTCAACTTTCAACCAAAGGGATACACCCTTTATAATGTAGTATAAATATAGATTAGTGGGACCTACATTTTTCAACCATTCAACATTTTCAACTTTCAACGAAAGGGATACACCCTTTATAATGTAGTATAGATATACATTAGTGGGACTCACATTTTTCAACCATTCAACATTTTTATCTTTCAACCAAAGGGATACACCCTTTATTATGTAGTATAGATATAGATTAGTGGGACCCACATTTTTCAACCATTCAACATTTTCAACTTTCAACCAAAGGGACACATCCTTTATAATGTAGTATAGATATAGATTAGTGGGACCCATATTTTTCAACTATTCAACATTTTCAACTTTCAACCAAAGGGATACAACCTTTATAATGTAGTATAGATATAGATTAGTGGGACCCACATTTTTCAACCATTCAACATTTTTAACTTTCAACCAAAGGGATACACCCTTTATAATGTTTTATAAATATAGATTAGTGGGACCCATATTTTTGAACCATTCAACGTTTTCAACTTTCAACCAAAGGGATACACCCTTTATAATGTAGTATAAATATAGATTAGTGGGACCTATATTTTTCAACCATTCAACATTTTCAACTTTCAACGAAAGGGATACACCCTTTATAATAAAGTATAGATATACATTAGTGGGACCCACATTTTTCAACCATTCAACATTTTTATCTTTCAACCAAAGGGATACACCCTTTATAATGTAGTATAGATATAGATTATGGGACCCACATTTTTCAACCATTCAACATTTTCAACTTTCAACCAAAGGGATACACCCTTTATAATGTAGTATAGATATAGATTAGTGGGACCTATATTTTTCAACTATTCAACATTTTTAACTTTCAACCAAAGGGATACACCCTTTATAATGTAGTATAGATATAGATTAGTGGGACCCACATTTTTCAACCATTCAACATTTTTAACTTTCAACCAAAGGGATACACCCTTTATAATGTAGTATAGATATATATTAGTGGGACCCACATTTTTCAACCATTCAACATTTTCAACTTTTAACCAAAGGGATACACCCTTTATAATGTAGTATAGATATAGATTAGTGGGACCCATATTTTTCAACCATTCAACATTTTCAACTTTCAACCAAAGGGATACACCCTTTATTATGTAGTATAGATATAGATTAGTGAGACCCACATTTTTCAACCATTCAACATTTTCAACTTTCAACCAAAGGGACACATCCTTTATAATGTAGTATAGATATAGATTAGTGGGACCCATATTTTTCAACTATTCAACATTTTCAACTTTCAACCAAAGAGATACAACCTTTATAATGTAGTATAGATATAGATTAGTGGGACCCACATTTTTCAACCATTCAACATTTTTAACTTTCAACCAAAGGGATACACCCTTTATAATGTAGTATAGATATAGATTAGTAGGACCCACATTTTTCAACCATTCAACATTTTCAACTTTCAAACAAAGGGATACACCCTTTATAATGTAGTATAAATATAGATTAGTGGGACCCATATTTTTGAACCATTCAACATTTTCAACTTTCAACCAAAGGGATACACCCTTTATAATGTAGTATAAATATAGATTAGTGGGACCTACATTTTTCAACTATTCAACATTTTCAACTTTCAACGAAAGGGATACACCCTTTATAATGTAGTATAGATATACATTAGTGGGACTCACATTTTTCAACCATTCAACATTTTTATCTTTCAACCAAAGGGATACACCCTTTATTATGTAGTATAGATATAGATTAGTGGGACCCACATTTTTCAACCATTCAACATTTTCAACTTTCAACCAAAGGGACACATCCTTTATAATGTAGTATAGATATAGATTAGTGGGACCCATATTTTTCAACTATTCAACATTTTCAACTTTCAACCAAAGGGATACAACCTTTATAATGTAGTATAGATATAGATTAGTGGGACCCACATTTTTCAACCATTCAACATTTTTAACTTTCAACCAAAGGGATACACCCTTTATAATGTAGTATAGATATAGATTAGTAGGACCCACATTTTTCAACCATTCAACATTTTCAACTTTCAAACAAAGGGATACACCCTTTATAATGTAGTATAAATATAGATTAGTGGGACCCATTTTTTTGAACCATTCAACATTTTCAACTTTCAACCAAAGGGATACACCCTTTATAATGTAGTATAAATATAGATTAGTGGGACCTACATTTTTCAACCATTCAACATTTTCAACTTTCAACGAAAGGGATACACCCTTTATAATGTAGTATAGATATACATTAGTGGGACTCACATTTTTCAACCATTCAACATTTTCAACTTTCAACCAAAGGGACACATCCTTTATAATGTAGTATAGATATAGATTAGTGGGACCCACATTTTTCAACCATTCAACATTTTCAACTTTCAAACAAAGGGATACACCCTTTATAATGTAGTATAGATATAGATTAGTGGGACCTATATTTTTCAACTATTCAACATTTTTAACTTTCAACCAAAGGATACACCCTTTATAATGTAGTATAGATATAGATTAGTGGGACCCACATTTTTCAACCATTCAACATTTTCAACTTTCAAACAAAGGGATACACCCTTTATAATGTAGTATAAATATAGATTAGTGGGACCCATATTTTTGAACCATTCAACATTTTCAACTTTCAACCAAAGGGATACACCCTTTATAATGTAGTATAAATATAGATTAGTGGGACCTACATTTTTCAACCATTCAACATTTTCAACTTTCAACGAAAGGGATACACCCTTTATAATGTAGTATAGATATACATTAGTGGGACTCACATTTTTCAACCATTCAACATTTTTATCTTTCAACCAAAGGGATACACCCTTTATAATGTAGTATAGATATAGATTAGTGGGACCCACATTTTTCAACCATTCAACATTTTCAACTTTCAAACAAAGGGATACACCCTTTATAATGTAGTATAGATATAGATTAGTGGGACCTATATTTTTCAACTATTCAACAGTTTTAACTTTCAACCAAAGGATACACCCTTTATAATGTAGTATTGATATAGATTAGTAGTGGGACCCACATTTTTTAACCATTCAACATTTTCAACTTTCAACCAAAGGGATACACCATTTATAATGTAGTATAGATATAGATTAGTGGGACCCACATTTTTCAACCATTCAACATTTTCAACTTTCAACCAAAGGGGTACACCCTTTATAATGTAGTATAGATATAGATTAGTGGGACCAACATTTTTCAACCATTCAATATTTTTAACTTTCAACCAATGTGATACACCCTTTATAATGTAGTATAGATATAGATTAGTGGGACCCACATTTTTCAACCATTCAACATTTTCAACTTTCAACCAAAGGGATACACCCTTTATAATGTAGTATAAATATAGATTAGTGGGACCCATATTTTTTAACCATTCAACATTTTCAACTTTCAACCAAAGGGATACACCCTTTATAATGTAGTATAGATAAATTAGTGGGACCCACATTTTTCAACCATTCAACATTTTCAACTTTCAACCAAAGGGATACACCCTTTATAATGTAGTATAGATATAGATTCGTGGGACCCATATTTTTCAACTATTCAATATTTTCAACTTTCAACCAAAGGGATACACCCTTTATAATGTAGTATAGATATAGATTAGTAGGACCCACATTTTTCAACCATTCAACATTTTCAACTTTCAAACAAAGGGATACACCCTTTATAATGTAGTATAAATATAGATTAGTGGGACCCATATTTTTGGACCCTTCAACATTTTCAACTTTCAACCAAAGGGATACACCCTTTATAATGTAGTATAGATATAGATTAGTGGGACCTACATTTTTCAACCATTCAACATTTTCAACTTTCAACGAAAGGGATACACCCTTTATAATGTAGTATAGATATACATTAGTGGGACTCACATTTTTCAACCATTCAACATTTTTATCTTTCAACCAAAGGGATACACCCTTTATTATGTAGTATAGATATAGATTAGTGGGACCCACATTTTTCAACCATTCAACATTTTCAACTTTCAACCAAAGGGACACATCCTTTATAATGTAGTATAGATATAGATTAGTGGGACCTACATTTTTCAACCATTCAACATTTTCAACTTTTAACCAAAGGGATACACCCTTTATAATATAGTATAGATATAGATTACTGGGACCCATATTTTTCAACTATTCAACATTTTTAACTTTCAACCAAAGGGATACACCCTTTATAATGTAGTATAGATATAGATTAGTGGGACCCATATTTTTCAACCATTCAACATTTTTAACTTTCAACCAAAGGGATACACCCTTTATAATGTAGTATAGAAGTATAGATATATATTAGTGGGACCCACATTTTTCAACCATTCAACATTTTCAACTTTCAACCAAAGGGATACACCCTTTATAATGTAGTATAGATATAGATTAGTGGGACCCATATTTTTCAACCATTCAACATTTTCAACTTTCAACCAAAGGGATACACCCTTAATTATGTAGTATAGATATAGATTAGTGGGACCCACATTTTTCAACCATTCAACATTTTCAACTTTCAACCAAAGGGACACATCCTTTATAATGTAGTATAGATATAGATTAGTGGACCCATATTTTTCAACTATTCAATATTTTCAACTTTCAACCAAAGGGATACAACCTTTATAATGTAGTATAGATATAGATTAGTGGGACCCACATTTTTCAACCATTCAACATTTTTAACTTTCAACCAAAGGGATACACCCTTTATAATGTAGTATAGATATAGATTAGTAGGACCCACATTTTTCAATCATTCAACATTTTCAACTTTCAAACAAAGGGATACACCCTTTATAATGTAGTATAAATATAGATTAGTGGGACCCATATTTTTGAACCATTCAACATTTTCAACTTTCAACCAAAGGGATACACCCTTTATAATGTAGTATAAATATAGATTAGTGGGACCTACATTTTTCAACCATTCAACATTTTCAACTTTCAACGAAAGGGATACACCCTTTATAATGTAGTATAGATATACATTAGTGGGACCCACATTTTTCAACCATTCAACATTTTTATCTTTCAACCAAAGGGATACACCCTTTATAATATAGTATAGATATAGATTAGTGGGACCCACATTTTTCAACCATTCAACATTTTCAACTTTCAACCAAAGGGATACACCCTTTATAATGTAGTATAGATATAGATTAGTGGGACCTATATTTTTCAACTATTCAACATTTTTAACTTTCAATCAAAGGGATACACCCTTTATAATGTAGTATAGATATAGATTAGTGGGACCCACATTTTTCAACCATTCAACATTTTTAACTTTCAACCAAAGGGATACACCCTTTATAATATAGTATAGATATATATTAGTGGGACCCACATATTTCAACCATTCAACATTTTCAACTTTTAACCAAAGGGATACACCCTTTATAATGTAGTATAGATATAGATTAGTGGGACCCATATTTTTCAACCATTCAACATTTTCAACTTTCAACCAAAGGGATACACCCTTTATAATGTAGTATAGATATAGATTAGTGGGACCCACATTTTTCAACCATTCAACATTTTCAACTTTCAACCAAAGAGATACACCCTTTATAATGTAGTATAGATATAGATTAGTGGGACCCATATTTTTCAACTATTCAACATTTTCAACTTTCAACCAAAGGGATACACCCTTTATAATGTAGTATAGATATAGATTAGTGGGACCCACATTTTTCAACCATTAAACATTTTTAACATTCAACCAAAGGGATACACCCTTTATAATGTAGTATAGATATAGATTAGTAGTGGGACCCACATTTTTCAACCATTCAACATTTTCAACTTTCAACCAAAGGGATACACCCTTTATAATGTAGTATAGATATAGATTAGTGGGACCCACATTTTTTAACCATTCAACATTTTCAACTTTCAACCAAAGGGATACACCATTTATAATGTAGTATAGATATAGATTAGTGGGACCCACATTTTTCAACCATTCAACATTTTCAACTTTCAACCAAAGGGGTACACCCTTTATAATGTAGTATAGATATAGATTAGTGGGACCAACATTTTTCAACCATTCAATATTTTCAACTTTCAACCAAAGTGATACACCCTTTATAATGTAGTATAGATATAGATTAGTGGGACCCACATTTTTTAACCATTCAACATTTTCAACTTTCAACCAAAGGGATACACCCTTTATAATGTAGTATAAATATAGATTAGTGGGACCCATATTTTTGAACCATTCAACATTTTCAACTTTCAACCAAAGGGATACACCCTTTATAATGTAGTATAGATAAATTAGTGGGACCCACATTTTTCAACCATTCAACATTTTCAACTTTCAACCAAAGGGATACACCCTTTATAATGTAGTATAGATATAGATTCGTGGGACCCATATTTTTCAACTATTCAATATTTTCAACTTTCAACCAAAGGGATACACCCTTTATAATGTAGTATAGATATAGATTAGTGGGACCCACATTTTTCAACCATTCAACATTTTCAACTTTCAAACAAAGGGATACACCCTTTATAATGTAGTATAAATATAGATTAGTGGGACCCATATTTTTGAACCATTCAACATTTTCAACTTTCAACCAAAGGGATACACCCTTTATAATGTAGTATAGATATAGATTAGTGGGACCTACATTTTTCAACCATTCAACATTTTCAACTTTTAACCAAAGGGATACACCCTTTATAATATAGTATAGATATAGATTAGTGGGACCCATATTTTTCAACTATTCAACATTTTTAACTTTCAAACAAAGGGATACACCCTTTATAATGTAGTATAGATATAGATTAGTGGGACCCACATTTTTCAACCATTCAACATTTTTAACTTTCAACCAAAGGGATACACCCTTTATAATGTAGTATAAAAGTATAGATATATATTAGTGGGACCCACATTTTTCAACCATTCAACATTTTCAACTTTCAACCAAAGGGATACACCCTTTATAATGTAGTATAGATATAGATTAGTGGGACCCATATTTTTCAACCATTCAACATTTTCAACTTTCAACCAAAGGGATACACCCTTTATAATGTAGTATAGATATAGATTAGTGGGACCCACATTTTTCAACCATTCAACATTTTCAACTTTCAACCAAAGGGACACATCCTTTATAATGTAGTATAGATATAGATTAGTGGGACCCATATTTTTCAACTATTCAACATTTTCAACTTTCAACCAAAGGGATACACCCTTTATAATGTTGTATAGATATAGATTAGTGGGACCCACATTATTCAACCATTCAACATTTTTAACTTTCAACCAAAGGGATACACCCTTTATAATGTAGTATAGATATAGATTAGTAGGACCCACATTTTTCAACCATTCAACATTTTCAACTTTCAACCAAAGTGATACACCCTTTATAATGTAGTATAGATATAGATTAGTGGGACCCACATTTTTCAACCATTCAATATTTTCAACTTTCAACCAAAGTGATACACCCTTTATAATGTAGTATAGATATATATATATATATATATATATATATATATATATATATATATATATATATATATATATATATATATATATATATATATATATATATATATATATATATATATATATATATATATATATATATTGTTGGGTTATTGTAGTGTATTAGCTTAAAGTTGTTAAAATGAGAAGTCATATTAACCATTGATTTCATCAATTAACATGTGATATATTTAATATGAGGCACAAAACACTACATCTTATACATAAAAATTTATATAAAAAGCGCTAAAAATTTGATACGTAAAAATTTATAGCTGATACATATGATACATAATTTTACTTCACAAAATTTATTAAAATCAATAATGAATTTATTCGTAAATTCAATGATACACTATCAAAAATTACATTTGAGTTAACAAAGATTTGCTAAACTATGATAAACAACTGATACACGAGAAACTATTAATATTAAAAATCGTGAACCAACTACTCGTACACGAACAAAAACATCCAAAAAGCTCGTACACGAACCAAAAACTAAAAAACGAACCAAAACTAATCAATAAATGTGACATTTACCCATTTTTTATTACTTCTTATTTTAACAACTTTAAGGACCTACATCATTTTATCTGAATTCTATATACATATATATATATATATATATATATATATATATATATATATATATATATATATATATATATATATATATATATATATATATATATATATATATATATATATATATATATATATATATATATATATATATATATATATATATATATATATATATATATATATATATATATATATATATATATATATATATATATATATATATATATATATATATATATATATATAGATATATATATATATATATATATATATATATATATATATATATGTATATATATATATATATATATATATATATGTATATATATATATATATATATATATATATATATATATATATATATGTATATATATATATATATATAAAGAGTTCATCTTAGAAGTTGGAAATTCAACATTTCCATATATAATAGGAAACAAATGTAGCCACTACATCATGGGTTTAACCATTGGATGACGGGTTTAACCATCGGATCAATCTGGTGAGTCACCGTTTTGCGGGTTCGCTCACCGGATCAACTCGATCGAGCCACCGGTTCACGAGTTCGACTACCGAATCAACACGATCGAGTGGCCAAGTTATCGGTTCGATTACCAAGTCAATTAAAATATCATAGACTATCCGTCGCTATACCTGAGTACACGTCTAGTTTGTATTTAATGCATTCATTATTCTCAACAGATTTTCAAACTTGTGTAACTTTCGAAATGATTTCATAATAATCAGCTCGTTATTGCTAAAATCATCATTTTCGTTTAGGATATGGATTTTAAGAAAATTTTGTGTTCATTTTTTGCATGGAGTATAATTTGATTTAATTAGAGTAGATTTTCAGGTGGCTGTTGAGTTTTAGTTTGTGAATTACAAAAATACTTTAATCTTTGAAGATTTTAGGACGTTTAAAGTAAATGTTCATAATTTCAAAGTAAACGAACATAATTTGTAATCTCCATTTTTATCCTATCGTAAAATAAAATGACACAGGGGACAGTGGCGGACCTAAAAATCTAGAATATGGTGTGCATTATTCTAACATATAAATAACTTTTTGATCGGTTATTCGGGTCGGGTTTGAAGTATCGTTCGAGAATGAATAATTGAATGCTTTCAACTTAAATTTGATGAGATATAATAATATGGTAAAATATTAATATTAAGCAAACCATCAAAGTAGTTTATTTTTTTTGTTTGTCATGTAACATGGAAATCCCCGTGGAAAGGTTGGTAAGACCATGTTTATTCACAAACTCATCCAACCCAATCTTACATTAAAATATTATTTTCTCACTCTTCCATATATACATCTAATATATACAACCAATTTCAAATTTTTTATCATTTATCAACAAACCAACCCAACCCAACCAATACTATTATTTTTATATATACATTAAGTTATACATCAAATATAATCTTTAACTTTGTAAAAAATACTATACAACTATTACCTATAATATTTACAATTTTTTGCCAAAAGTTTTGACAATGGGCCAATACTCAAGTCCATATAACCTCGTATATATCTATATAACCTCTATATGTAAACACGTGTATCTCTATGTAATCTTATATCTTATCCCATGCTTCACACTATTCATCATCTTCCTGCTTCACACTATCCATCATCTTCTATAATTTTCCATGCCCACTTTTATTAGCAAAAGTTCACAGTTTACCTATTTACAATCATACACCGACTTCATCACATAAAACTGATATAAGTACACCGGCCATTCAAAACGTGACACGTGACAGGTTGGACAGTGCATTTGGAAATCATCAACCGAACTGGTCGTGGACAATTCTCTCTGTCACTGGTGTACTTTTAATATACTATTTTTTTTGTCTTTTAATCCCCCAACCGGTTAGATGCGATCGTTGATAAATGTAGTCTAAGTATCTAGACAACATATCCTCCGCAAGTGGACATATGAGATAGAGTTTGTACCTTGTTAGCTTCAAAAGTTAATGACAATATATCAATGTTAATTAAAAAAACCATGTGCCATAGACTCATTGATCAAGCCAATGTTTTGAAACTTGGTTTTAAATCGATCTGATTGATTCATCGGATTCAGATCAATTCGGGTCGACCTGAGTTAACCTGGTTTTTAGATTACTTTTTTAATATTTTTAATAATTAACTAAAATTATATGTAAAAACCATAAAAACTTCCGTATACTAAAGATATAATATGTTTACCAACCAATATAATATGTAAAAATAAATTTCCTCGTAAATACGTAAAATTTACATATGTTTTTTAAAAAACCCGAAAAATCGAAACTTGGTCACGTCTTGAGAACCGGTTCACCCGGGTCAGCCCAAACCCGGCAGGTCTAACCGGGTTTCAAAAATGTGAAACTCGGGTCAATATGTCCTTTTTTATCGGAATCGAGTCAACCGGTTATATAACATGGCAGCTTTATAGATCTGTAAAATGGATTACCAAAAGAGGTTCTTAAGTTCGAAACATGTATCGGGATTAGGTTTCAAACAAAGTTGTCCGGCAACTTGGTGACTTCCTAGAGTTAAATGTAAAACATTAACAATCTGAATCTTACGTAGGTTGTGAAGGAACAAAATAAAATTGGAAAATATGTTTTAACGTGAACAAAATCGTGAGAATATGGATTTTATCCCAAATCCAAAGACTTGTAAATTCAAGATTCCCAGACCTCATAAAGATACTGCATTTTTATTACTTAAAAAACCACTAAATGCCAATTCTTTGCTGGATAATGAAGTTTCAGGTTGCAAGCATCCTAGTCAAAATAACTAAAGAAGTGTCACTAAGAAATTTAACACATGCTATGGGGTAAAGTCATAGCCATCCAATTACTCATGAAAGGAAATGTAGAACCCATGTATATATCAGACTTAATTTTAAGTTTACCAATCATCACATAATCGGGTGCATAGTAACCGTATAAGGAGCAAGACTGTATGACTTCTGGATATATGTTGCACACTATCATCTAAACTAAGAATTTACTAATAAGTTCACAGATGAACATGATCAATATAGTCAATAATCTGGAAGTTTTGCAACTTGGCTATCTTTTCTCAAGTGTTATCAAAAGTTGGTCAAATGCCCCCCAAAACACAAAGATAGACAAATAATAGTTAACACATGTGTCGTTTATAATAGCAAACCGTAAGGTTGTCAAGATCCCGATCTTGATCTTAGAATCTTACGATTTTACGATTCTGCAAAGCAAAAACGATCCGGATCTTACGTAGGATCTTTCCATTCTCAAGATCTTATAGAATCCCGATCTTGCTCATAGATCTTAGGATCTACTATGATCCGATCTTACTTTTTCTCGAACGATAAACTGAAAACTACAAATTTATAGGTCATATATGTATAATCTAAAAAACAACATGTTAATCTTCTTATATATTTCGTAATCATAACTTAGGACCATATTTTAATGAAATATTCGTATAATTTTGTGTTTACGATGTATATTAATTTGTAAATTTATAAAATATTGCAAAGACTACTAAGAAAATTACATTATAGTAGGATCTTACGATCCCGATCCTACTTCACGATCTCGATCTTGCAAAAACGAAAATGATCCTAGGTAAGATCCCGATCTTGAAAACCTTGGCAAACCGAGTTGACATAAAAAGCATGGAATACATGTCAGTATATAAATCTCTCATTACCATTCACCAAAAGTGAAAATGCATATTTATATATATCCTGAATATCTTCTTGAATGAAAAGCAACCATTGGGGGCCAATCCAAAGTCACTGGCCTACATGGACGATGTAAATGATTTTGTTAATTGTGGCCGACATTTAAATGCAATATACCGGTAGGGGCAGGAAGGTGTGAGTTCATAAATGATAATTGAGGTGCTGCATTTGGCCACGACTCGTATGGAATGTTTTTTGAAAATCTATCGTCTTCAACATAATACATGTATTTCAGAATTTTCTTATACTAGGTGAGTACCCGCGCATAGCGGCGGAAGCTTTATCACGGTAGATAATTTAACGATACGCTATATTGTGGTAAGATCAAAATGTAAATGAAAAGATACGTAACAAGCGATAAATTAATTAATGTAAACTGTAAAGTACTTGACATTGCGATAGTCACTTTCCAATAAAAAGAGTACTAGCAGTGTAAGTGTGTCGTTTTACTTGTGGTACAACATGTATCATGTAAAGTCGCAAAACTCGTTTTTCTTAGAAAATAATCAAACATATTACTACAAATAATGTGACTTAAAAAATGTAAGGGAACTATAGCAATCACATGATAAAGAAATTATTGTATAAAAAACTAAGGGCCTACTAATAATATTCAACTCACCTAAAAGACAGTATCTCAATTTTGTACATAAACATTTTGAATAGTACTACAACGAGAAACTTCTTGAGATCTTTTGTAAACACAACATCGCATAACATGCCAAGGTGTATTGCACCAATAACATAACGAGTGTCTTCTGATAACACCATGGTTGGAAGAGACGTGTGACAAGAGCAGTTACGTGACAGCTACGATAGCTCACTTTTGATCCTTTTGGAGGTTGATGGACGACCCTTTCTATAACTCTCATTATTTAATTTCAATGAGCAGTAAAAGTGGCAGTAAATTTATCTGACCGTCTGTGAATACCCTGCTTTCCATGGCAGTATACGAGGCATTATATAGTTTTAGGTTTTGGATCGGGAAAGAAATGGGGAAGTAGGCTGTAATGGAGACAATTCAGATGGACATGTAGCAAAACCCGTGTCGTCTCACAAATCGATAAGTTGTAGATAACTCCAAATTCATGTAGGAAAATCACAAAAACCTAAAAACATCGTCTCGTTTCACAGAAGAAAGAGTTATGAGTATTATATAAACGGGAAGTATATTAAATTAAAATAAAGTCTCACCAATATCCATAGGCTCAAGCTTCTCAATATAATCCATCACATAAAACTTTTCAGCCTCATACCTTCAAACCCCGAAAGCGCATATCTAACAACAAAAAATATTCTAATTTTTTTTGCTAGATAATACCATCTGTTAACTAATGGGGTGTATGGGACACCACTTTCAAAAATTGTGCATTTGTAATAATTTGCTCTTGTAAAAGATTTTGTTTAAGGTTTACGCATCTGCAAGACTACGCAAAACACACACAAACAATATAAAAATCACAGAAAATACTTCAATGACATGATGAAATCCAAACACACACTGTTACTTTAGTGACTTGATCTAATCCAAACATGCTTTTGTAATAATATGATCCAAACACACCTTATTTATAATTTGTATTGTAGGCTAATCCAAACATACCTAGGAGCTTTTAAAGATACACTAAAACAAACAGCCCTTTATTTTATTCACATATGATGAAAATAGGAAACAAATGTAGCCGCGAGAAATATCACAAACCTTCTTATGATTGTGTAGTTCTTGATCGCACTTAAAACCGTGGGGCCAGTTGCACACCGTCTGCAAAGGCTTGGCTGCGGCAAATGTTGACTGGACTGTGACTTTGTTCACCAGTCAATTAACGCCTTTTGATGACGTAAAGATTCAGTAGATTCGGCGGTTGAACAGTTGCCACAGGAGGAAAAAATATTACATCAAGAGGCAAAAATATGCAAGATGTTTAAAAAACATAAGAAAAGAAAACACCCACGATTGTCGTATAATTGCCGCACATTCTATAATGGAGTAGCAGATAAGAGTCAACATTTTTAGCTTTTTACTATGTTATATCACGCAACTATGTAAAGCATTATTTATATAACCGCGTGTTGGATGTGGAATATATAATTTACACCTTATGTCAATGAATTATAATTTAGAGTATCACATATAAAGAAAATAATAGCACAAGTTAGAAAGAACTATGAAAGTTGTTTATACAAATACCTCGCATGCTACACTCCATATTGCAACCATCCAATATTTGACTTCAGCACCAGAACTTGTTGTAAATTCAGAATAGCTATGCCAAGATCTTGAGTCATAGTTTGAACCTGAGGAGTGAGTTTCTGATGTGTAACCATTAACTCAAGCGAAATAAAAGTACAAAGAAACTTAAGCAGAGTGTATTAGTACATGATCTAAATTATAACAAATTAGAATGTTGCACGAGGTATATACCTGGTGCCATCTAAGTATCTAGCCATGACTCTGTCCATTTGCTTGGCCCCAGGTTCAACATCTCAGCAGACCGAAAATCTAACAATCACAACACCATATTATTATCGAGCAAAACATTATAAGTCGAGAGATTCCTGTGCAAAACTGGAGCAATATCTCTTTCTCTGCCTCATCTACAATTGCAACCAATTTACATTAATTAATATTCAAATGACATTTTCAAAAACATAGCTTGTAGAATATTACCCAAACCGACTAATAAACGTCGTGCCCTTCATAGATGTACTTGTGATGCACATCAACATCAAGACTCTTAGTGTTGAATCCAACAAACCTGTATTCATTTTAGTGGATGTCAAGACCAAAATCCAAAGCTCCCTATATTCAAATTAAAAAATCGCTCAAGTTATATGAAATTAATATGTATGATAATCATTAAATGTATAACAAAATGCACCTAAAGGCATCAAACACGCGGTTTCAAGTGGTAGAGCTGAACTTGTTTCTTCTCTTAATCTCTAAAGGTTGCGGTTCTCGACTTCACCTTCATCAACGACGCCCTGTTTCAGGGGCCTAATCAGGAACTTTTACTCAATCAAATATATTACAATATAAGACTTTATAAATATACCCTGAATGTAATACTTTAATCAATATTCTCTAATATCTTTTGATAGTAAACATGGTATATTACATGGCCAAGTAACTAATAAGAACCATGAAACATGCGGCTTTCACTTGACGAATCCATTTCATTAGCTTCATTAATGGGATTGTCACTTACATGTTTACTCCAATTCCTCATTTTTACCTCTTAACTAAAAGAAACTTGCAAAATACATCGATTATGATTTTGAGACTTTGACGCTAACATGATCCCATTTGCAGTACTTATTCATCAAATTATATAAAATTAGGGATCCATACCGTACCAAATAATTAACCGCACCTGGTATTGAATCTTCGGTGCAAACACCTAGTGTAACAACCACACAACTATAAAAATCACAGACTACTATCAAGATTCATGATAATTTGCAAACATATATTTTAGTAGAATATTAAAACAATAACTTCAATAAAGATGAACAAAAAACTTTTCACCGGTTACATGATCAAGTTGTTCACAAATCTACTTTTTATCATCTGCAAAAACTATAAACAAAATCATGGTTGTGGTGGCTAGATCTGAACAAACATAAAACAAAAACACTAAAACCATAACTAAAACCGCCTACCAAAACTACCTAGCACACCATAACAACCGAAAGAGAGGTTGGTTATGGTGGCGGCCGTTTCAGTGGCAACAATGGTGACTTTGTGTGTGTTTTCTTATATGTGCGTGTTTTTTATGATGGTATGAACATATTAGGGTTGTTTATATTGGATGCCAGCCAGCCAGATAATTGCTACAACATTAAATTTTTAAACAATTCTATAAATATATGGTTGTGCAGAGGAAGCTTAATTTTGAAACTAAAAATTGAATGGCCAACATATTATACCTTTTATAATTAGATCCAGCTATTAAAATTATACCATGTTCCTTACATGACAAGCTTTCTTGAATTTTTTCAACTTTCAACAATTGAGATCCCTCCTTTATAGTTAGTATAGATATAGAAGTATAGATAGATTAAACGGATCAAAAAGATCGTTTAGAGCCGGATTATAATTTATCTCTATTGATTTTTAAGACGTGGCAGAAGATCCACACTATTACCACAACCTAAATGATATAATAACCACAAATTTTTACTCTAAAAGTAAATAGAATATACATATGTGTTTCCTCACCATAGTATGTGTTTTACGTGATCCACATCTGGCCATAGGCAAAGATGCTGATGTTATAACCATCCATATCTGAAGTAATATGGTTTGAGCGTTTTGAGACATTTGTGGATCTAACATGCTGGAGATACACATTAAGGGAGATACACATTAGGAGGTTGCAGTATTAGTGACTATTTCATATAATTCTGCTGATGTGGAAAAAATCTATTTATATATATCATATAGGTCAGGTTAAGATACATGTTGAATTTAGAAATTTTGAACTACCTTAAGTTCACTCTCCTATGTCATCTCTACATATTATACTTAGCACACACATATAAAGACAAAAGCTGATGATAATAAATGACAAGCAGAAAGTATACATATATAAAATGCAAGGGAAAATACTCACTTTTAGAGCACAGGGTACGGGAGCCACAAACCTCGCGCCGTGCGAAAACGCAGCACGATGGCGTCACAAACCACACCCCGTGTGGCGTTTTCGTGTCTCAAGCCGAGGGGACGGCGCACGTTTTTGCACGAAAACGCGAGACACGAAAACCCGAGACCGTACCCGGTCTCGCGTTTTCGTGCATATTTATTTATTTATTTATTTATTTTTTAAATTTTTAAAAACAATTATAGCCGTTGGAATTGAATTTTTGACCGTTTGAGACCCGTTTTTTTTCAAAAAAAACCCTATTTTTTACCTATAAAACTCCCATTTTCACCTATAAATCACATACAATTCACCCATTTCACCTCAACAATTATATACACACACTAGTAAATTTAAAATGGAAGACATTCCCGATATGTATGAGTATTACTCCACACTTGATATGAATAATTACGCTCAATACGTCGATTATTTAGATCGAATAGAAGAAGTTGAAGACGAAAGAAACCCGTATACAAGACGCTACATTCCACGTGAAAGAGAATTGGCGGAAGAAAAACTACAACGAGATTATTTTGGGGATGAAGATACGCCACCTATATATCCGGAAGAATATTTTCGACGAAGGTATCGTATGAGCTCCACTTTATTTAATAAAATTGTTAGTGATATAAAAAATTATAATGCCGACCCTTTGCCCGAATACTTCCATTTTTTTAAGCAACGTGTAGATGCAACGGGTCGTTTGGGGTTTTCTACTCGTTTGAAATGTACATCCGCCATACGCCAATTGGCATATGGTTCAAGCCCCGATGCATTTGACGAGTATTTGCAATGTGCGGCACGTTGTTCCCGTGAATGCTTATGGCATTTTACTAAATGTATATATATATTGTATGTTGAAGAATATTTGAGAAAACCTAATTTAGCGGATGTCCAACATGTATATGATTTACATGAGAAGAAACACGGTCTTCCCGGAATGCTAGGGAGCATAGATTGTATGCATTGGGAATGGGTTAAATGCCCCAAGGTGTTACATGGTCAATTTAAAAATAGATGTAAAAAATACCCGACTATAATGCTTGAGGCCGTAGTCGATCAACAATTATGGTTTTGGCATGCATATTTTGGGGTACCGGGTGCAAATAACGACATTAATGTGTTAAATGGTTCACCGTTATTTGATGACCTTCTAGCCGATAGAGCTCCCGAAACTCCGTTTGAAGTTAACTGGAATACTTATTACAAAGGTTATTATTTAGCGGATGGCATTTATCCACAATGGTCTACTTTTGTCAAAGCTTTTAGTGTCGCTAGGTATGCAAAAACATTGAAGTTTAAAAAGGTTCAAGAAAGTGCAAGAAAAGATGTTGAAAGAGCCTTTGGTGTGCTACAAGGTCGGTGGGGAATTATACAACAACAGGCACGAGCGTATCAAATGAACGTCATTAGGAGAATTATGTACACTTGCATTATATTACACAACATGATATTGAAAGACCAAAAGTTCGATATAAGTGAATATATGCACATGTACGTTTCTCCCGAACCCAACATTACACGTACTTGGGTCGAACGATGCGAAAGACAACAAATGAAAACAAAAGAACTTCGGGATAAAGCAACGCACGAAGACCTTCGATACGACCTTGTTGAACACTTGTGGAATCAAGAAGAAGAGCAATAAATTTTATTCCGGTTAATTTTTTCTATTGTGTAATTTTATTTTTTTTGTAATTTTTTTTTATTTTCGTATTTTTTTTAATTTATGTTTTTTTTGTATTTTTTTTTTTTAATTTATGTACTTCTTTTTATTTTAATGAAATGTTTAATAATTTTGTTTTATAATTTTTTTTATAAGTAATGGGGCCCACATAAACCCCACGGCCCCCTTTTTGGTGTTGGGGAGGTTTTGGTGTTGTGGGATCATTTACCCACCATACACCATACCCCTTGAAAAAGTTGGTGTTTTCCCACGGCTCAACACGACGGCTCATGACCATACCCTGTGCTCTTAGGAATGCACAAATAGCATCACCACTGACAAGAACTACTCCGTCTATCAATTCCCAGCATAAGAAAGTTTCTAAACCGACTTCCATTAGAACATCACCATCTACGAAGCTCCCCACTTGATCGAGTACTAATATTTTACCATGATGTAATGACAACGATATTGTATTTTCATCAACCGAAAAAATCATCAGTTATCAAATTATAAAAACATAAAATAAGTAATTTGCATAATTCCATTCACGACTCCTGAAATTTTTATAGCAACTCTCAATCTAATAAATACATAACATATTTAAGAAAAAGACATGAAAACACACATTCATCCTGGAAAAAGTGTTCGATGAGTAAACAATTCAGCTATTATTGATCCCATTGTTCACTTATCTATGATTGGAAGAATTATAAAAGGTTAACCCATGTGAGGCTGCATAAATACATCCAAAATAATTAGCATGTGCTTGAATTAAATCACTCACCAACTGCTGAACCATATGTCGGTGACTCGAGAAGAACCTCAAGAGCACGTCACCTACAATATTCACATTAAGTGCCTTCTTTTTTTGGCTATCTCATGCGAAATTTTACCTCATCTGAATAAACCACAAAAACAAAGTCATATCTTCTGAATAAACTGATCATCCACGTCATTTGACCTATTAGAATATCCAATTGAAAATTTTAAGTTAACCATGAGAATAACCTAAGTTGATGTTTTCCTTCTGCAATTTTTCATAGATAGTTACATATGTGAAAATAAATATCTTGATGAAGTTGTAAACTCCATCACCTAGGAGTAAAGCTATCGAGATAAAGATCTGCTGACCAAAAAGTTAGTAAGAAAACACAAGATATGAGTGATAATTGAAATCATCACTTTCTAACCATAAAGACTTTCTCCATACTGCTTTCTGATACATTGATGGGAATACAACCTCCTTTATGTTTCAATAAGTGGCCACATTATACCCCATGAAACAACTGCTCCAAACAGTTTGTAAAGCTCACTATGCGAGGGCAGATCATACCAGGTCAAGCTAAAATAAAAGTAAAGTCTACACCAGACATAATTATCAACATTTATTCAAGAATTATATATATACCTCTAGAGAAAGAAAATAAGATGACAATTTAGAATTGTTTACTAATAAATGGTCGATTGGGTTCTGTCTCAATGGTGTCCATAATAATGTTGAACCTGTAATACAAAGAAGGGCTCCATGCAGTGCTCCTTCATCAAGTCCGAGAATATTGGTTGTGGATACTCAAATCTGAATTATAAAAATGTCTAAACATTTAACAGCAGAGCTTGTGACTATGTTGATCTAATCATTATTCCCTTATAAACAAACCATTAAAGTTCTTTAAGGATGTTACATCATAACGTAAAGAGGAACATTAATATGTCTACAGCTAGAAAAGCACCAAGAAATATAAACGTGTCAAAAAAATCAAAATATGGTATAACTGTAATCAGCCACGTACCATAAACTACGATAATAAGCCGATAATTCCAGTGTCTCTTCCTCATCAGATGGACAATGTCAACATGTACCTAAAATAAGAAAATAAAATAAAACACCGAATTAAAACATTAATACATACTAAATGTCACTGGTTAGTAAGGTATGCAAACAAAAAACAATGTATAAAACATGTAACTAAAAAGTGTGAGTTTGTGAGTATAACATTAGTGATTTTGGCCCAACTGGATTACAAACGAATGATAAATATTGATATTAATGAGTTATAAGCAGCCATGCACTTTTAGGGTTGATAAATAAGATATTAGGGTTTGAGTGAATGATATTAGAGTCGTATGTTTTGTCATACGTATAAAAACATTCATAATTTGGTAAATATCCTAAACGTTTTGAATCAGGGACGCGTATTAGGGTTATAATATTTGGGGATAATATAATTTTGCAATAGATTATCGGGATGATATAATTATGGATAATCTATTTTAATTTTCAAAATATAATCTAAAAATAATTATTAAAAAAAGAAAATTAAAAAAAATTAAGACATGGCATTATGGGATGTTTATGTGGCATATCTCTCCTCTTATATATAATTTAAAGATATATATATATATATATATATATATATATATATATATATATATATATATATATATATATATATATATATATATATATATATATATATATATATATATATATATATATATATATATATATATATATATATATATATATATATATATATATATATATATATATATATATATATATATATATATATATATATATATATATATATATATATATATATATATATATATATATATATATATATATATAAAGATATATATATATATATATATATATATATATATATATATATATATATATATATATATATATATATATATATATATATCTATATATATATATATATATATATATATATATATATATATATATATATATATATATATATATATATATATATAAGGGAGAGATCAAATAAAAAAAAAAATTTTGTGAGAAGTATAAGAAGGATTTTTAGCCATTGATTTAAAATTAATGGATGAGATTAAACCATAATCCTAACTAACTAACCATCTAAACATGATTTTTAAAATGTTTTTCAAAAATTCTGAAAAAATTCCAGTAGATCGGGTATGTTGGTGCAATAAACTTTTGTAAAAAAAGTTATTTTAATTTGAAGTTTTTTACGTTTTTTAATGCACAAAAACGAAATTTTGATGCACAAAAATGTTGTTTTTTTACGTTTCTTACGTTTTTTGTGCATCAAGAACTCATTTTTATGCCTAACTTCTTTTGACTTTTTGCTTTAAAATTTGATTCCGCATCAAACAATATCAAATTAAAAATTTTCTGCATGAAAAGAAAATTG